>OZ007588.1:57675925-58275925 GCA_963931845.1 Maratus michaelseni | reverse complement strand
CGACCGTCGATTAGTTTTGTAGAATTTTCAAATTCTTTCATAACTTCGTCATCTTCGGAATTCAGATTGTCACTACGCGATATTCCCAAACCTTCTAAATCGAACAATCTTTTCAAAATGTGTGATTTTTCAAAATTTTGACTACGCACTATAACATTTATAACGCTAATATCCCAGAGCATATTTTAAGGAATTTTCACTGGGCGACAATAGGTTTGATCTCTTGTCCCAAGCATATATCTATAAATTCAGCCCGCCCCCCCCCCTGATAACTTTAAACCAAATAATTAGAATATCGATTTTTATAATTCTGTTTTATTAATTCTGTCTATTTTACTTCTTCTGTACCTGGTAATTAAATAATGATGTTTTCATTGAATCATGTAAACCCGTTCATTTATAGCTAGGTAGCATTAAAGAAAGTCTACATTCACAGTTCATACTAATTGTTAACCATTGTTATGTTAGTCATATATATAGTCAAACATAACATTCAACCTACCAAATTTCTGTATCTAATTAAAAATTTATGTATGAAATTTATCGCTAAAATTATGTTAAAATGCTGCTTACCTTTTACTGTGTCTACACTTGACTTTTGTACATAACAGTATTACATCTACCAATTTGGTATTTGGAGCTTGGAATAAATTATTAAATTGAAAAGCAAATTTGATCTGAATCATTAAATATTTGTTTTTAATTTCTCGTAACTATAGTTTTAGACTCAAAGTGGAACTAATCAAAAAGATTTTCCTCTTGCTGTTTAAAAATATTAAATAAAAAAATACCATGTTAAATTTTATAACATGTTTCCAAAATGCCAAATGAACAATAATTAAAGTGTTTAAACATCTTTAGCCTTTCAGAAATTACTGTATTTTGAAAAGAGTAGAACTAAACAAGGAAATCGATTTTACTCTTCATGTTTAAAAGAATCAAATTCTAACTGTAAAATATTTCCAAAATACTACAGAAATATTTACAATAGTTTAAATTTTTTATACAAAGGACTTTCTTATTGAAATAATGGAATTAAACAAGAGATCGATTCGTTATTTATATTTTAATGAGTTAAAATTTTTAATATTTTTATAATGGTTTTAAAATGTTACAATAATAGTTAAAATCTTTAAATTTTTTCTTACAAGTTATTATCAATTGCAAAGAATTCGTTGACAAACTCTTGTGTTTGTTAGAATTCTTTGTCTGGAAGTTTTCTCTTTCTTTCTTTGCTTTCTAGGAACCTTGCAACAGCAGGTCTTGGATCATAAAAAGCTGTTCCAATTCCATTAAGAGCGATAAATGTTCTTGAGTTTAATGCTTCTTTTGACAGTCCCCACTGTTTGTTAGATTTAAGCGTTGTATGTATGGGCCAGCGCTGTGAGGTGTTAAAGAAACATATGATTGTACCAATTTGTTAAAACCTGAGTGGGGTTGAGACGCTTTAAAGTAATGATAGAGTCTTGCTGTTGATGAGGTCATATCTGATGGAGGAGGCAGTTTTTCAGCCGCGTAAAAAGCAACCACATCATCGGTAAAATCGGCAATTTTGTCTTTACCAAGAAGGTTCCCAACATCAAGGCGGGCTGCACTAACAACCTCTGTTGGTCTTCTTGCTTTTAAGAAAGCATCTATCCTGTTGGAGATGACCAAGTTCTCAAATACGATTTTGACAGAATCCATGAGGCCTTCTGCTACTCGCTTACTCAATTTACATTCTCCTAGAAAAACTGATTTCATTTCTTATTCTTCTGTAATAAATCGTGCTGTAACAAATTTATTATCAACTCCATATTTATCAACGGAACCATCTATCTGGATAGAAAAACAATCAGCCTTTTGCAACTGCGTGTCTGTATTTTCTTTTACTTGGTCACCAACAATATCAAGCATCTCGCGATACATTACTGGATTTCTATACCGCAACAGTGCTGGAGATGGATTAAAAGAAGAAAAGTCACACTCTAAACCAGAGGTTCCCAAAGTGTGCTCACGTTTCAGGGGTTCCGCGGCGTTCCAGGAAAATAAACAAAACATGAAAGAAATTAGCATATTGCAGGGGGAATTTCTTCGAAAGTATGTAGGAATTTGTGTGTGTGTGTCAAATTAATACATCTATCACTGGGTTGAAAATACTATAATATATTTTTTTTAAATTAACATAAAAATTTGAATTTATTTTCTATATAATATTTTTGGTTTGAGCTACTTTATTTTTTTGTTTCTGCATTTAATGTGTTTTAAAAATTCAATTCAAAATAAGCTATAAGAAATAGTATTCTGAATCGAATGCACAACGTGAATCAAAAGAGCAAAGGCGCGCCAGTGCTGCTATCTGTACTTGCCGAACGAAAGGGAGAACAGTTTTGTTCTTTGGAGCTCCACCTATTCATATGTTAATGCTTCATATGTTGTTCTTTTTTGCTTAGTAACCAGGGTCTAACTTCCTAATGATGTAAGTGTGTCTCACATTGTATATTTTCTTTCGCTTCACTCTTTACGATCTTTAAAATGGGGTATTTTATAGTCTATTACTTGCTATATTCACTGAGAAATGTGTTAGTTAAGCTTTTATTGTTTCAATGACTTATAATTGGTTTTTGCTTTTCGTTAATATTTTAAATTAAGTGGTTTAATCTCAAATTTTATGTTCTATTCCAGTTTAAAATTTAAAACTACTTCAATTTTTTAACCTATTCAGTTTTTCAAAAGTTGTAATTTATTTTGACACCCTGTTCGTGAAAATCGAACATATGCATAGCAGCCAACTTTTGCGCTTTTTTGCTACCACCAAAAATTAAGAGAATTTTTTGGCTTATTGAATCACATGATTTCGGCGATTTAATAAACTTAAATCTATACTAATATTATAAAGTAGTAAGGATTGTTTGTTTGTTTGTTTGTTTGTTGGGGGAAATTTCTGGAACTACTGAAGCTATTTCAAAAGTGATGGTGGCAAATTGGTGGTGACAATCGATGCTCCAACATAGGCTATATTTTATATCGGTTCCACTACCCTCAGGGGGTGCAGGAGCGAAAAACGTTCTAAAATTTCGATTTTTTTATAATGAAGGAGCTAGAAACATGAAAGGGTATAGCCAGGTTTCCTATTAAAATATGCCCTTGAGTCAACCAGATCGAGTCCTACATGAATCGATAGCCATTCAAAAGAGATGCGTTTTTGCCAAGTTTGAAGCATATATCTCAAACGCATGGGCAGTTATGACTCTTTATGTGCGTTTTGGAAAAAAGTGGATTGTGAAGAAAGCAGTGATCGAATTTCCCCGAAAAAAATTTAGGGATGTGTAATGTTAAAATACAAATAGTGGATATTATTTTCAGATTATTTTCTGGAAAATAGCCAGTTTTATAAAAAAAAATTCTTGTTTTTAATTTAACTTTTTAATTAAGAATATATCGAAATATTTCAGTTACCACCTTCATGTTTTTACCAAAAATACTACGAGGTATGATGTATATTTGGTGTGAGTTTCAACTCTCTACGCTGGGTGCATCATAGAAAAAAAAATTAAAAATATTTACCGCGGTTGGGAGTTGCAAGTTGCATGTGTTATTACAAGTTCATGCACAGTTCTATGTATAGTTTAAGCATGTAGCTAATGCTGTTGGTGGCAATCATCTGAAAGAAAGCATTTTGTTTTTTTAGTTGACAGTTGACTGATTTTGTTTTTATTTTTCTGCGCAGTTTTACTTATCACATTGCTTTTCGTCTTTTAAACATGAAGCCCCGCCTATGGGCGTTACATTTGCTTTTTCCATTATTTAACAAAATTTTTTATTACCATGTGTTTCTATTATAAAAATATGTATATAATAGTGGTATTGTTTCTAATCGAACTAGTAATATGCATAGTACTCTAATTGTAAAAATGCGAATTTTGTGTATTCTCTTTGAGAAATAATGTAACATATGAAACACAAAAGCTATCGCCCATGGGCTGAATTATAGATCTCCAAAAGACGTGAACTCATGTCTCCCGTTCAGAGCCTGATTACCAACGGAATAATCTACCACCAGTAAAAATGAAAAGAAATTTCGTTCTTATTCAAGACAGTAATTTTTTTTGTGACTAGAGCGTTTAAATAATGCAAAAATGTCTACTAAAATTTACTGGTGGAATTTTTCCCGATTGTGTTTTCCCTAGTGTGTTAACACTGTTTTCGATTAATCAACAACGGTGTTAAGTCAAACTGAGCTGAAAACTATTAAAAAAATCCGTCATCTGTCAACTAGCAAAACACAATTGTATCCTTCAAATGATTGCCACCAACAACATAACCACATACGTAAACTGAACTAGAACTTGAACACACGCAATTTGCAACTCCCCCATCCCTGGAACACATTTTTAATTCTTTTTCTATGATGCACCCATCGTAGAGAGTTGAAACTCACACCAAATATACATCATACCTCGTAGTATGTTTCGTAAAAATATGAAGGTGGTCACTGAAAAATTTCGATATATTCTTAATTAAAAAGTTAAATTAAAAACAAGAAATTTTTTATAAAACTGGCTATTTTGCAGAAAATAATCTGAAAATAATATCCATTATTTGTATTTTAATATTTACACATCCTTGATTTATTTCGGGGAAATTCGATCACTACTTTCTTCGCAATGCATCTTTTTCCAAAACGCGCGTAAAGAGTCATAACTGCCCATGGGTTTGAGATATATGCTTCAAACTTGCCAAAAACACATTATTGAAGGGCTATCGATTCATGTAGGACTCGATCTGGTTGACTCAAGGGCATATTTTAATAGGAAACCTGGCTATACCCTTTGACATGGTAGTTACTTATAAGATGTAAATGATCTCTAAGAACAAATTCTAAAAAATTCGAAATTTAAAAGGGTGAGATGAGCGAAAAGCGTTCTAAAAACATTCTAAATTTCAATTTCTATGGAATCTCTGGAACTACAGAACCATTTTCAAAAGTGATGGTGGCAAATTGATGGTGACAATCCCTGCTCCAACATAGGCTATATTTTATGTCGGTGCCACTACTCCCAGAAGGGTGCAAAAGCGGAAAAAGCTCTAAAATTTCGATTTTTTTATACTGAAGTTGTTAGAAACGTGAAATTCAGCATGGTAGTTACTTATAAGATGTAAATGCTCTTTAAGAACAAATTCTAAAAAAATTCGAAATTTTAAAGGATGAAATCAGCGAAAAGCGTTCTAAAAATATTCTAAATTACAATTTCTATGGAATCTCTCGAACTACAGAACCATTTTCAAAAGTGATGGTGGCAAATTGATGGTGACAGTCGCTGCTCCAACATAGGCTCTATTTTATGTCGGTGCCACTACCACAGGTGGAGGGGGGTGCAAGAGCGAAAAACGAACTAAAATTTCGAATTTTTTTTTATACTGAAGGAGCTAGAAACATGAAATTTGGCATGGTAGTTACTTATAAGATGTAAATGCTTTCTAAGAACAAATTCTAAAAAAATTCGAAATGTAAAAGGGTAAAGATGAACTAAAAGCGTTCTAAAAACATTCTAAATTACAATTTCTGTGGAATCTCTGAAACTACAGAACTGTTTTTAAAAGTGATGGCGGCAAATTGATGGTGACCGTCACTGCTCCAACATAGGCTATATTTTATGTCGCGCCACCACCTCCAAGGGAGTGCAAAAGCGAAAAACGTTCAAAGATTTCGAGGTTTATTTATACTGAAGGTGTCAGAAACATAAAATTTGGCATGGTAGTTACTTATAAGATGTAAATGCTCTCTAAGAACAAATTCTAAAAAAATCCGAAATTTAAAAGGGTGAGAAGAGCGAAAAGCGTTCTAAAAACATTCTAAATTACAATTTCTATGGCATTTCTGGAACTACAGAACCATTTTCAAAAGTGATGGTAACAGTCCCTGCTGTAACATAGGCTATATTTTGTATCGGTCGACATTAGTGTGGCTTAATTAGTAATTTCTGAATTATCTGCGGCAGTAAAATTTCTTCTAATGATAATAGGCCAACGAATACCACTTGGCATTTTTCAAGAATTACGGGAGCAAAGCCGCGGGTTTTGCTAGTTTTCTATAAAATTTTAGTGGCAGGAAAAAGCGTAAAGGTTGACAGCTATGCATATGCATTTACGAAATAAATATTTATTTTCATTTTTATAATTGCTTTGTCTGTAAATTTTATTTTATAGTGAAAACTTGTAGACAAATTACTCTTGTAACTTATAATTTACTCCAACATTTTTGTTACTGTAATATTTACTGTTGTTATTTTAACTTTACAATGTCCTATTAATAATGTTAACATTATTTAGTTGTTCTTGATGATTTTACATAATTGAACATAATTTTTAAAGCAATGTATGTTGCTGAAAACTCATTTTTTTAACATTTTGTATCACTTACCAACCCCTCTTTAAAATTTTGTTTTAATTGGTCTTGGCATTGGCTAAGAAGATTCTTATGTTATGATGCCACATTTTCCTGTCAGAGATAAGGCTGTAGCAATTTAAAAATATATATTGGTTCTTTGCATTTGTCATCACACTAACAATCTAAACTTTTGCTCAGCTCCACCCCTTGCTTAGACTTTTGGTCAATGAGTACCCGCCCTGATATAAATTTAACCCCACTCATATACCACGCTTTGTTGGTAAAGTTTTTCTACTAGTTGCAGTTCTTTAACCGTATATCTATTTTGAGGCAAAAACAATGGTGAAAGAAAGTTTCTTTCAAAACTATAATTAATAGCTAAATACTTCAAATAAAACATCCAAAAAAGCGAACGATGCTGCATCTAACAGTACAGGTTATAGATTTTGCCCCACCCACTTAAACTTTTAAAACGATGATATGCTTCTAAATGTATTTTTGAAAAAAATGGTTCAAAAGAGGAAGCTCTGAAAAGAGAGGTTTTAGTTGCATGTTTAGAAGTACTAGAAATGTAAAGAAGTACGAAAAAAGAATCCGTAATCGCATCATTCTATTACGGGTGGGCGGAACTAGCTAAGTTGTGTTATATAATTACTCATGGGTGACTGGGCTTACGCATTTTCTTTCTTTTCTCGAGTAGCTTATTGGGATTATACAGAAATCTCTCTTTCTCAGCGAAAGCTGTACAACTTAATTTTTTTCTGTGTGTGAGCCATAATTAATAATAGTTTCACGTAAGCCCCATTGCAATGCATGACCCACACAGGGTTACCATTTTGATCTTTAATTTCAAGTTTCTACTGGAAATCCCGAAAGAATATTTTTTATTTTAAAAATGGATGTCATTAACCTCTTAACAGTATTGCTCGAACAAGAAGAGTTTGTCTTCTTCGTTACTAAAAGCTTTCAGAAACCACAAGTTTTTAACTATAATTTGTGCGGACGTATTTCGATTATACAAGGCTTAATACAAAATATGCGGTTTAGAGTCCTTATTTTTAATTTATTGAGTCCAATAATAGTAATATTAAATAAAACTGTTAAGGGGTTAAATAATATGAAATTTGATTTTCAAAATATCTATTATGAATTCAGAATTTCTGTATAAAGAAAAGGGCCAAACTGAGAACCTTAGCCCAATGTTGGAAACTACTGGTTCGGACTCTTATCCAGCAGCAGATTTTTCTCTGCTCCATAGGCATAAAAAACATTAATTTGTAAACCATAGAGTACCGTGGTGTTAAGGGGCTCCGCCTTAGAAATTCTTCTCAAAAAGGGCTCCGCGAGCCCAAACGTTTGGGAACCACTGCTCTAAACCATTGTCCATGTAAGAGGCAATTTGTGAGTCAATGTGAATTTTCGTTAAAAACCGCGAAAGCCAAAAATGAGCAGAGAGAGTCAACTGTCGGCTATCATTATAAACATCCAGTGCAAGCTCTATTAGCAATTTTATTTTTTCTGCATTGTGTGATTTTAAAGTTTTTATCCAAGAATGCTAATGAGATTGTGCCATCCATTTTTTTAATACGCTGCCGAAGACAGTGGGGCTCCAACTCTAAGTTCTTCTTGAGGCCAGGATGCACTGGATGAAGGTGGATGGATTCAGTGGTGGGATTCAGCTGTTTTGCACCAGTTGTTAATTTGTGTGGAGTTCGGCGAACTGGTTCTTAAAATACTTCAAATGCGAAAATCGTATTTACATTAATTTACTTTTTCTTAATGTGCATCTGCACAACAGCATTTTTAAAATATAACACTGTGACATTTTGTAAATTGATTCATTTAATAAAATAATGTTTAGATTGAAAAAAAAAATTCTTCATTCCTGTGAGAATCCAATTTAACTTAACAAAAAACATTAAAATATTGAACATTTGATGAATTTGGGTATCTAAATCGGCAATCTAGGATAACTCCCTGGTTATATAGCATGCTTATTCAACATTTCTTAAATTTCTGCTATTCTTGCATTATCGTTATTGTATTATTAGGTTTTGATTCATTTTCTGTTAGAAATTTTGATCAGGATTTCATGATTGCCTAATATTTATTAAACAAATTACGTCCTTATAGGAAAGCATGTTTCAGGATATTTTTTTCCCCCATTATACTTAAAATTCAAAGTTTATGTTGTTATTTTAATGTAAAGTGTTTCATAATATATGTGTGATGCTTAATTTTCCCTTATTGTTAATGCATCAAAAATCATTCGTGAAGCGAACCGGTTGTTATATTATTTGAATCCCATCACTAGATGGATTGTCGGAAAATAAATCTTTCAAGCAGAAACACAAAGATCACAACAACGACATGTTTCCCATAGGCCATAGGTCACACGGCTTTTCCCGCCATCCCAGCCTGCCTCATATTGTATCGTACTGCCCCTGCCTACACTCGGTATCTGCTATAACAAATGTCGACAGTTATAATATCCGAAGCACAAAGACAGCTTTTGTTATTCAAAATTTTTTATTTCAAAAATTGCCGGCACCATTTCCTGTCACTGGGCGGCAATAATTTCCCACTGGGCGACACTAGTGTCGCCTACTTTATATGTTATTTTATGCCCTGTAACATCCTTAAAATTCTTGCGTTTTGCTTCAGAACCATTAAATACATAACCTAGTTTCGTTTCCATTCCTACTAAAGCACCGGAAACTCTTTTGACTTTCCCTGTAGCGATTTTCCAAAAATAGTCTGACCCAATTAAAAGAGAGACACTTGAATTTTCAGACCCTTCAATATCAGCTATCTGTATTTTGGCTTCATTATAAAATTTGTGAATTTCTTTACTAGGACCTTGAATTTCGGCCTCCGAAATAAGAAGATGTTTCAATTGCTTCAATCGAAATAATTTTCTTTGGATCATAAATGCTTCGTAAATTTACTTTTACCCTGTTTCTTACAATAGATTTCTTTCGTTTTGACCCAAAAGCATAAATTGCTATTTTTTCTTTTCCTATAACTTCTAAATTAAATTTACGAGACAATGTTTTATCGATGAACGTATTTTGCGACCCCGAATCCATGATAAATTTTATTTTTGTTTCCTGAGAATTATTATTCAAAAAGGCGACAGCTGTTTGTAAAAATACATTTTCGTTTACTGCAGTTGTTGCGCAATTCAGAGCATTGGAATCATTTTTTCTTTCGGGAGACTTTGAGACGATTTCCTTTTTGTTATTTTGCTTTTCAGTTTCGTCACAAATTAAAACATTATGTCTTCGACTGCAAATCTTGCAACGCATTTTTTCGCGGCAAAATTTTGATACGTGTGATCTGCGAAATTAAAGAAAGCAATAACCTTTTCGTAAAAGACTCGATTTTCGTTCATTAATCTTTAAGGGACAGTTAAAATTTTCGTGTTCCTCCGCGCAAAATAAACAGTCTTTCTTGATGAGAGCATTTAATGCAGCTGCGGTGCGTATATTTTTATGAGCTTCATGTTTTCGATAAGGTAATTCTTTAATTTTATTCTTTTCAAATACTTCATCATTTCGAAACATATACGTTTTTTCTCGCGTTTCGATTTCATGTTATAGAAATTCTAATAATTTGGCACAGTTCCAAGAATCTTCGGCTTTCGCAGAACGATTAAATCCTAGAACAATTTCTTCAGGAATTAATTTGACTAAAATAGCGAATAAGATTCCCCCATAATTATTTAATTCTACCTCTGCTGTTTCGAGACTTCTGATTTGAATAATACAGGTATCATGCAATTGTCTAAGCTCTCTTAAATTCGCTCCAGATTTTACAAGATTTAGGCTTAAAAGTTTGTTTACATGCGATCGTATTATTAATTCATTTTTTCCGAATCTTTCTTTTAACAATCCGATCGCGACATCGTAATTGTTTTGTGTTAAAGCTAAACCTTGAATACTTTTTAAAGCTACTCCTGTCAATAAATTCTTTAAGTAATTTAACTTCTCTATATTAGTTAACTTTACATTTTCAAGTATAGCTACTTAAAATTGCCCGCTTCATATTTCCCATCGAAAGTTTGTATTGTAAGTTTCGGTAATCTTACGTGAGAATATTTCTTTCATTCATCAGGTTTTGTGGACAATAGAATAGAAGAGTTTATTTTACTTTCGTTAGGAACATTACGCTTTAAATATCGATCGATTTTAGCCTTCGTTTTTGTAATTTTTTCGCGATATTCTTGACTGGATGATACTTCCTTTTCTAGCGTCTCTAAGTTATCTACAAGTTTCTGAATTTCTGAATCTAATTTGTAAACTTGTTTTGCATTCTCGATTAATTGAATTTTAAGATCTTCAATCTCGTCAATATCTATTTCGTCTCCTGCCAAATATTCAGTTATTTTGTTAATAATCTTCGTTAAAGATGTTCTAAGAGACTTACGCATACTTTTTGATTTATCTAATTCGCTAGGTTGCGCCATTTTCTAAATTTCAACTCTTGGAAATTTCGGCACCATAAAAGTTAATTCGTAACTTTCTTAAAATTATACAAGACAATAAAAAGTTAATAAAAGGTTTGGTCTCACCTCATTCTCTGGTTCTTTTCTATTTAGCTTCTTTAAATGCAGAAACACCCTTTACTAATAGAGATTATTTTATTGGACAGGTAGACACACTTAATGACGATACAATCACAATACGAACGAATACACGACAAGCTATGTACAAACGTAAAAGTAAACAAAACAGTCAGTCAGTAAAAAATGTTCTACGCGCTTAGCGCCATCTGGTGGTTCCTTTTCATTTTGCAACACTTAACACTATGTATTCATATTCGCCAGCGTCAATTTCTCGTTAAACTTGGCGACAAAAATAGTTTGACATAAATGAAGCCAACTTGGCTATAGCTGACTAATTTGGCGAAATTCTGATTCAAATTCAATATTGACGAGAACTGGAAATGCATCTTCTGTATTCAGGTTCCATGCATTTTAGCTTAGTGTTTTTCAGTAAAATTCGCTAACATCTTCAAACTAAGGAATAGATAGAGAGGTATCTTTTCAAACCATTACAGGCCAGAAGGACTTTTCGTAGTCGTGTTGTATACATCGGCTGCTCGTGCAACGAAGGTGATTCGTATCCAGGTAACCCGACAATTCGCAAGCAGCTGACTTACATCAGAATGACGAAAAACATCAATTTTATTTGCCATGTGATAGCGATTTTTGAAGTATTGACATGAATGAGATAGAAGAAAGTATTGGCATCGTCAAATCCGACTATAGTTTAACTTTAGACTTAGAACGTACAGTCGGACTTGAAATGTTAAGACGCTAGAAGATTCTTTCTAATTACGGTAAAAAGATGTTTTTACGTCATAAATTACCACAATTTATTAATGAAATTTATTTTATGTAATAGTGTTTGCAAATAAAAGTTAAATTAAAAACTAAAACACTAGAAAACGTAAATAAATAAATTAAAAAAAAAACTTTACTTTGGACTAATTGAACGCCTACGAAAGGCACATAATATTGTCATTAAAAAAAAATAATAATTCGAATGACGAAGCTTTGAAAACGGAAAATAAAAATACCGATTCAAGTTCTATTCACGAAATATATTAATCTAGCATTTCAAATGCGTCAATTTCATGTTTGAGGCACAAAAAACACCTTAACAAAATACAATAACTTTTGGATATTAAAATTCCATTTGTTCCCAAATTGTGGGTGTGCAATTTTACACATGAAGAGACAGGTAAACAAAATTGCGAATAGAATTTTTATGAAACATTGAAATTTATTATGAAACATATCTTATCGTTTAATAAACGCGTTTTAAAATTAGATATTTCAGATCAATGAAAATTATTATTTTCAGCTTTGAAGATTGTAAACATGTCTTTGTTTTAATGCAATAAAACAGTTTAAGCGTTTGTAATTTTCACAAACTTTCTGAAATTTATGTACGGTTAAAAAGAAAATAAGATAATTGTTTAATATTTTTTAATCTTTAAAAGTGTAAATTACATTTTAATAATGCTACTAAAAATTTTTTTAATCTCATAACTATTCTTTGAATGTTTCTAATGTCTTAATTACCAGAAATTTCTATCTCATATTTAGCTGGTCTTTGGGAACACCACAAGATTAAAGATTGAATTTATTTATATTACACAAACTTTTGAATACAAGATACCGGGTGGGTATGATTAAAGTTATAGTACTCAGACCAATCTGGAGCCCGTTTTGGTAGATGGACTTTGTTAAAATTGGGTATATACGTTATATGGACCATCTGGATAAGTAACGTCCAGTAAAAGAAACGTTCACATTTTGCCTACCAGGTGGGAAAATGGCGCATAAAGATCCGGATACAAGGATTGAAAACATAAAACTTTATTTAATCACAGCATTTGTTCAATTTGCATTTCATTTGTGTCAATGACATGATCAAAGCGTGTTAAAACTTGTTCAACAGAAAGCAAGCATAACACGCCATGTCGCTTCAATTCCTCAAGAATCACTTCGTGTTTCTGTTGAACTTGCTTTAACACGCTTTGTACATGTCATTGATTGTTTTCCTTTTTTTGTTACCATATCTTAAGATAGAAACAGAGCAAAAATTATAATTTTTTAAATACATTCATTAGTTTGCGCTTTCTACCATACGTTAAAAAAGCTGTAATTATTCTATAATCGGGTTCAGTGCTAATGCCATATTAAAATATTGTACAGGTAATGTTTGCGAGAAAACATGAAATGCAGTCATGAAATTAGACGTTACTCACAAGATAAACATTGAATGCTTTTAAAGAATGTTTCTTTTTTTTTAAGTTATAATTTTTATACTTATTTTCATCTAATTTTGTATAAAACTGTATTTTTAACGTTTTATCATTCCTAACTTTAGCTGTATTTTGTGCGAAGAATTTAAGTAAAGACCTCTATTAATATATATATATATATATATATATATATATATATACCTCTATTAATATATATATATATATATATATATATATATATATATATATGGAACTATTTATCGTGATTAAATGCAAATTACAATCACAATAAATATGAATCTGTATAATAAAAGCGCAAGTCATGTGACTGCCACAACCAATTATGGGCTGACTGCTTCGCTTATCATAAACCAGACGGCCATTTTTACTCAAAATTATTTTTTCGAATAAAACTGCATAAAAGTTACATTTTTAGAAAGATCGTAGAAAAAAGTAATGTTTGAGAGACGATTCACATTAAAATATGTATATTTCAAGATAACTTCAGTTGAAATTAAGCTGACAGCCCATATCCCATTCCATGAAAGGAAACGAACACAAGAGATTCGTTCAACGTGAGCCATATAAATATTAAACCATGAATACAATATCGACCTAAAACACACGAGCTCACTGCTCTCAACTAAAAACAAAACATTACACTGTAAAAAAAAATTTAATTCACGGGCATTTTCCGTGAATTGCTGCCATAATTTTACAGGAGATGCCCCTTTTTCAAGGTAAACGGCCAATTTCCGTAAATTTCATGTAAATTTCACTGGCAAAACCAGTTTATGTAAGACAAAAGCTCGTTTATCTAGGGACAAAACCCGTTTTGTTATGGACATTGCATGGAATCTCTGTTACAGTAATTTTACTGCAGCATTGTTTTACAGTGTACGAAAGCAGTTAATGTCACATTCAACACAAGAGAAAACGAACATCTGCGAATTGTCTTACAATACAGTGCTAACCGTGATATTCAAGATCACTTACGAAATATCTTCTTCAATGCATGAACAACTGCGAAACAGAAGATCACTTACGCGGTATATCTTTCGTTACCTGAACTTAGTCGAAATCTTGCTATATTTATAATTTCGAACAATGATATCAGTTGAGAATATGAGAATAATGATTGTTTACATTGGTTCTTACGATATTTAATATTCACCACTATAATACGTGTCACACTAATTTATAAATTTCACATGCTTGAGTACGCGAGCTACGCGATTTTTGTCAAGACATGTGAAATATATAGCAATAAAAAATATAAGAAATGCTGTCACGATCGCAAGGAGTTATTGATTTATCAATAGAGAATCTTACGATTTGGCGAAGTATTAAACAAGCAAATTAAAGTGTTAATAAAAGTAACATGTTGCAAGGCTTACCATACAGTTAAGAGAGACCAAACTGGTCGCCAGAGGCGGCTAGGTCTTTATATATATATATATAGTGTATCTAATAATAATTATTTTGCTTTGTTTTACTTTAAAATGCATTAAAAAAGTATTTTTGTGGAAACTGAGGAAATTTTTTTTTTAAATTCAGATATACGGATGAATGTGACTTTTTTTTTAATTTAAAAATTCCGAACAGTAATTTTTATTTTATGTAATTATGGAATGTCTTTCATTAAACAAAGCAAAAATTACTATTTGAAATTTCTGAAAAAACAATGAACTGAAACAACTGAGAGCAATGGTGTTTTGTGTGTGTGTGTGTGTGTGTGTTTAATTAAACCACGATAATACTGGTTAACAGCGAAATATTAATTATTTTCTTATAAGTTTTGTGCAGCTTTGTAAAAGCTAACCGTAGTGTCGCAACATCCTACACTGTTAAAAATTTGCAGCAAACTGTCCAGTCATTTGACCATTTTCACAGAAAACGGTTACATAACCGTAATTTAACTCCATTTTGACCATATTATTGCTCATATTATGGTCAGATTAGAGTCAAATTACGGTTATGTAACCATTTTCTATAAAAGCGGTCAAATGTCTGGGCAGTTTGATGCAAATATTTTACAGTGTACATTTTCAGTACCATTATTTTCAAATAAAAATTTTCATTGTAGATTTTTTAACATATGCAATATAAATCTGCGAGAAAACTTTTCATTTAGAAATAGTGGTGGAAAAAATATCGGACACTGCCACCTGAGTAAATAGTATAACAAAACAATACTGTGCGAATGTGGTTTTTATTGATTAAATAATTGACAAATATTGGCAATATCTCAGACAGTATCAGAAATATACAGGAAATATTATTTCAAAACTTGGCTTATTCATATTTTTCCGGAAATTGGCATGAAATATTTCGCCATTTTAATCACAAAATATTTAATGTAAAACAAATATTCCTACCATATTGGAGTTTCATTGCAAATATTTTCAATTTAAAGCTAATATTTCAATCAATAGTGGTACTTCATTCAAACTATTTTAGATGAAGATGAATGCAATATCTGAATAATGTTGGGCTCTAAAATAACCAATACTATTTGCTATCAGGGAAACGGCCGTCGCATATTTAATATTTTATTATGGTAGATAATATGTCACATTCATAATATTGATTACGTTTATAAATAGAATCCTAAATATTAAAAGGGATTATTTACAAGTGTAACAAATTACACAAAATTTCTTATTGAAAGTGACAAGATATAAAGTAAATTTAAATCTCGGAGAGTAAAATTAGTTCATGCGGAATTTTCTTTCAGTTGCAAGACGTTTTATGAGAACACTCCAGGTGTGGTTCAGACGCACATTAATATAAGTTTAAAATAAATGGATTGAAAATACTTTCGAAAGAATAGGAACAATTAATTTGAACTTTTTTACGTTTATAAATACAATCCTAAATATTATGTAAAAGAGATTATTTACAAAAGTAAAAAAATACACAAATTTTCTTATTGAAAGTGACAAATTATATAGATTAAATTTAAATATCAGAGACTAAACTTAGTTCATGTGCAATTTTCTTCCAGTTGCAAGAAATTTTATAAGAACATCCCAGGTGTGGTTCAGACGCACATTAATATAAGTTGAAAATGAATGGATTGAAAAAGTTTCGAAAGAATCGGAACATTTATTTTGAACTTTTTAAGATATAATGTAAAATGTATCTTAAAACAAGCCTCTTGTTTATCTATAAATCACCGCTTAGTATAAAATAGGCTTTAAGTAAGTAATTTAAGTAATTTAAAATATTGGGGTTAAAATATTTTAAGTTTCAGTAATTAAACTGCAACTGTATTTGAATAGCCGTATTTAGATCAAAATGATGTAATTATAAAATATAAAAATTATATGTAATATGATTGTATGATAATATGAAATGTATAAAATATGTTAAAATGTACCATGAATTACTTCTTAACAGAAAAGCATTTTTTTAGATTGATAAATTAGTTTTAATTTAGTAGTTTAACAACAATTTAATTTCATTGATAATTATCTATTTAGAAATTTTTAGATTGCAGCATATTTATAAATGTTTAGATATTAAAAATATTATATCAAGCAATTCAGTCAATAAATGAAAATGTAGAATTCTTTTATAAATTAATTAATCATTCTTGTTCCTTTTTAAAACCATGTGTTACCAATGTTGAAGTTTAAATATTCAGAAAAAAAACATTTGTTTTAAATATTTTAAAAACATATTTATGCATGTTTAGATATTAAAAATATTATATCAAGCATTTCAGTCAATAAACAAAAATGTAAAATTGTATTGGAAATTGATTAATAATTCCTGTTAATTTTTAAAAACGTGTGTTAGTAATGTTGAAGTTTAAATAAAATTTAAAAAAAATAAACATTTTAAACACATATTTATGAATGTTTCGATATTAAAAATATTGTATCAAGCATTTCAGTCAATAAATAAAAATGTAGAACCATTTTGGAAATTGATTAATAATTCCTGTTAATTTTATTGATGTGTGTTATCAATGTTTAAATATTCGGAAAAAACATTTGTTTTAAACATTTTAAAAACATATTTATGAATGTTTCGATATTAAAAATATCGTATCAAGCATTTCAGTCAATAAATAAAAATGTAGAACCATTTTGGAAATTGATTAATAATTCCTGTTAATTTTATTGATGTGTGTTATCAATGTTTAAATATTCGGAAAAAACATTTGTTTTAAACATTTTAAAAACATATTTATGAATGTTTAGATATTAAAAATATCGTATCAAGCATTTCAGTCAATAAATAAAAATGTAGAAATATTTTTGAAATGTATTAATAATTCCTGTTAATTTTTAAAAACGTGTGTTACTAATGTTGAAGTTTAAATACTCAGAAAACAACCATTTGTTTTAAACATTTTAAAAACATATTTATGAATGTTTAGATATTAAAAATATTGTTTAATTTTTAAAAACATGTGTTATCAGTGTTAACGTTTAAATATTGAGAAAAAAAGAAAAAAATCCTATAAGATAACATGTCACATTAATAATATCGATTACTTTTTTAAGTAAAAACCGGAATATTATTCAAAAAGGATAATTTACAAAAGTGGCAAACTATATAAAATTTCTCTTTTAGCATTTTGTTTGAAAGTGACAGGATATAAAATAAGTTTAAAACTCTGAGACTAAATTAGTTCGTACGCAAATGTTTTCTAGTTATAACAAGTTTTATGACAGTTTCTCAGGTGTGGTTTAAACGCTCATTACCATACTCTAAAAATAAATGGATTGACAAACTTTCAAATGAATCTGGCCATTCAAGTAAAAAATATATTTACATAAAGCTTTTAGTTTATTATAAATTACGTATCATTGATTTATTACTTATTTGATTAAAAAAATACCTTAATAATTCAAACAAGGTTTTATGTGAATTAAGAAATATCGTTTTAATATAGTAGATTTTTTTTTAAACATCAATTTAGAAAAAAATATACTACAAAGAATTCTTTCAAAGCTTGATTTTCTATAATGTTGAAAAAAGCGTGCTAACACTGTTGAATAAAATATAAACTTTTTTCGTACAAAGTATTTTTAGTTTATTTCTCTATATTCATTAACTGCGAATGAGAAGAGTTTTTCTAATATGTTCAATATAGATAAAATTTCTGTGTAATGTATTTTGTTCGACAGGATATGAAGAAAGTTTAAAGTTCGGAGACTAAACTTAGTTCATGGAAAAATGTCTGCATGTTGAAGAATTTTTATGAGAGTGCCTCGGGGGTAAGGTTTATACTTTAATCAATAGAATTTGGAAATAAATGGACTGATAAGCTCTCAAAAGGATTGGTACTTTTAATGTAAAATATACCTAAACCTAAATTAATCTTTTAAATAATTTACTTATAAATTATATCGCACAATAATAGAATCTTTAATCTTTCTATGGTAATTTTAGCATATTTAATTAGTTTTCAGTTAAAATTTAAAAGTGTATTTAGAATATTTTATTAATATTAAATACACTTTTAAACGTAAAGAAGTTTTTAGCTCGATGAATTAGCGTAAGCCTCAGTTATTAATTGGTACTTTTATTTGAAAAAAGAAATGTTTTAAAAATGTTTAGCAATATTTTTATATTTAAAATATTGCATAGAGAGTTTAATAATTAAAAAAATGTATGTGACTCACAATAAGTATTATTAATGTAATTGTGCTTGAATATCCAAGATAAACTTTTTTTCAAGAGTGTTTATTTTATCTACCTATTAGTTTAAAAGTTTTCAGTTTATCTCTCTGAACAAAGCGCATCCGGAGAGACAAATCCGGTCGTGCGCGTTAAAAGTCCCTCAGGACTTGGGTTCGGTGGTCGCCTACGCGCCGGCGCAGCTTTCTTTTATCTCTCTATTTTCATTTATTTTAAAAGAGTGTAACGCAGAAAACCATTCGGTTTATTGCGAACACCTGCTTATGCTCAACGGTTTGAGACACGCAGCATTGATCTTTTTGGACCATTGCCTCGTAGTAAAGATGGGCACCGATGGCTTTTTATAGTAGAAGATTGTGCCACTAAATGGGTAGAACTGTTTGCCTTAACAACTGCCACTGCCCAAGAATGTGCGACTACGCTGATTGAAGAGATTTTCCTTCGTTATGGTATCCCAAGAAGACTCTTAAGTGATAACGGCCCTCAGTTCGTGAGCGCTGTTATACAACAAGTTTGTTACATTCTTGAAATTGACCAATCATTAACACCTTTGTACCACCCTCAGGCCAACCCAGTCGAACGGAAAAATAGAGACTTGAAACCTCGAATAGCAATCCTTGTTGGGGATGAACACGATTCCTGGATTGATAAACTTCCCTTTATTAGATTTGCTATGAACTCTGCCAAATCTGATACAACAGGCCAAACTGCCACCTATCTGCATTTTGGTCGAGAACTAAGAACAATCGATGATGTGGTGAACGATTTTAGAGCAGTTGTTGAAAATGACAATATTGTACCTGAAATAACTCCATATCTTAAACGTCTTGCAGATGTCTCGAAGAGAGTAAAAGAGCGAGTTGAAATAAAACAAGATCAGCGTAAGAAATATTATGATAAAAATCGCAGAAGAGTTTATTTTACACCTGGTGAAAAGGTATGGGTTGCCGTACACCCTGTGAGCAAGGCAAGTAACCAGAAAACAACAAAATTTATGCCTAAGAGGGATGTGCCATATGTAGTTTTGACTCAAAAATCACTGGTGACATATGACATTGCCAGTATAGACAATCTTACTCAGCGAATTGGATCTTATCATGTTTCAGACTTGACACCATTCCAAGAAACTGAAACTACTCCAGTTGCACCTCTGAGAAAAAGAGGGAGACCCAGAAAACATCCTGTTTCCTCTCCGAGACGTATGTCGGAAACAGAGGGGAGGTTGTAACGCAGAAAACCCCTTCCCGAAAATTAGACTCTTCCCGGCGAAATGCGCCACGCATCACGTGATCTAGAAATACTTTCGTGCAGTTGTCATGTGAGTTTTGCCGTAAGATGTATGTTATTCGAAGAGCGGTGTTGTAAACAGAATATTGTTATGTCATGGGTTGTTTTGTTCGCGGGAAATGTGAAAGTGAAGTTCTATATATTCGTGTAATGTGTCGTAATGTGTGTGCTTTGTGTCAAGAAATAAACAAAAAATTTGAAAATGCCAGCAATCTTTTACTTCTGTTCTTATTAAAGAAATAGTCTTTCAGCCCCGAGATACGAAAAGTTTAAGTATTCTACAGTGAGTGCTACAAGAGTACTTTTCTAAGTCGTCACACATTTGCAGAACAGAAAAGAATATATATTAGAAAAAAATAAAGGAAAAATAACGTCATCTTAAAAACACATTTAAAACTATTGGATACAACAAAAAATTAGTACAACAAGTGACAATATTTATAAAATAGTAGACGCTCGATTTTACGGACTCGAGCGGACTCCTATAATGCGTTCGTAAAATCGAAAGTTCGTAAATGGGAGAGTACAAGAAAAAAATGAAGAAATGTGAATTAACTAATTTTTTATTCTTTTATGTTAAAATATAAGTTATTTTTGTTTGTTTCATTGAAATACTGCGATAAATATATGATTCAAGGCTATCGATGGGGAAAGCATCTCAATATTGTCATCCGATTCGAAATAATGACGGAGTCATAACAGCCATTCTGTAGCTTCTTTATGAGTAGGCCTGGGGGTGGTTTGCTCATGCTTTGCCCCTTCTTCCGAATCTGATTATTTTCCACTTTGATTGTCCAATATTTCCCCGATGATTTCATCATCTGAAACTTCTACAGTGATTATATGATATTACAGGCTACGTTTTAGTCGACAGCCAGAAAATCTCTGAAAGTTAGGTTTTTAGGATCTTGGGGAATATGCAAGATCCGAAAATCTTGCATCAATAATTCATCTGAGGAGACATCAGTATCGCTTCCGGTTTCTTCAATTGCTTATTCTCTCTTGAAACCTGCATGCCGAAACGTGTTTGCAATTGTTGTTTTTTGTGAAACATTATTCCATGCGATAACTGATAGATGCATCGCAGCAAGTACATGATCGTCGTAATATTTTTCAAGTTCTAAGTTAAGTATGGTTATTTTCAAAAGCAGTCTTCTGTAATTTCTTTTGAAAGAAAGAATAACTCCTTGGTCCATCGGCTGTAAAACTGAGGTGTCATTTGGTGGAAGGAACAGCACTCGGATTGCCTGGAGCATAGGAACTTCAATGTGTGCAGTACAGTTGTCCACTACAAGGAAAAATTTCCGATTCTTTTTTTCAAAATGCTGGTCCAACTCTTTCAATCACTTCTCATATATTTCACCAGTTATCCATGCTTTCTTGTTTGTAAAGTATCTTGATGGGAGATTTTTATCGTTCTTGAAACATCTAGGTGTTTCATATTTCCCGATGAATAGAAGCGGAATTTTCTCCGAGCCAGTCATATTAGCACCAGGCAATATCCTTAATCTTTGTTTTGCTCTTTTACCACTACCTTTAAAAGCTAATGTTTTTTGTCTCGAAGAACATTGGAAAATAATCCAATTTCGTCCGCATTGAAACATTTTCCAGTGCATATTCTGCGATCAGAGATTTCAGCTTTCCTTCTTTCCAATCTTTTGTGATGGTTCCATCTACGGCTGCAATTTCACCGCATAATTTTCGGAAAACGCAGACCATGTCTTGACTTAAATTTTTTCAACAAATACTCTGAACCTTTAAAATCCTTCACGTCTAACTTCGAGACAAATATGTAAGCTTGCTCTTTTAAAAGGTTTCCGTCAATGGGAATGTTCTTGTTTCTCATCTTCCGAAGCCAAACTTCAAGAGCCATCTCAAGATCAGGAAATTTTACTTTCCGGAAATACTTTTGGGAAGGTGCAATTTCATCAGATGTATTTTCTACGGTAGGTTACATTTGCGTATTCTTGATGAAAGTGCTCAATGTACTTTTCGGTATTCCATATTTTTTAGCAATTTCGGTTTTTGTCAGCGTTCTCGCATCCGATTCTTTCAACGACATTTTCGAACACGATTTAGAAAAGAACCTCTAACCAGGAGATATATTTATGATTGGTTTAAATAATCTTTGTGTGCACCTGTAGTCAACCGACACACATCAAACCGGTAATCCATTTCTGTCCACTTTGCACAAACAGCCCGTAGTTTCAAAAATTTTAAACCAATCATAAAGAAATTTTCTGCTTAGAGGGTTCTTTTCCAAATCGTGTTCGAACATGCCGTTTCAAAATAATGATGCGGATTTCAATTTAAGAACACAAAATGCCTTACTCACTGCAGACGCAGCCATTTCTACTTATATTCCCGTGACACGCTAGCTGTTGCATATGTCACTTTGCACAGCAGTAGGAGAAAACTTTGTGAGTACACCTACCTTACGGTTTGAATTTGGGGATAGTGCCTTAAACTGTTCTTGTTTTACAGCACCTGGAAATTGTATAATTACTTATGAATCACCTGTATATTTGGGTTTTCAAATGTTAAACGAAAACAATGCAACTAAACGAAATAACACTTTACAAAATTTTAACACTTTACTTTCTGTGAAAGAGGATCATGCAATCAAACAAATAAACAAGCAAAATTCAACTGACTGAATATTAGGAAACCAAGGGACATTTTGGATAAACAACAATCAAGTAAAAGCCAGTGAAAATGCCAGCTCCCGAACACTGAAGGCTGTGCGAATGGAAATGAAGGAGCGCTGCCTTTTACCTCACACACCCCTGCTACTTTCGTTCGCATAAGAAGGTATCGAAGGGAAATTCTTCGATTGCACGTGCGATTCAGGAAAGACCGGTATCGCTATTTATAATTTTGAAATGTACATTATTAGAGTAACGCTCTGCCATGTGCATATTTAAAAGAGATGAATGGGCGATGAGGGCGTATTTAAACTCATATTTCAAGTTATCCTGGAAATTGACAAAAATATGGAAAAGTGATTAATATATTTTTTAATTTAATTTGTTAATTTATTTCTTCGCTTTCCTTTGGAGGGTTCACGTGCTCATGCGGTCAAATAGAGATGCAGCCACTGACAACTATATTTAAATATTATTTAGCTAAAAATAATATGATAATAAATTATAAAGAACATATAAAATATGATAGATTGACACTATAATAATATGAAATACATGAAATATGCTGAAATATAATATAAATTATGTCTTAACACAAATAAAGCCTTTAACTTGAAAAATTTAATTTAGTCTCAGTAATTCAACAACACTTTTATATAAGTAAAATTTAGATATTTAGACATTTTCGAATTTCACTATATTCTTATTATATTTTTACTAATTTTAGCTATTAAAAGTGATGTAGTAAGCAGTTTAGTCATTTAGAAAAAATATAGTATGGCATGTGCAGAATTCTGTTAAAAATTGATTACCGTAAAATCCCGAAAGTAAGCCCCCCTCCCACTTTTAAGCAAGTTTGATTTTCTTTTCTATTCCCAAATATAACCCCCCCCCCCACAAAAGAAAAAAAATGCACAAAAAATTGATTTTAAAAATCTAAGGAAGAGAATTTTAAATTTTTTGAAAATTTTGGCAGATTTCCACTTTTGCTTTTATATTTTGTTAATGAACATGAAATGCCTGATTCCCTTCTCTGCCCTCCCCAACACAAAAAGTTCAAAATCTTGAGAATCTTAAATTCTTCTAGCCTTCTTACTGCTCGCTAGTAATATAACAAAAATAAATAAAAAATCAGTCCTCCAAACTACAATCTCCCCCTCCATCCAAAATTTATGTTTCCCCCTCCCCCTCAGCATACAAAATTTAAAACTCTTTATTAAAAAATATATGCTCTATTTGTTGCTGTCTAATGACAATAAATAGATAATCAACCGTTATAATTACCTCTCTACCCCCAAAATTTCTACTTCCCCTCTCTTTGTCAACCCCTATAATTTTCTTTAAAACTACTTATTAAAAAAATCTTCTGTCCTATTTGTTGCTCTCTATTAATAATAAATATGTAACAAATTATCTAAATTACAAACCCCTTCCTCTAAAATTCATATTACCACCTCATCCCCAAGAATACAAAGTTTAAAATTTGTAAAACTCTTATTTGAAGAAACCTTTTGTCCTATTTGTTGCTCTCTAGTAAAAATAAATAGATAATTTGTCACCTAAGTTTTCTCTCTGCTCCAAAAATGCCTCCTCCCCCCCACCCCACACAAATACAATATTTTAAATCTTTAAAATTATTAAACTAATTACTGAAAATCTGCTGTATTGGTTTGTCTTTAGTAACAATAAATGAATAATCAATCATTTTAAATACCCTTCTTTCTCCCGAAAGTTTTATTTCTCCTACTGTCCGCCCACTCAGCAAATACTTTAAAATCTTTAATATATATTTGTTTAAACACTGTTCTATTTCTTATTTTATCATATATTTTAATACGAGCAAATCTTGTGTGTGTGTGGTTATGCAAATTTTATCATAAAAACGGCTCTAACGATTTTGATGAAATTTTGTATCCTGCCGTTTTGGGGCACCAGAAAAACATTGGGCTAGGTCACATGTTCGAGAAAATTCGATTAGTGGGTCATTTTGGGCCACCATGGGTCAGGGTCAAGCTAATTGTGTCTAAAAAATGGTTCATACGATTTTGACTAAATTTTCTATCCTACCATTTTCGGGCATGAGAAGACTATTGGGCTGGGTCACATGTTCGAGAACTTTCGATTAGTGGGTCATTTTCCGGTCAACGTGGGTCAAGTTAATTTTATCTAAAAAACAGCTCTAATAATTTTGATTAAATTTTGTATCGTACGAGTTTCGGGCACGAGAAAATCATTGGGCTAGGTCAAATATCCGAGAAAATTCGATTAGTGGGTCATTTTTGGGTTACTGTGGGTCAAGCTAATTTTATCTAAAAAATGGCTCTGAATATTTAGGCTACATTTTACATTCTATGGTTTTCGGGCACGAGAAGGCTGTTGGGCTAGGTCACATGTTCGAGAAAATTCGATTAGTGGGTCATTATGGGTCAAGCTATTTCTATCTTAAAAACGGCTAAGAGGATTTGAACTAAATTTAGTATCCTACAGTTTTAAGGAACGAGAAGACTATTGGGATAGGTCACATGTTCAAGAAATTTCGATTAGTGGGTCATGTTGGTCATGGGTCATTATGGGCCAAGCTGTTTTTATCTTAAAAACGGCTCATACGATTTGAACTAAATTTTGTATCCTACAGTTTTGGGGCACGAGAAAACCATTGGGCTAGGTCATATGTTCGAGAAAATATATCAGTGGGTCATTATTGGGTCACTGTGGGTCAAGCTAATTTTATTTAAAAAACGGTTCGGACAATTTTGACTAAATTTTATATCCTATGGGTTTCAGACACGTGAAGACAATTGGGCTTGGTCGCATGTTCGAGAAAATTTGATTAGTGGGTCATGAATCATGATATTTGAACTCAAAGCTAGTTTTGACCGACCATAGCTCCGTCTTCACTGTTTGTAGTAAGGTAACACAGTTCATCTACATCATCTCATATAAGTATCACTCATCTAAAATAACCCTCCCCTTGAAATTTTTGCTCTGTCCTTTTCTCCCAAGGGAGGGGATTGGATGTCTAAATATATGAGAGGAAAGTAAAAATTTTATCTTTTTTACAGTTTGTCTGTTCTTTCTTCTCTGAATCATGCATATATTTTATGTTTTGAAATAAATATGCTCTTTAAAATAACTCCCCTCCCATTTACAAAATGTCAGCTGTCAGAACAGTCAAACTACAAAAAATACTAAAATTTTCTCTCTGCCTCCCCCCCCTCCATGTCTAAAATATCACCCTTTTTTCTGGAGATGGCGAATGAAAATTTAAGGGGAGAGTCACATGATCATTTATTTATTGTTGCTACAAAGTAACAATAAAGCATAGAAATCTTTAAAAAATAATTTGAAAGATTTTAAAGTTTGTGTGCTGGGGGGGGGGGGAAGCAGATTTTTTGGAGGTGAAAAGGAAAGGAGCAAATTAGATAATTATTTAATTATTGTTGAAAATTATTATTTAATTATTGTAGGAAAAAAAAAATAAAGATTTTAAAGTATGTACTGCTGAGGAGGAGGCAAAGAAAACAAAGAGTACTTTTTGAGGGAGAAGAGGGGAATAATTTAGAATGTTATTTAAATATTGTTACAAAAAATAACAAATAGAGAAGAAAAAAATAAGAATTTTAAAGATTTAAAATTTAACGAGATCCATTTGCTGGGGGAGGGTCTTCATGATATGAGGCTGGGGGGGGGGGGGGGGAGGGGTGGCAGGGGAGAAAAGCAGAGATTTTAGTAGGAGGGGTTGATTTAGGTGGTAAATTAGGTTTATTTATTGTTAATATAGAGCATTAAATAAGTCCGAAAAGAAATTTAAAATTAAAGAGTTATAAAGGTTAAACTATGGAGTTTTGGTACTAGAGGGGGGCAAAGGGGGAAGCAGTAATTTTGAGGGGGATTTAGATGATTGATTATTTATTGTTACAATTAAATAACAAATAAAAAAATATTATAATTTTTTTTTAAGATTTTCCATTTTTTTTGGGGGGGCAGATTTTAGGGGGGGGGGGTTAAAATTTTATATATAGATTTTTTTTTGGAGTGAAAATATACCGCAATCGCCCATTTTTACTTCTAAATTAATGATAAAACGGGTTTTTAAATGATTTTTTTTTAAATCCCGATTGAAAGCCCGCCTCCCACATTCAACACTTTTTGGTTTTGAAAAAGGGGGGCTTATAATCGGGATTTTACGTTAATATTTTCTATTAAATATAAAAATGGCGTTAAAAAGCTGAAGTTTAAATATTAATATATATATATATATTGTTTTAACTAAAAAGATAATACGTTACTTTAATAAAACTGGTTATTTTATATTCGAAATATTCAATATTGCTCAACAAAGGTTATTTACAAAAGTAACAAAATATATAAAATATCTCTTATAAGCATTTTCTTCAAAAGCGAAAGGATATAAAGTAAGTTTAAAGCTCTGAGACTGAATTAGACCATGTGAAAATTTTATTCGAGTTGTAACAAGTTTTATGAGAGTAGCTCAAAATAAATGAATTGAAAACTTTCAAAAGAATTTGGACTCTGAACATAAAACATATCTTAAGGAAGCTTTCAGTTTACATATAAATTATATCTTAAAAAAGTATATAAAAATAGCAAATAAAACCTTTGTGGAAGAATATCAAAAAGAAGAATACCAACGTTACTGCTCAAGGCTATTGCTGTTGATCGTGGTTTTTCCTCTAATATTACAGATTCTATTTATAAGAAATTGACGAAACCAGTCCATTCTGATAAGAATTTTAATTCCAACTCTATTACTTCATATATAAAACAAGTTCGACATGTTTAAATTCATCTTTGTCAAATGAAAATAAAAGTACACACAAAAACATGTGATTCCTTGCTTAAAAGATGACTAAAACTTTATTTAGATTTTAAAACATTAAAATAAATCAAGCAATTTTGGCTGTGAACACAGCCTTCATCAGGATTTATAATTAAAACAGGTGTGAAAACAAACATCCAGATCACATTCTTGTAAACAGTATTTCTCTGTACTGAGACACAGTACTGAGACACACTTGAGTACAGAGACATACTGTTTACAAGAATGTGATTTGGACGTTTGTTTTAACACCTGTTTTAATTATAAATCCTGATGAAGGCTACGTTCACAGCCGAAAGTACTCGATTTATTTTGATGTTTTAAAATCTAAATAAAATTTTAGTCATCTTTTAGGCATTGGAATCACATGTTTTTGTTTGTACTTTTATTCTAATACTTCCGTTGTTTTGCCACTTTTTCCCTAAAATCAGTCAGCAAATTGCTAAAATTTTAAGAAGATTTGAATTCAATGTTATTTTTTCTCCTGTTAATAAAATCTCTTTTTCAAATCTCAAACACCCCATTGATCGTATAGATAACTGGTGTATTTACCAAATCTCTTGCCAGTGTGGTCTCTCTTATGTTGGTCACACTGAACGTGCTCTTAGATTTTGCTTAAAAGGGTATGCAGGTTATGTTAAAAATCAGGAGCTTAAACGTTCTTCTATTGCTCAACATTGTTGGTCTTTTCAACATAGGTTGAACTTTTCTTTAGCCACCGTTATCCTAAAATGTTCTTCAAACCTTGATCTTGATTTTTGGGAAGATTACCACATGTACTAAAAATTTTCACTCTTTAGTCAATGACTTATCTAGTACTCCTGATTTTCTAAGTATTTGGAAAGCATTAATTTAATTTCCCTTTTTTTGGTTTTCTTCTTTTGTTTCTTTTGTTCTCCGGTAGATGTCTCTTTTTATCCACTCCATTGTTTAATGCTGCTTTTTTCTCGTTGGTTGCTTTTGGCGCGTTCTATGCCCGCTTCTTTTACATAAGCCACCACTGTCGTTTTGCTCAGTATTGCTTTTTCTAGCACACTGTGCTTTGCTATTTGTCGTATTGAAGAAGAATCTCACTTGTGGATTCGAAACAGCTGTTTTCTGCTTCTTTGTGTTTTATTTGTGCATTTTTGAAGTTGGCATTCTTCCTTTTAATAAAAGAAGTGTTTAACTTAACAAAGTTGTTTTAGCTTCATTAATTTAACTGGAGCTTTTTTTGAATTACGTATGTATATATAAGTGATGTAATTATAAAATATAAAGAGTATATGAAACATATGAAATGTAGTATAAATTACACATTAGCGCAAAAGAAACTTTTAGCTTTAAAAGTTATATTTAGCTCCTGCAATTAAACAGTAATTTTATTTGAATAATATTTAAATATTTAAATTATTTTAGAATTAAATGTTTTTTCTATGTTTAGATGTTATAAGTTTTGTAATAAACAGTTTAGTTATTTCGAAAAATATAGTATGCGATATGCAAATTTTTTTTTAAAGTTGGTTAATAATTCCTATTTAATAATAATAATAATAATAAACACGAGTTAACGATATTCAAGTTGAAACCTTCAGAAAAATAATTGACTAAAACAATAATTTGTCAAATTAATATATTGAATACTTTTATAAATAAAATCTATATTACTAAAAATGCATTATTTACAAAATGGACAAAACATATAAAATATTTCTTTTAAACATTTTCTTTCAAAGTGACGGGATATAAAGTAATTTTAAAGGTTTGAGACTAGATTAATTCGTGGAAACTTTTACTCAAGTTGTAACAAGTTTTTTGAGATTGTTCCAGGTGTGGTTTACACGGTCATTAATAAAACCTTAAAATAAATGGATTGACAAACTTTCAAAAGAATTTTTACTTGGAATGTAAAATAAATCTTAAGGAAATATTTTAGTTTACCTACAAATTATATCTTAAGAATCTTTTAACTTAATAAAGTGATTTTAGCTTCAGTAATTTAACTGCAACTTTATTTGAATAACATATATATATAAATAATGTAATAATGAAATATAAAGAGTATATGAAATGTAGTATAATTTCGCATTAGCTCAGCCTTTAAAAGTTATTTTTAGCTCCTGTAATTTAACAGTAATTTTACTAGAATAATTTTTAGATATTTACAGTTTTTTAGAATTAACTTTATTTCCATGTTTAGATATTAAAAGTTTTGTAATAAACAGTTCAGTTATTTAGAAAAATATAGTATGCGATATGCAGAATTCTTTCAAAAGTTTGTTAATAATTTCTATTTAATTAAAAAATACACGTGTTAACAATGTTCAAGTTTAATCATCCAGAAAAAAAATGACTAAAAGAATAATTTGTCAAATTCATTATATTGATTACTTCTTATAAATAAAATCCCATATATTAACAGAAAAGGCATTATTCACAAAAACCACAAAACATATAAAATATTTCTTTTAAACACTTTCTTTGAAAATGACAGGATATAAAGTGATTTTAAAGCTCTGAGACTAAATTAATTCGTAGAAAATTCTATTCAATTTGTAACAAGTTTTATGAGAGTGCGTCAGGTGTGGTTTAGAGAGTCGTTAATAGAACCTGAAAATAAATTGATTGACAAACTCTCAAAAGAATTTTAACTTTGAATGTAAAATATTTTTACGGCAACCTTTTAGTTTACCTATAAATTACATATTAACATTAAAGAAGCTTTTAGCTTAATAAAGTAATATTAGCTTCAGTAATTTAACTTCTACTTTATTTGAATAACGTATATATAGAAATGATGTAATAATAAAATATAAAAAGTATACGAAACATAATAAAATGAAACATATGAAACTTATAAAATATAGTATAAAATACATGCTAACACACAAAAAGAAAACCTTTTTGCCTTAAAGTTAGTTTTAGTCCCTGTAATTTAAAAGTAATATTTTATTTGAATAATATTTAGATATTTAAAATATTTTAGAATTGACTTTATTTTTGTATGTTTAGATATTAAAAGTTTTTAAATAAAAAGTTTAGCAGTCATTTAGAAAAAATATAGCACGCGGTATGCAAAACTAGTTAAAAAGTTGGTTAATAATTCCTATTTAATTAAAAAGAAAATACGTGTTAACGATGTTCAAGTTTAAACATTCAGAAAATTATAATTTTGCAAATCCATAATATTGAATATTTCTTTAAATGAAATCCTATAGATTACTGAAAAGGTATTATTTACAAAAGTGGCAAAACGTATAAAATATGTCTTTTAAACATTTTCGTCGAAAGTGACAGGCTATAAAATAAGTTTAACCTCTGAGACTAGATTAATTCGAGGAAAAATTTCTTCGAGTTGTAACAAACTTTATGAGAGTGCCTCGGGTGGGATTTAGTCCTTCATCAATAGAATCTGAAATTAAAATGGATTGTTAAACTTTCAAATGTATTTGTATATTTATGTTAAATATATTTTTAACTAAGACTTTCAGTTTACTTATACATTTAATTTGAATATAAAAGAAGCATTTATTTGTTAAAAAATTCAACATGAATAATTTAAGTTAAGTTTTACATTAAAGTATATTAAAAAAATAGTGTATTAGAAAAACCAATAATTTGGAAAAAAAAAATAGTATACAATGTCAAGAATTCCTTGATTAAGAATTTCCATAAAATTAAAATGTGCGCTATCACTGGTACAATTATGCTTCAGTATTCAACATAAATGTTTATCTTGTTTTAGAATTATATTTTAGTTCATATCATATATATTATTTTTGTTGTCAACCTCTTTTTTTTAAGCAAATAAAAAACGCAGAACGATAAATAAGAAACCATAAAAAAGGATTTTGAATAGGCTTCTGGCATAGTACACCCACATTTCGTTTAAACATGTTTTTTTTAAATTAAAAATTGCAGTTAATTAAAAATTAAATCGGCATTGTTTTCATAAATGATATGAAAGGTTTTTCTGAAATTAGTGTTGCCCCAAAAATAATATACCGCAACAATGATTATTAAGAACAAAATCAATAAAAATAAAGTCGGATATAGTTGCTGCGCGGGTATATTTCATATTTATGATTAAAAAGCAAAATTTAAATTCAAACGCTCAATTTATTTTTTCTTTATCCCCTGTTTTTTTACGAAACAGATGATAGATTTTTTTTTTTTTTTTTTTTTTTTGCATTTACTATGTTTGGTCAGTTTGATGGAATAAATGAGATGATATTCTGGCTTGACTGACGTTGTTTGCAAGCTATTTTTAGTCCTTAATTGTTTTTAGCAGTTTAAACCTGCCTCTAAAAAATATTAGATATTGCTAAAAAATATTAGATTGCAGTGCGAAATCTTCGCACGGGTCCACTGGTATATATTATTTATGTTGTTAACATCCCTTTTTCTATGCATTTACAAAACGCACAACAATGAATGAGGTATCATTCGAAAGGTTGTTCAACCGGCTTCTGACATAGTACACTCACATTTCGTTAAAACAAGTTTTTTGATTAAAAATTGCAGTTAATTAAACATTATATCAGCATTGTTTTTATAAATGAAATGAAAGATTTTTCTCAAATCAATGTTGCCGCAAAAGTAAAATAGAGCATTATATGGCGCTCAACAATGATTGTGAAAAAAAATTAAATAGTACAAAAAAGATAAATTTGACTGTTCTCTGAACGGGTTTATTTTATATTTATGATTAAAAAGAAAAATTCAAATTCAAATGTTTAGAAGAAAAGTTCGCTCGATAGAAGCACTAGTATTTCACATGAAAGGTGTTCTTTGTTATAATAAATTATATTGTATTTTAAATGTATTCAATTTATTTTTCTAAGTCCAGTGTTTTTCTCGAAGCAGATGACGACAGCTTTTAATACAGTTAAAATACGATTGGTTTTTCCCCTCGCGGGTGCCTTTTGCTATCTTCGATCAGTTTTTACGTTAACTTTGATAAAATGAATGAGATTGTAGTAACTTTGATAAAATGAATGAGATGAATTTGTAGTTTATTTTTAAAAAAATGTTTCTTTAAAGTTTCATTCATGTTTTGCAATTCAAAATATTGTATTAAAGAATTCAATAATTAAGAAAAAAAAGTAACATAAGATATGCAGTGTTATTTTGTTAAACTTAAATATCAATTTCCATTAAATTATAAAAAACTCATTAATAATCAAAACAGAATCGATTTATTGTTCTACTAGATTGATTTTACCAAAAATATCCTAATTGGTAAACAAATCATATGAGGTGTAATCTTCCCAACTGTGCAAAAATTTCCGGGCCAAGATTCGAACCCGGGATCCCTTGGCTGAAGCTGCCAATGCTCTTCCAACTGAGCAAACCGACTCAACTGAGCTATTATCATTAAGGTTAACTGGGTGAATTAGTTTAGCCATATTCGTCCTGGATTGTTCAGTTGGTAGAGCATTGGCAGCTTCAGCCAAGGTGATCCCGGTTTCGAATCCTGGCTCGAACTTTTTCGTCCAGTTGGGAAGATTACATCTCATTTATTGTTGTTTAGATAGTAAAAACACTAAAAGCACATACTCTAAACGTTTTCAGCTGACACTCGGCTATCCTCAAGGATTCTTTTCGATCTTGCTCGAGCTCCAAAGAAAACAGATAAAAGTTTGTTGAAATAAAAATTTTCTTTTCTGCTCCCCCAACCACCTTTTACCTGCCGCACCACCCTTGAACATTAATGGTATCTCCCGGGCTAGTGATCGAGCAAGATCGAGGAGAAATGACAGCATTATCCTTGAGGATGGCGGAGTGTCGGCTGAAAGCGTTTGGGTGCGTGTTTTTAGTGTTTTTAATAGCTATACAGCAATAAATGGAATTTATCACCTTTAATCAATGAGTACACTTGTTAATTGTACTAATTTTTTTGTGATTTTTAAAGCATTAATAATCTTAAAGTTTATTTTAAATATTCAGTAAAAGAAAGTTTTCAGTTTTTCTTTCTATTTTCATTAATTGCACTTCACTAATTGCATTAATCTTCACATATTTGAAGTACAGAAATGTTATAGTTTAGAAAAAATAATGTAAAAACGATGTCATCCTAAACCACATTTAACAATGTTGAATACTACTCAGAAAATATTAACAAAAATGGCAGCATATATATATATATATATATATATATATAATTTCTCTTTTAAGTATTTTCTTCAAAAGTGCCATTATATGAAGCAAGTTTAAACCTCTGAGACTAAATTAGTTTCTGGAAAAAATTTTTTGAGTTGTAATCAATTTTATGAAAATGCTTCAGGTGTTGTTTAGATGTTCATTAATATAACTTAAAAATAAATGTGTCGAGAAACTTAAAAAAAAAAAAAAAAAAAAAAAAAAAAAAAAAAAAAAAATTAATGTAAAATATACGGTGAATTAAGATTTCAGTTTATTTCTAAATTATACCTGGCTTTAAGAAGCTTTTAGCTTGCTAAGGTAGTTTTATTATCTGAAATTAATTTGCGGTTTTACTTGAAAACTGTATTTAAAATATTTTATTAATACATTTATGTTAAAAGTATTGTATTAAAAAATGTATCAGTAAGAAACGAATCAAATGTAGCATATAATATGTAATAAAAAAAACTTGCATATGAATTTATATTGAATTACATAAATGTACAATACCTCCTCGATATATCGTGTCTAGTTACATCGCTCATATATTCGGATATATCGCTCTTTATTCGTGTCTGCCCACAATAATATATGTTCTACCTAAAATGGACTTTTTAAGTTACTTTGTGTAATACATTTACTTGCCAATCATTATCTTCTTTAATATTCAATACCCTCGGCATTTTCTCTTGTCTCCTGGCAAATGCGATGTAACGCGATAAATTCTGTTAATAATGCTGAAGTTTATGTTTAGTTTTGCAGGAAATCTTTTCAAAAGTCTGCAGTTTATTTGTCTGTTTTTATTAATTAAAAACGGGTAAATTTCTAATATTTTTCGGATATTTGAAATACAAACATTTACCTTAAACATATAATAATGGAAAAATGTCGTGTCGTAAAATATTTAAAATATTAAAACCAACATAAAAAGGATTACTTATATAAGTCACAAAACCAATCATTTTTCTTTTCAGCATTTTATTCGAAAGTAACAGGATAAAGTAAGTTTTTAAAGCTCGGAGAGTAAATTAGTTCTTTGGAAAATATCCTTAAGTTGTAATAAGTTTTGTGAGAGTGCATCAGGTGTGGTTTAGACGTTAATGAATAAAACTTGAAAATAAATGGATTGACAAACTTTCAAAAGAATTTAGACTTTTAATGTGAAATATATCTTACATAAGCCTCTAGTTTACTTATGAATTACATGTTAATATACAACTATATGAATTAGTTTTAGCCTTTATAATTTATCTGTAATGCCATTTGAATAATATTAAGATATTTATAAATTTTAAAATAATTATGAATATACTTCATTAATTGCCAAAATGTGTTAAATAAAACAGTAAAAATCTTTTCGTGCAAACTGTTTATAGGTTTTGGCTTCACCGAAGACATTTTCAAAACAAATGAGAATGTATATATTATTATATTTTAATATTCTATATTACATAATGTTTTATGCTTTTCATTTTCTATTTTTCACTGAAAATGGCTGCAGTCAGCCAAAACATGTAGACAATTTGTATATAAAACGTTTTTATTTTATTTAACACATTTTAACATTTAGTGAAATATATTATCTTTGGAAGTACGGATTTGTTATACAGGGAGTCCTAAAAGTCCTTTACACATTTTAAAATTCAACAAAATATCAAGCAATTGGCGTACGAGTAATTGAACGAAAATGCTTCGTATGATCTGAATTTTTGTTTAAGAAAATAAAAAAAATAGTTCCAAAAACCTTTTATAGATGGCGCTGCTTCTGGAAAGTTATCTAATCGGTAGAATGCCTTTATACATAACAATGACAAGACGTGCAATGCGTATGCACAGTTTTTGTCCAAACTATGGCAAACCACATTCCAGCACTTAACAATACTCGCCCTCCTGAATTAGATTAGACAAGTCAACAAACATTACTTTGGTGTTAATAATTGTTAACATCTGGAATGTGGGTTTCCATGGTTTGGACAAAAACTGTGCATGCTCATTGTGCGTCTTCGCCATTGTTATGTATAAAGGTATGCTACCTATTCGATAACTTTCAAAAAGCAGCGCCATCTATGAGGAATTTTTGAAACTTTTTTTTTATCTGCTTAAACAAAATTTCAGATCATGAGAAGCATTTTCGTCCAAACCGCACTCTCGTACTTCAATCGCTTGATCTTTTGTTGAATTTTAAAATGTGTCAAGGACTTTTAAGACACTCCTGTATATCTTTTAACCATTATCCTGTATATTATCCATTATCCTGTATAATTAACCATTGTGAAATCCTGTAATATATCCATTAATACTGTAATACATCATAATCCTGTAATCATAATCATCATCATAATCCTGTAATACATCCATTATCCTGTATTATCCATTATTCCTGTATATCTATTTAACCATTTTCTTTTAAAGTAACAGGATTATGCAAGTTTAGAAGTCTGTTACTAAATTAGACTGTGGAAAAAATGTCCTTAAGCTTGTTAGTCAGTGAGATTTCAAATTATCCTCGCTAATGTTAAACCTATGGGCGTGTAATGGATTCGTTTTTTGAAAATATATTTTTAGGAGATTAATATTTTTAACTTCTTTTTCCTGTGAACAATTTTTTTAAAGAGTCTTTCTCTCACTTTTTTTTTGTTAGTTGTCAAAATATTTCTAAAATATATACATAATTGTATGTGAAATGTTAAAATCTTACTCAGTTTCGCTAAGATTTATCAAAGATCAGATTTTAATTGTTATTTTAGCAACAACGTAAAATCAGTGTATTATAGAGGGAACAGAAAAGGTAAAATAGTGTTTACATTGTTTTATTTGTTAATAAAATTGTTTCTTTGACCGCAATGTACACAAAAAGTGTCCAAAATAGTACAGTCTTTGCGTAACCACATTTGACACTTGATGCAACGAAGCCAATCAAACTTCCTTTTACTTTTGGAGTTGTTTTCTACACATATCTTGCAAAGAACGTCTGCGTCACATGTGTGATCCAACTTTTCATTACTATCATCGTGACTTGCGTCTTTCTTCCCCTTCTTACTTTTTATTTTTCCCTTTTTCTCCTTAGGTGTAGTAAACTTCATACTGTTTGAACATTCATCAATGTCTGATGAACTGAATTTTATTAATCATACATCCTGTACAAAAGAAACTGCGGCATGTATACCGGATCGCAGTGCGGCATGTACCCCATTTTGTACGGTACAGACGTAACATATCACAGTTGCCTGCCCTCGCAAAGGAAAATGGCGTAACCATACACACAGTACTCTATACAGACGCTACACTTAGTTTTCACTTCGAAATCATGCATGCATTTAGTATTTAGCGTATAAATATTATTTAAGCATCACAGGTTTAAAAGTTTGGATAGTGAAATCATACGCTTACTTCAAATTAAGGACTGTACAGCTATAAGTAGAGTTGCAAAGAACGGGTTTATTCCCGGGTTTATTTCCAATCGGCCCGGTTTATTCCCAGGTTTATTCCCAAAAGACCTGGTTTCTTACCAAAAACCCCGATTTATTCCCCAAAAACCCGGTTTATTCCCAGGTTTAAACCAGGTTTTTTCTAGCCTTTGCAACTCTAGCTATAAGTAAACATCGAAATGGGATTCACGATTTACACTGGTTAAAGTAATCTCATTGCTCACCTATACTGTGCGTCTGATTGTCATCTATCGATAATTACAAGAAATACAAGGGGTGCGGTATCTATAACGGATGCGGCGACTCTCCCGGAGTTACTCTATATAGTGGATAATTTTCGCGATGGCCTGAATTTTTTACTTTAATTGGAACTTTCCAACTATACGCTAAAGCTGTGTGGAGCTCAAAATTATCTGCTTTCTTCATTAATTTGAAATTTCCATGGTTAATATCATCAATAAATTCAATAGACTTGACGCAACTCTTCATCTCATCAGTGTAGATGACTTGTTAATGTTGAATGTCATGTTTTCTTTTGTTGTGTCTTTGCAATTTTTCTTGAAATATCATGGCCACCAGTTCTTGAAATTAAGTGTCTGGTTGTTTTGAAGCATCTTTACTTGATAAGAGAGTTGCGCTTCATAGCAGATTCTGAATGATGTTGTAGAGCAGAACCGTCTTGCGTGGAAGAAGGGTAACAATCCGGTTATGTTATAGTTCTTAAACTCAGCGAAATTTTCAAGACGAAATAAACTGATGGCGAGAGGTTCGAACGTTACCGCTTTTCGACTCATTAGATAGCTTACTGTAAAACCTTAAAATGTTATGTCTTTGCAATGTTTCTTGAAATATCGTGGCTACAATTTCTTGAAATTGAGTGTATGGTTGATTTGAAGCATCTTTACTTGATAAGAGAGTTGCGCTTCATAGCAGTTTCTGAATGATGTTGTACAGCAGCACAGTCTTGCACCGGTAATGTTGTAATTCTTAAACTCAGCGAAATCTTCAAGACCAAATAAACTGATGGTGAGAGCGGGATAGAATGTTACCGCTTTTTGACTCATTAGGCAGCTTGTGACGTGCCGTTGCATAGTGTACCCTGGCTAGTACAGCGATGAGACAAGAAATAAGTTAAAATCAAGTTTTATTTAAATTCTAAAGAAGAGGGATGGTGGATGAGCCTCCTTTACCAATATCTGAACTCTGATCAAAACACTGTTAGTTGAGTAATCCCACTTAAGCGATGCACATACTAACTATTATATATATCACTTGAATAAGTCGATTGAATGAAGCTTAAACTTACATAGGGACGAGGACTGGCTTTATTACTTCCGCAGCGATGTGTAGTCTTTCCAAGCTTCCAGTATGAACTGTCAATTTAGCTAAATAAGGTAGCCCGTGGCCACAAAAATACCTTATTGAACGTAACACTTAAATTTCTCTTACCAATTCCAGATCTCAGCACTAAGCAAACATCAGAACAGGTATTCCACTTCCGTCTGGTATCAAAAAGCAGTTTGGTTTTCCATGGGGGCGATCAAATTCAACGACCAACACACTCTTACTCGCTTAAATACATTGCTAACTGATCAGAGAAGCTAAAATGTGCATAAAAAAGCTGCAAAACGCAGAAAACTCACAAATTCCGAAGGACACATGTATTCGTCGAAAATTAAAGTATAAGAGATTATAGATGTCGCTGCACGCATACAGATGTTATTTTGACAATACGGACTCAACTAAAACAAACGGATGCCTTTATTAAAAGTCGCCAATCCACTAAAATCTTACTGCAAAACTTTAAACTTGGCTCAGTTCATTTTCCATATTTTTGGAATGTTATCTTTTTTCCACTCAACCGTTCAAACATACCTTTGTAGTTTTTTGTTTACTTATAAATTATTACATCAACGCAATAGCAGGTTTTAGCTTGTTAAAAAAAAATTTTCAACATCAGTAGTTTCATTGAATTATGTATGAGAAGATATAATGAATAGTATATTAAATAATTAAAAAAATTAGAAAAAAAATGTAATATGCAATCTGAAGAGTTGTTTTAAAACTTCATTAAGAAATTCTGTAAAAATGTAAAGTGTGCTAATACTTTTGAAAAATATTATTAAACATTCATTTTTTTTTTCTGGAAAGTGTTTTTAATTTATTTATCTGTTTTCATTAATTGTACATCAGAAGACAATTTCTCAGATGCTCAATGGTATAAAATGTCTTTTTTAAGTATTTTATTCGAAAGTGACAGGATAAAAAGTAAGTTTAAATCTCAGAGGCTAAATTTAGTTTGTGGGGAATTTTCTGAGACTTGTTACAAGTTTCACCCAAGTGCCTCAGGTGTGACTTAGATGTTCATTAATAGAATCTAAAAATAAAAGGATTGATAAACTTAAAAAAATAATTTGGACTTTTAATGTAAAACATATTTTTATGTAAGTTTTTAATTTAGGTATAAATTGCACAGTAATGTAAAATTATTTTTTCGTTAGTTATAGCATGAATAATTTAATTGTAGTTTTATATATTTTTAAAATGCTTTATTTATATTATGATGCTGAAAATATTGCATTAAAATTTAGTTTTTAAGAAGCATTGCAATACACAATATGCAGGATTTCTTTTCAAATTTTAATGTCGGTTTCTATTTGAAAAAAAAAGTTTATAATGTGGATGTTTTATGTTTAACTAGCCACAATGTGCCTGCTTAAATAAAAAAAAACTTTTATTTAAATGCTTCCAATTTATTTCTCTATTTTTATAAATAGCAAAAAGGTAATTAAATAATATATTCACACATCCAAACCCTGAAAACGTGAGGTGTGGTTAACTTAATTAAAATTAATAAAAACCTGAAGATAGATGGATTGGTAAGCTTTCAAAAGAAGTTGGGATTTGAATGTAAAATATACCTTGAAGTAAGCTTTTATTTTATTTATAATTTTCACCAATAAAATTTTGGCTTATTAAAGTAGCTTAGCCGCGTTTACAGTTTTATTTGAAGAATGTTTTATTAATATTTTGTTACTATTTGATCCGCATGGCGCGGCTTGACCGATCCCGTCAAAAAATAATAAGAAATGCGAAATAACTCTAAAAATCTCTTCACGAAATCCTTCCTATGGTAACTCTTTCGTCTTTCGGAAATGAAATAGAGAGATGTTCCTGGAAGCGGAAGTAAATTCAATAATACCTTCTCAAATGTCTGGATCATTTGATTGAAAGCGGGACGATTTTTTGTAAAAAATAAATAAAAAATAAAAAATAAAAAATAACTTTCGATTTTCACAAAATTTGCATGTTTAGAATCAGAAAAATAAACTACGTACACACTGTGAGTTTCGAATCGATACCTCCAATATTTTTCTTAATACTCGAAGATGAGTGGAAAATGAGAATATTTTGTTCTCTGGTATTATCAAATCCATAACTTTCTGCTGTGGTTTCGATAAAAATAGCCATTTTCGGTGCATGCGCAGGAAAGTCTTTTAGTTCCACCACCGAGGGGGGAGGGGGGGGGGTATTCTAAACAAACTTCCGAAACGTGTCTCCGCTGCCTACGGTAACGTATTGCAGACGTGCTGCAAAATCTTTTAGTTCCAGTTTCTCCATCAGGTAGCGCATTCTTTTCTAAATAAACCTCTTTCAGAACTAAACTGCGGCGCTCATCCCCTCTGCTTACGGCACCGTAACGAAGGCGTGCTGTGCACGAGCGGAAAATGTTTTAATTCCACTTTCCACCGCTAGGTTACCAAATCTATGTCTTAATTAGTTATACATATATTAATTAGTTCATGTTAAGTTCAATTTACCAATTCCTATTGAAATCGGACTCATTTAACCAGAGAAAAAAAATCATACCATTGGAGATTAATATTCATAAATGGTGGTAACCAAGGGCTGAAAAAATTATACTGAAGTTTATTATGTACTTGGGAGACCTGGGAAAAATGTTAGAAAAGTTTTAGTTTGAATCGGACCAATTTAAAATGCAAAATCTTTTAGTTCCACGTCCTGCTAGGCGGCTCACACTGTTTTAAATAAAACTCTTTCTGATCGAAACTCCATCACGTGTCCCCGCTTCCTACGACAATGTATAGCAATATTGCCGCGCACGCTCTGCAAAATCGTTCAGTTCCACTTTCTTCCGCCAGATCTGTATTTTAATTAGTTATCTAAATCTTAATTAGTCCGTGTTAAGTTGAATAAACTAATTCTCGTTGAAATTAGGTCCATAAAACCCGATAAAATACCCCCCCTGGTGATTAATGTTCAGAAACAGTGATAACCAAGGGCTGAAAATACGATACAGAAGTTTATCTAGTACCTGGGGAGACCGGAGAAGAATGTTAGAAAATGAAGTAATCCTACTGATGATGATAATAATAATTGATCATAATCATGATCAATATTATAAAATGCAAAAGTGTCTATCATTATCGGTAAGCAAAAAACTAACACTAGATATAGCGACATACGCTATCGCTTACGCAATTGATTGCTAAAATTTCGCTTTAAACTGTTGTAGAATTCCCATTTCTACGCTTATGTATTTTCAAATAAAGTTTATTTGAAAAAATTACTACAACTTACCGAATTTGTATAGTTTTTAAAAATTATTTTCTGGCATGTGTATTTCTTAAATCTATTAGTATGTAACGTAGCAATAAATATTTCGTTTCTGTAATAATTTAAAACAACGTTTTTGTAATACCATAAAAAAAAAGAAACTGAGGAGAAACTGACAAAGTTACAAGAACTTACAGTTTATAGATCAAGATTGTTTGGTAACTTTCTTCTCGTTTAAGGAATAATAATAAGAATAATAATAGTAAAAGAAGTAGGTATTAAAATTCCACAAGCTAGTTTTTTTTTAATTTTTCAACATTATCTTATTAAAGATTTTACATAATATTTAGAAGAGGTACATATATATGCTTTTCTTTAAAGCCTTCTGGAGAGCAGCTCTTATACTAGATTACATTTCTAGTGATTAAAATTTACATTTCAAAGGATGAACTTGAAAGTGGATAGCCCTTTTCTTCCCCCGTAGTTCCATCAGGAGAAAACAAATACGCTTTTACGCAACCGTAAACTATATTTAATCATCTTGAAACCTTCGCATTTAAAAAATTATTATGGGAAGAGCAAAATAAATTTTATATTTACAATTTTATGAAACTGAATAGCCTTTTGCATTATATCTTTAATATGATTGGAATAGTGTTACTACTCCGCTATTTACTTATTTATTCATGTTGCTTATTGCTTTCATCTTTTTCAAATAATAATATTCGTCTTATTGATCACAGATTAAATAAGACGAAATGTACTATTTGAAAAAAGTTGTAAGAATCAAGCAATCTGAATAAGAAAAAAATCTGCTGTGACTCCACTGGGCTTTCCGAACACAAAAATCAACCAACGGAATTGGTTGGATTCGAACACTTGATCTCCGTTCTGGGAAGTAAAGGCGATATTAATCATTTATTATTTCGCCGTACTTCCTATTTTGTATATGCTGTCACGTTTCCTAAGTGTTTTCCCTATAGAATCGTTCGCAAAAGGGTTTAAAAATGGATAAAAAACTCAACTCGTCCACTTTCTACGAAAATATATGCAGTTTTTCCGACAGTTGTTTAAAATATATTCACTAAATGGGAGTTCAATCGGTAGTACTGTTTGAGAGTTTTCGTGCTTACTCCAATACACACATACACATTTAAATCATGATTTCAATACTTCCCTTACTCTATGTATTTGGAAAGCAAAAAGTTTCGTGCTGGCAACGTTGCAGTAGAGCTGAAAAGAAAAGCATCATAACATTCCGTTTATAGTTTATTTCACTATTTTTGACGTTCACTATTCACTATTTATAATGTTTAAGCCTATTATTCAACAAATAGCTATGATAAAAGTGTTTAGATGGTTCTTTGAAATAAATTGTAAAAAAAAAAAAAAAAACTAAAAACCTTACAATTAAAGTTGTTACAGCATGCTACATTACTAAATTTTGTGCAGTCTTAGTATATTTACAGATTATAAAGTTTTATTTTCAATGATGATTTTGAGTATCCACATCATAAAGCTCATGTATCCGTCATGAAGTCTAAATAAGAACAAAAATAACACCATATGTCGAGTCATGTTCTTTTGTATTGGCTACATATTGCTTAATTTCAATTTTTAGAACATCGAATAGAACAAAAAAAAAAAAAAAAAAAAAAAAAAAGAGTACTTAAAAAAAAAAAGTTGATTTGAAAACCGCAACTTAAATTTCCTATTTTAGGGTTTTTTTTAAAATTAATAGTCTGGTATATATATAAAGGGTGTACGTAATTAAACTTGGCATTTGCGAGCAGTCTGTATCAAAAACTATGCAGCAGAATTTCATGAAAATTGGGTAATAGCATAATGGGAATTTTATCTATCAGAAACGAAAATAGTTTCAAAAACCATCCCTAAATGGGGTATTATCTAGAGAAGATAACAATAATCTGTCAATTTTAACAATATCCAGTTTACAAAACATGCTCGATATGAGGTCCACCATTGTCTGCTACCATCTGGGAGCGTAAAATCGTATGTTGAACTGTTGAAAGAAGTGTATACTGGGGGATGTTACGCACATGGCGTGCGCAGCTATCTTTAAAGTCGAAGACAGATGTGATGGGATTACGCTTAGACCAAGTCTTTGAGGTATCCGTGCAGCCAAAAGTCGCAAGAATTTAAGTATGGAGATCGGGGAGGCCAACGTGTAGGAAAATGACGGCTGATGATTGCATTGTCACAAAAATGGAGGCGGAGCCCCTGTTTCACAAAACAGGCGTTATGTGGAGGCGCACCATCCTATATAAGCACTGTTTTTGAAACACATTGCCTTGCCTGAAAAGCTGGAATCACAGATTGTTTCAATAACGATGCGTATCGTTGACCGGTGTGAAGGAGCATGTCATAGGACCTGCGGCGCTGAGCTCTTCGAAAAAAAATGCACACAAAATGAATGTAGCAGTAAAGCCGAACCAAACTGTTACATGGAAAGAGTGTACCGGCATTTCAAACATTGATGTGGGTTTTCTGCAGCCCAATTACGGTAATTATGTGGGTTAACCGCACCATCCACATTAAAGTGGTCCTTGTACGTCCACAAAATGTTCCATGACCATTAATTTTGGAGCTCACATTGCGCAAAAAACTGCAACCTAAAGGTTTGTTGGCTTCTAAGATCAGCTGGTAAGAGCTTTTGCACAAGCGACAATTTATAGGGATAATAACGTGACAACTTTTAGAGTCTTTTGAACCGTGGAACTGGTTGGTCAACAGTTTTTGCAATACGCCTGACACTGGTTCTGCCCATGAAACGGGATATCCTATCTTCCTCCACTTGCTTATCTACATCATCCACTACCTGTGTTACAGCACACCTTCATCCTCTTACTGGTTGAACGGCCAATGATCCCGTTGCTTTAAATTTCATAATTATGTTTCTTAGTCCTTGGCTAGTGAGCGGAACTTTTCGTAATTGCTTCAAAGAACGAAATTTCTGCAAAATTTCAGTAGCAGAGTCACCATTTTGGTAGAACAATTTTAAGTGGGCGTTCCTGCTAACTCAACGTCTTGACTTGGAGACGGGTATAACTTCGGTTCCCCTATCGCATCGTTATATCGAGTGTATCGTTGTGCGAGCACAGTATTACTATGGTTACGATATTTGCATATTCCAGAATGTCACATTGTTCAGCGCCATCTATTGGTGGTTTTTTAAACTAATTTTTTTTGCGTTAGATAAAATTCCTATCATCTCATTATACTATTACCCAATTTTCGTGAAATTCTTCTGCATAACTTTGGCTATAGTCTTCTGGAAAATGCCAAGTTTAATTATGGACACCCGGTATATTTTATTTGTGAATACATGACGTAACAGTAAACATTTGTTTGCTACAATAATATAAAGTAATATCTACAGTTTAAAAAAATAAATATGCGAAACTAGGATGAAACTGGAAGGGTTATTACAGTTTACGATTTATAGCCTAAGTTCGTACAGGTGACTTTTCATTAGGTTTAAGTAATAGTAAAAAAATTATTGAAATTTCCTTAGGCGATTGTTTTGAGATCATAATCGCTCTGGTCGCGAATCAAATAAACCTTAAATTATTGTGATTTTTTAGTTCTATTCAGAATCAATGAAAATTTTCAGCATTTGTTTACTTTGCTGTAGGAACCGATTTGGCATTTTTGCAACAAGTTTAATCACGGCAGTAGCAACATTTGTTGGAGAGTTGTTTTTTTTTTCCTTTAAGAAAAAAATTATTCAAAAACTCGTCACAAAACGAAACAAAAATTGCATGCAAAATTCAAGAAAAATGAAAAAAATACAGAAAGCAAAACCATTGAAACCAAACTTCTTTTATATATAAAAAAAAAAAATCACACACACACACAAAAAAAGAGAAAATATCGTTTGTTATTGGGTTAAAATATTAAAAGCGGGTTCCTTTACGAGGCTACTTCACTCACGCGAAAATACCCACTGTCGCTAATGTTAATCCTATAGGGGAAATATTTTAAGATATCTCCTTCGTATTTCAATATTTTTAAATTATTTTTTTGCATTGCATAGCTGAGGTCGATCTCTATGCAGGCCCTTTTGTACTTTTCAATTTTGATTACAATTTGTTTTTTTATTAAGACACTTTCACTTTCAGTTTCACTTTCGGAATCGGTTTCAACAGTGAAAGTATCCTTTAAAAAAAGAAAAAAAAATCATTTAAAAATATGCGAACAAGACATCTTAAACTATTTCCTCGATACGATTAACATTAGCGAGCGGGTGCTTTCGCGTGAGTGAAGTGGCCTCTTAACCAATGTCGAATAAACGCCGCGTACGCGAAAGAGAAAAAAAAAAAAAAAGAAAAAAACTAAAAATAGCATGAAAAATTTGTCTAAAATTCAAAAGTTGCTGTGCTTCTTCTAAGTAAACTTTATTGAAAAAAAGATAAAATAGGCTACTATATTGGGCTAAAAGATTGAAACCGGGAAAGTTTTACAAATGTGGAAAAATCGCCGCAAAACGCTGAAAAACTATGAAAGTCGAAAACAAAAAGCTGTACCCAAAAGATCCCAAAACCGGTTTTGAGGTGTATAACTTATTCGGACATACAGGTACACATACCTTACAAAGCTTGATCTTGAAGCTTTGCGCGCAGCGGTCTCTCCAACTCAGAACACTTCACACATACACTTCTAACTTTATTAATATAAGTTCCGCATATCATTTAGAAAGTTTTAAGAGCAGATCTTATACTAGATGAGAATTCTAGTGGTTAAATTTTACATTTTAACGCAGGAATTTGAATGTCCTTTTTCTGTCTCGCACGTCTAACACACACACACACACACACACACACACACACACACACATATATATATATATATATATATATATATATATATATGATTTTGAAATTATTTTTAATTATTCTAAATCTTTACGTCGGAAAAATTATTCTAAAACAACTGAAAATTTTTTACTTTGTTTCTATTACACGGTAGAGCTTTTTAAAGAAATGCCTTTAACGTTAGTAGTGTTAGAAATTTGAAGTGGTATATGAAAGTTTGACAACTCCCTTTTTATTTTACTATCTCTGCCATCAATGCTGTACAAGATTAAACACTAAACATATGGCAAAAATAATTTTAATTGTTTTTATATAAACTTATAAATAAATGACGTATAATTGAAAATTATTTGCAAATAGAATATCGCAATTACTGTGCAGTACATGGTGTTCAGTTTTAAATTATTTATAGATTATAAATGTTTTTTTATTTAATAATTGTGAGTAACGATATTATAAAAAGAAAATGTGTCCGTCATTTTTCTTAATCACAAAAGTAATAATAAATGTTGCGAAATGCTCTTTTGCATTTGCTGAATATACTTTCACTTCTAAACGTTCCATAATTCGAATTTAACTCTATCAAATAGAACAAAAAATTGCACTTTCAAATAAAGTTTTATTAAAAACTGTAACTTAACTTGCTGATTTTTGCTGATTTGATGAAAATAGTTTTCAGGCATTTTTTTTAACAATCAACACGTGGCGTAACAGTAAATTTTTTCTTTGCTACATTAACGTATAGTAACACTTCCAGTGATATAAAATAAGTATTCAAATTTCAGGAGAGTCTGGCAGGGTATCCACAAGTTGCGATTTATATCAAAACAACTCTTTCACGTCGATTGTTTTGAAATTCGAAAACATTTTCTTGTTATAGGATCCACACAATATTTAAAAGTGATACATCTATATTTTCCCTTGAAAATCTTTTGAGAGCAGCTTTCATATTTGATTGCATTTCCAGTGCTTAAATTTTGCATTTCAGAGGATGCTTTTGAAATCCAACAATATTTTTCTTTTTCATAATCCCTCCAGAAGAAAACAAACACAATTTTATGCAGTAGTAAATCATTTTTAAACACCGTGAAACCTTCCAGTCTTAAATATTATTCTTGAAAAAACCGATTAAATTTTATTTATAAAAGTCTAGAACATGAAGCAGCTTTTTTAAGAATGTCTTTAACATCAGCGTAAGATGAAATTTTAAAGTACGTTAGAAAAGTTCTCTAACATTTTATTCTCATTTTATTTCACTATTTTTACCTTTAATAATGTGGAAACATAAACAGTGAAGATTTAGATTTTATTTTAGTCTCTATAAGATAAAATTACTTTAAAAAAAGTAATATTGGTGTACAATTAAAGTTTCTATGTTATAGAGTGCTGCTTTATTAACTATAGCCTTAAGTTTCTATGTTATAGCCTTAAGTTTCTATGTTATAGAGTGTTGCTTTATTAACTATAGCCTTAAGCATTTTTATAGATTATAATTTACTAATTACTGTGCAATCTTAGCATCTGCATAGATTATACTTTACGAATTATTGTGCAATTTTATCATCTTTATACTTTACTAAATATTGTGCCGTATTAGCATCTTTATACATTATACTTTACTAATTATTCTGCAGTCTTAGCATATTTATAGATTACAAATTACTAATTATTGTGCAGTTTTAGCATCTTTATAAAATATAATTTGCTAATTGTTGTGCAGTCTTAGCATATTTATAGATTTTAATTTACTAATTATTGTGCAATATTAGCATCTTTATGGATTATAATTGAAATAATTATTGTGCAATATTAGCATATTTAAAGATTATACTATACTAATTATTGTGCAATTTTAGAATCTTTTTAAGCTAAACTTTACTAATTACTGTGAAATCTTAGGATATTTATAGATTATGATTTACTAATTATTGTGCAATCTTAGCATCTTTACAGAATATACTTTACTAATTAATGTGCAGTCTTAGTATCTTTATTCATTATACGTTACTAACTATTGAACAATCTTAGCATCCGTATAGATTATACTTTACTAATTATTGTGTAGACTTAGCACCTTTATCGAATATACTTTACTATATATTGAGAACTCTTATCATCTTTATAAATTATAAAGCTTTCTTGATACTTAGTATATTATACTGCAGAAACGTGTTCGTCAATAAAGCTAAACACAAAATGAATTAAAAAAATTTCTTGCATGAAACTTTTTAAACTATTAAATTTTCGTATAGCAACAATAATTCTTTTTTGTTACATTAAAGTAAAGTAACATTTCCAATGCCATAAAATAAGTATTCAAATGTTAGGAGAGTCTGGCAGGATTTCCAAAATTTGCGATTTATAAAAGAAAACAACTCATCCAAGCCGATTGTTTTGAAATCTGTAACCATTTCTTTTTTAAAGATTCCACGCAGCATTTAAAAATGCTGCGTCATTTTATTCTCATTTTATTTCACTATTTTTACCTTTAATAGTACACAAACATAAACACTGAAAATTTAGATATGATAAAATTTATTTTAGTTTTTTTATTATAGAGTTATTTTAAAAAATATATATAGGAGTAAAATTAAAGTTTTTATGTTATAGAATGCAGCTTTATTAACTATAGTATTATAATTTTTCCTTTAAAATCTTTTAAGAACAGCTTTCCTATTTGATTGCATTTCCAGTTCTTAAATTTTACATTGGAATGGATACTTTTGAAATCCAACAACACTTTCTTTCTCATAATCTCTCACCCCCCCCCCCCCTCCACACACACAAGAGGAAAACAAACAAACTTTTATGCAGTCGTAAACCATTTTTAAGCATCATGAAACCTCCCAGCCTTAAATATTATTTTTGATTAAAAAAACCTTAAAAAAAAAAAAAAAAAAAAAAGATTAAATTTTATTTCTAAAAGTCTAGAACATGAAGCAGCTTTTTGAAGAATGTATTTAACATCAGAATAATATGAAATTTTAAAGTACGTTAGAAAAGTTTTCTAACATTTTATTCTCATTTTATTTCATTATTTTTACCTTTAATAGTACACAAACATAAACACTGAAAATTTAGATATGATAAAATTTATTTTAGTTTTGTTTATTATAGAGTTATTTAAAAAAATATATTTAGGCGTAAAATTAAAGTTTTTATGTTATAGAATGCAGCTTTATTAACTATAGTCTTAGACATCTTTATAGATTATAATTTATTAAATATTGTGCAATATAAGCAACTGTATATATTATACTTTATTAATTAGTGTGCAGTCTTAGTCATCTTTATAGAATGTACTTTACTAATTAATGAACAATCTTAGCATCATTATGAATTTTAAAGCTTTATTGATACTTAAGATTACGAGTATATTATACTGTAGAAACGTGTCCATGTCCGTCAATAAAGCTAAACACAAAATTAATTTACAAATCTTCTTGCATGAACTCTTTAATCTACTAAAGTTTTATATAACAACAACAATTATTTTTTTGTAACATTAACGTAAAGTTACATTTCCAGTGCCATAAAATAAGTATTCAAATGTAACGAGACTCTGGCATGATTTCCACAAGTTGCGATTTAAAAAAGAAAACAACTCATCCAAGCCGATTGTTTCGAAATCTGTAAACATTTCTTTGTAAAGATTCCACACAATATTTAAAAGTGATACATCTATATTTTTCTTGAAAATCTTTTGAGAGCAGCTTTCACATTTGATTGCATTTCCAGTGCTTAAATTTTACATTTCAAAGGATACTTTTTGAAATCCAACAATACTTTTCTTTCTCATAATCCTCCGAAAAGAAAACAAACACATTTTTATGCAGTCGTAAACCATTTTTAAGCATCATGAAACCTTCCAGTCTTAAATATTATTCTTGAAAAAACAGATTAAATTTTATTTATAAAAGTCTAGAACATGAAGCAGATTTTTGAAGAATATCTTTAACATCAGCGGAGACGAAATTGTAAAGTACGTTAGAAAAGTTTTATAACATTTTATTCTCGTTTATTTCACTATTTTTACATTTAATAATGTACAATCATAAACACTAAAAATTTAGATATGATACAATTTATTTCAGTCTTTTTATGATAAAATTATTAAAAAAAGTAATATAGGCGTACAATTGAAGTTCCTATGTTATAGCATGCTACTTTTTTAACTATAGTCTTAAGCATCTTTATAGATTATAATTTACTAATTATTGTGAAATTTTATCATCTGTATAGCTTAATACTTAAACAATTATCGTGCACTTTTAATATATTTATACTTTACTAGTTTTGTGCAGTATATAATTTGCTAATTATTGTGCAGTCTTAACATCTTTATAGATTATATTTTATTAATTATTGTGCAATTTTAGCATCTTTATAGATTATACTTTACTCATTACTGTGCAATCTCATGATCTTTATTGATTGTACTTTACTAATTATTGTGCAATCTTAGCATCCGTATAGATTATACTTTGCTAATTACTATGCGGTCTTAGCAGCTTTGTCGAATATACTTTACTATATATTGAGCGCTCTTAGCATCTTTATAAATTATAAAGCTTTCTTGATACTTATGATGATAAGTATATTACACTGCAGAAACGTGTCAATCATTAAAGCTAAATACAAAATGAATTTAGAAATTTTCTCTCATGAAACTTTTTAATCTACTGAAATTTGGTTAAACCCCAATAATTATTTTTTTGTTACATTTATATAAAGTAACATTTCCAGTGTCATAAAATAAGTATTCAAATCTTAGGAGAGTCTGGCAGGATTTCCTCAAGTTGCCATTTATAAAAGAAAACAACTCATCCAAGCTGATTGTTTTGAAATCTGTAAACATTTCCTTTTTAAAGATTTCAAGCAAAGTTCCACACATTTAAAACTGATACATACGTATGTATTATTTCTTGAAAATTTTTTGAGATCAGATTTCATTTTTGATTACATTTTCAGTGTATATATTTTACATTTCAAAGGACACTTTTGAAATCCAACAACACTTTCCTTCCTCATAATCCCTCCAGAAGAAAACAAACACACTTTTATGCAATCGTAAACCATTTTTAAGTATCTAGAAACTTTCCAGTCTTAAATATTATTCTTGAAAAAGCAGACTGAATTTTGTTTATAAAAGTCTAGAACATGAAGCAGCTTTTTGCAGAACGTCTTTGACATCAGCAGAGATGAAATTTTAAAGTACGTTAGAAAAGTTTTCTAACATTTTATTTCAGTATTTTTACCTTTAATAATGTACAATCATAAACACTGAAAATTTAGATATGATAAAATTTATTTTAGTTTTCTTATGATAAAATTATTTAAAAAAAATGGTTATACAGGCGTACAATTAAAGTTTTTATGTTGTAGCATGCTGCTTTATTAACTATATTCTTAGCATCTTTTTAGATTATAATTTACTTATTATTGTGCAATCTTAGCATCTGTATATATTATACTTTACTAATTATACATCTAATTAAATTTTCAGCAGAGCTAAACTGATAGCTTTACTTATTGTTGTGCAGTCTTAGTATCTTTATCAAATATACTTTAGTAATTATTGTGCAGTCTTAGCATCTTTAAAAAATATACGTTGCTCATTATTGTGTAGTCTTGGCATCTTTATTGATTATACTTTTCTAATTATTGTGCAGTCTTAGCATCTGTAGGGTAGACCGGGGCACATTTACGCGGATTTTTTTCAATGAATTTTCTAATTTTTATGTTTTAACTTAGGAAATTTTAGACATTGTGTTTTTATAAGGCAGTTAATAAAGTTAAAATTTGTGTTGGCACGTTTACGCATATTCTAAGGGATACCAAAAAGTAAGTGAAATAAATATTTAATCAAATTGAGAAGTTTTATTTATAACTTAAAACACTGTTTAAAAACAAAAAAAATTAAAGAGAAAATTAATTAAAGAACATTTTATGGGCTAAACTGAAAGCATAGGGCTTATTGCTAGTTAAAAACAGAAACTATTTAGTCATCTTCATCATAACTGTTACAGTTTTTACAAACAAATAATAAAGTATTTCCTTTTGCACGCTTGCCATGGGACCACCTTTTGCATCTAAGACATCGAACCCAGTCTTGTCCTTTTTTGGATTGGTAATCACAGTAAGAACGTGCGTAAAGGTGCCCCGATGACAATGCGTAAACGTGCCCCGTCGCCATGTTTGGATTTATTTTTAACGTGCAACGAAAATTTATAACATTTCTGTTCATACAAATACCGTTCTCAAAAAAGGATAAAATTCTGCTAATGTTCATATATTTGTTTATCCTTAACTAAATATTATTAGTTCACAATAAGTTTCAATAAGTTCAACACCAAATTTACTCACCTTGAAAGAAAACAGGTTATCCTTTCCGCATGCTAGACCGAAGCTCGACAGACGCTTAAAAACTTGAGAATACCCGCTAGGAAGCAGCATCAATCTGTCATGACTGGTGGGGCGCCAGTTATAACTCGTTTCGGGAAAAGTGCACTGCGTAACGTGCCCCATACGTAAACTTGCCCTGGTCTACTCGACAGATTATACTTTACTAATTCTTGTGCAATCTTAGCATCTGCATAGATTATAATTTACTAATTATTGTACAGACTGAGCACATTTATAAAATGTACTTTACTAATTATTGCGCAGTCTTAGCATCTTTATCTATTATAAACCTTTCTTGATACTTATGATTACGAGTATATTATACACCAGAAACGTCTCCGTCAATTAAGCTAAACGGAAAATGAATTTACATATTTCCATGCATGAAACTTTTTAATCTACCAAAATTTGATATAAAAACAATAAATATTGGTTTGTTGCAATAATGCGAAAAAACATTTTCTCTGCCATAAAATAAAGTATGCAAAACTAATAATAAAATAGCAGTGTTAGTACGATCTGCTATTTGCAGGCCAAATTAAAAAAATCGCCTTCTTATTTCAAGGAAAAAAAAACTCTTTAAAATCTCCAAGGCCGATTGTTTTGTGAATTAATACATATTTTTCTTTGTTAAAGTTTATACATATTTTTTATAAGTGATATATATTGCTTTTTTCTTTAAGGATTTTTAATTGTAGCTATTATATTACACTGTAAAAAAGCCAAATTTTTCTTAATCTACGAACTTCAAAAACCAATACATTTTTTTGAGATTTAAAGAAGCTGTATGGGTTTAACTGCAAATTTCCTACTAATTATATTAATTGACACTTAAAAGGAGAGCGCTCCCTAAATCTTCCCTCTTCCTTCTTAATGATAAAAGTAGTCTTCCAGATGCTGCCTCATAAAAATTTTCTGAGAGCCTATCAGTATTCCTTTAATGGCTGATTTTGAAGAGATAGAACTCGTAATTCTTCCAGCAATTTCATGTAGCGACAATACTTCGAGATTAATGAGAACATTTATCGTAAACACTTGTAGCTATTTACAAGCTCTCAAACTCCACTCGAAATGCATTCACTTTATATATATTAAAGCTCAGAGGCGTTTTTGGGATTTGACTTGGTTGCACTGCTTTCAGAAACACGTCTTTTTGAGTCCTCTTAGAATAGAGATTATGTGGAGAGATGTGGTCGTAGGATGTCTAGCTTGGCATGAGAAGCCGAGTGCAGGCTATCCTGACAATAAACTATAAACACAGTTTAAATATTTCAATGTGCTTTCGGTAATTTACCGCGTTGCTGTGAAGGGTCTGCTGAATAAATCTATGTTGGGTTTAAATCAGTAGTTTAAATTTAAAGCCCTGCAGAATATTTATAAAAACAAGGTTCCGTTCGCTGCAGTCGATTTTAGGAAACGTTTCTCAGTAATTTTTATAGTGCATTAATCAGTTTTCTTAAACCAGAATATCGGTTTTAAGAATGCTCTTAATTCGCAACTAATCATTTTCCGCTGCATAATTGACTTTATATATGCAAAAGACAAAAAATATTATTAATTTTAGTATTAATGTTAATGTTGTTAATGTATCATGTTTTTCTATAAAACATGTTTATTACATATGAAAATATTCATTTGAGAATTCATAGCACCCGAAAAATCAAAATCACGGGTTGAGAAAACTGATTAATACATTATAAAATCTACTCGGAAATGTTTCCTGAAATCCCTGGAAGCAAAAGAACTTTGTTTTTATAAATGCTTCTGTATATCTCGAAAATATATAGGTTTCTGAAGTTTCTAATTACAAAGAACGGGAGGCATATAAAATAAGTCTTTTATAAATCCACACAAGATAAAATCTCACATTGAAAACTCCGGAGACATTGGAGGGCAGACAAACACTGAAGTGGCGGGCGAAGGAAGAGCGTTAACGATATCCGTCGGCAACTGCACAAAATTCGAGATTTCCCTCTTTCTACCTATACATTACTCGATCAAAACGGATTAAAAGCTGAATAGTTATGATTTTTTTTTCTTAAATCAGATGATTCTTTATGAAACACCCTACAATTTTCCTAGATTAAGAAACATCTGTATTTTATTACAGTGAAGATTGCATTTCTCGTTATTAAATGTTGTATTTCAACGCATGAAATTGAAACTGAATAACCCTTTTCTATCTCGTAGTTCCAGCAGAATATAAAAAGCACTCTTTTATGCATTCGTAAATCATTTTTAATCATCATAAAACCCTCTCATCATAAAAATAATTTTGGTAAGAGCAGAATAAATTTTATCTGAATAACTCTAAAGTATGGGAGATATTTCAGAAGAATGTCTTGAACATCAGTGGAGATGAAATTTCAAAAGCGAAATGGAAATGTTTCAAAACATTATTTTATTTCATTCTTTTTGGTTTTTAATAAGATAATAAAAACTAGTTACTGAGTTTGTTGAAAATATATCTATGATAAAATTAAGTGATCGCTTTATTTAATCTGAGAAGTCTTCGATTTGATTAGATAAAGATTACAGTTACAAAATAGCGGTAATCATATGTAAGCACCCATACACTCAGTTTTCGAGTATTATTTATCATGTATTAATCAGTTTTCTCAAACCAGAATGTATGTTTTTCGGCTGCTACCTATACTTAAGTACCATTTTAATGTTCAACAAACATGTTTTATACACAAATATGATAAATTAACACCATTAAAATTAATATTAAAGCTAGCTGGCTTCGTCCGCTAGCGGGCTCCGATTTTACATCGGGACCTCGAATCTTGTAAAACGTCGAACCGTATACAGCCTCGAACCAAACGAACATCCGGCTCGGGTTCCTTTGCCTTCGGCACCGTATACCGGAAAATTTATATATTTTACTTTCCATGTATGCATAAATTTAATTAAGCTGCTGAAAACGTTTAATTGAATATTGATAGCGTCCTATATATCAGTCATGTGGACTAAATGCGATATTAAAAAAATCAATTTCAAAATTAAACATGTTGTATCGAGCCTTTCAAAATGTTAGACGTCAGATTAATTTTCTTTTTAATTCTCTAATGACGTCCTATTAAGCTGCTTCCTGTATTTACACATACTCATACTCCTTGTATTATTGAGAAATGTTTGAAAATTTCCATTTTATTACCAATATGACGTCATATTAATCTTTTTCCAATTGGTGAAACTTTTAATTTCATTTTCATTTTTCACGTGGAAATCTTTCAATAGAAAATTAATTATTGTGTAAAGAATTTTATTGTGAATTTTTAATGGTTGGCAACTGCTATAACGAAAAATGTTTACATTTAATAGGAAAGTCTGTTAGATTTTTAGTTTTGTATCTCACTATATTAAAATAATACTGTAACATATTATTTTGAATTCGGGGTGGAAACTATTTTATTTACAAATAAAACTTGATAACTTCTTCATAGACTAATAAATTTAATATTTACAACGTATTTACGTGTTACTATTTACAAAATAAATCATTTAATTTAATATTACGGCTTAGCTCAGATGCCTTGTCGGCAACAACTCTGTAAACATTCTTCTCTTCTGGTAAAGTCTAAATTACTCAGCTTGTCAATTCTTTTGAAAGAAAAAAAAAGAAAATGAGAGAAAATATGATGGAGTGAGTATAGTTCGAGCGTTACACTCTTCCCCTCACACTGCATTACTGGTCCCTCAGATGCAGTGTGCATTTCCTGGGTGGATCCTTCGGGATGCTTTCTGGTGACTAAATACCTCTGTTGTTCTCGCGTTTTTTGAATCTTTAGTAAATATTTGCTGGCTGGGCGTCTGACGTTTCCCGGGTCTGCCTCTTGGACGAATGAAGCCTTTAGAACATCCACCATCATCTTGCTTGTAAGGATACAAAGCTGATATATGATAATTTCCTAAGGGAGAAAAAAGGTTTTCTTCAGTAGCAATGGTATGAGAAGTAGGAGATCTTTGTTTTAAAATAACATAGGGGCCATCGCGACGGGGCATGAATTTAGCTGTTTTGTTATTTTTGCTTTGTCTAATGGGATGCAAAGTAACCCAAACATGATCGCCTGGTTTGTATTGTTCAGAAGCTTTTAAATGTTTGTCGGCATAATATTTATGCTTATCTTGGCTTTGTTCTATGCGATCTCTTATCTGCATAGTAATTTTAGCAAAGTTTTTTAAATAAGGGGTTATTTATGGTATGAAATTATCATTCGCAATTACAGGGCGTAAGTCATGAGCAACATCATCGGAGATACGTAATTCACGACCAACATTAAATATGCAGCTGTGTGACCTGTGGAACTACATCTTGCAGTATTAAGGGCAAAACGGATTACTGGTAATTTTTCACTCCAAGTTGTATGATCATCTCCAACTAGCATCGCTAAGCGAGGTTTTAGATCTCGGTTTTTTCTTTCAACCGGATTTGCTTGAGGGTGGTACACCGGAGTTAAACTTTGATCTATCTTTAAGAGAAAACAAACTTGTTGCATCACAGCACTGATGAATTGCGGACTATTGTCGCTAATGATTTTTCTTGGAAAACCATATCTTAAATACACTTCCTCAATTAAGGTAACAGCACATTCCGTGGCTGCTGCGTTACTTAATGCGAAACGTTCTGCCCATTTAGTGCTACAGTCTTCAATTATAAAAATCCACTTTTTATCATCTGCTTTTTCTGGCAAGGGTCCAAATAAGTCTATTGAGAGGGTCTCAAATCTTTGACTATGGACAGGTGTTTGTAAAAGTCCAGCAGGTTTTTGGTTACTCGCTTTATAACGAATACAGTCTACACAATTTTTAACATAATCTGCGATATCTTTTCTCATTCCAGTCCAGTAATATCTTTGGGATACTCTGTAATAGGTTCCCTCGGCTCCATAATGGCCTGCGGTCGGTGAATCATGGTAATTCTTCATGACTTCTTTCCGTTCTTGAACAGGAACAACCAATTGGGCTTCTTCTGAATCTGATTCTGGAGAGTAACGATACAGGACTCCTTGGTTTAAGAGGTAACCACGTTCAGTCCAATTAGCAAAATCTGTATTATTTTCTTTAGATTCAAACGCTTCATTGATTTTCTTCAATTCTTCATCCTTTAATTGCTCTTCTCGGATATCTTTAGGAGATCTAATAGGCATTTCAATCGAAATTGTGCAAATTTCACAAGAGGGTTCTTCATGACTGCAAACAGGGCGTGACAACATATCATCAACAACGTTTGCTTTTCCAGGACTATATTCAATCTTCAGGTTGAAAGATTGTAACCGCAAAGCCCATCGGGCTAGTCTGCCTGACGGTGATTTTAAACTTATCAGCCATTTTAGGGGCTGGTGATCGGAGGCAACTGTTACTTCATGTCCTTCAATGTAGCCACGGAATTTATTTAAAGCCCAAATGACAGCAAGTTCTTCGCTCTCGGTGGTAGAATAGTTTCTTTCAGGTGCAGTTAACAAACGACTTGCATATTCTATTGGATGCTCTTCTTCTCCGTGAACCTGGAAGAGGACAGCACCTAGAGCATATCCATTGGCATCTGTACGAAGAAGATAGGGCTTGGTCGGATCATTTTGTTTCAGTACTGGAGGATTGATTAATGAATTTTCAATGTTTCGAAAGCACTTTGTTCTGCTTCTTCCCACTTCCAAGTTGCATTTTTCTTCGTAAGATTACTTAGAGGTCTAGCTATATCTGAAAATTTGGGAATAAAACGTCTGTACCAGGAGCAGGATTGCAAAAAAGATTGAACTTGTTTTCGGTTTTTCCAAGATCAGCTTCGATTCCAGAGCTTGATATCCAATGTCCTAAATATATAACACGGGGGCAAGCAAAATTGCATTTTTCACGATTAGCATACAATTTGAATTCCGATAGTTTATTAAAAACTGCTTCTAAGTCAGACAAATGTTTCTCAAAACTTTCGGACAAAATTATAAAATCATCTAAATAAGACAATACAAAGATGTCTTTGAGGGACTTTAGAAAGTTATCTATTAATCTCTGAAAGGTTGCTGGGGCATTTTTCAATCCGAAAGGCATTCTAATGTACCGAAAAGTTCCGAATGGACAAATAAATGCAGTTTTGTCGCTATCAGCAGCATTTATTTCAATTTGGTGGTATCTAGACTTCAGGTCAATAGTGGTCATATAAGGTGTATGTTTAGCTTCATGGAGCAAATCATCTACCCGCGGTAATGGATAATTATCCGTCTTTGTGATGGCATTAAATTTTCGATAATCGACGCAAAGGCGAATTTTTCCATTTGGTTTTGGGACCAATACTACTGGCGAGGCATAAGGAGATTCGCACTCTTCTATTATACCTTTAGAGAGTAATTCATCTAATTCTTTACGCAAAATTTCCTTTTTTGCAGGTGACATGCGGTAAGGGGGTACTGCTACAGGAGGATGTGATCCAGTAGCAATATAATGTTTAACTTTGGGTGTAGCCTCTTCACCTAGTTGGAAGCTACTTGTAAATTTTCCAAGCAGTTCATTCAACCTAACTCGTTGCTCTGAAGTGAGATGTCTACCTTCATCTTCTCTAAGAAAAACAGTGTCTAACTCAACGGTTTTTATTGCTAATTCACTGGGAGGTCTATAGGTATCTTCGGCGAATCTATACTTGCACCTGCATCTATCAGCAAAGAACCATTCTTGATTTACTACATCCAAAACAATTTTTGATTTGCGTAAAAAATCAATTCCCAAAATTGTACGATTATTTTTGGCATTCGGCAGAGCATAAAGTGTTGTGTTAACATCGCGACCTTCAATTTTAACATGAACTTCTGTTTTATAAACTTCGGTAGTGTTTTGTAGCCCATCCGCTAAGACTACGATCATTTGAGTATTCTCAAACTTCACACCTTGGTCTTTTAATAAAGAATACAAAACTTCACCCGCAACGCAATGTGTTGCGCCAATGTCAGCACAGGCTGTGCCAGAGAGACTATTTATACTTATTTTTACCAATGATGTTGGTGATGTTTGCATATTACATGTACGAAATTCTAGAGATTGAAAGTGCGCCGATACATTTTTAGGAGAACAAGTTGGACACTTGGATTTAATAACTCCCTGGTTTCCACATCCATAGCAACTTAATATTGGCCGATTTAAATTTGAAGGATAATTAATTTTATTTCTCTTGGACTCATTTTGATTGCCAAATTTACCAAACTCATTTCTTTTAAATACTAAAGGCTTTTTTTAAAGCGATTAGAACTCCCGACCTCACTGATTTTATTTGATTTCTTTATTTCTACTTTGTGTGACCTCAAATTATCATATAAATCTAACTTTTCAAGTAATTCAACAGGATCTGTTAAATTCTCCCATTGGTCTAAATAATGTTCTTTGCAATCAGGGGAAACCTTTTTATTTAATTGATAAGCAATAATTAATTCCGATAGTTTTTCAAAGGAATTTATATTTAATTCGGATAGCCATCCCTCAAAATAGCTTCTAATTTCAAAGTAATATTCTTTCCAGCTAATATCGGTTCGCTTTGGATGTCGATTAAATAAAACTCTAAACCTTCCGGCAATTAACTTGAACCTCTGCAACAATATATCTTTAATATAAGAATAATCCTCAAATTTTTCTTCCGGTTCACGCGCTATTAATTTACCGATTTCATTTGGAAGGACTCCAATTAAATACGTAATCCACAGTTCTTTAGAAACCTTTAAAAGTTTCATTTGCCTCTCAAAAGTTATTAAAAATAAATTCATATCATCCTTTTCAGGATTGAAATCGGGTAAAACCTTTTTGAAGTCAACGCGGGTTGAAGAAGTTTCTAGAGGGTTGCTTGTATTTGCAACAACATCTCTTGTTCCTGTTTCTAACCTGAGCTTCTGTAGCTCAAATTCTCTTTCTTCGGCTAAACGCTTCTCTTCCTCAAGAGTCTTTCTTTCTTCTACGATATTTTCTAAAATTCCCTGTACAAAATCTATGTTATCTTTAAATGCCTCGCTATTTACAATTTTATCACGTAATTCGAGGACTTTATCATCACTACTTATTTGTTCTTTTAACTCTGAAGTCAAAGTGATTAAATCAATTTTCTTACCCTTAGAAAGAAACGCCATCATTTGAATTAATTATGTTTTAGCCAACTTCAAACTTAATTTGTGTTACGAATAACTCTTAGCAAAATAATTTAAATCAATTCTTCATATAATAAATAAAATAATGCCAAGCACTCATTTATAATAATAACTTCAATAATAATATAGCTCAGTGCAACTATATAAATGTATAAAATAAAGCAAACGAGTTTATTTTTCAATAATAATTATTAGATATATTTCTCTTATGAATATCTTCATTTAATTCAGATACTAAAATACTTGAAGCTGCAGACGATTTTTCGTAATTCAATTCCAAGGAAAATACCATTCAGGTTGAATAGAATAATTCCAAAATATTTCGATTCTGGGAATCTATTCTGGTGTTATCGGAACGCTGAAACCGGTCGGAAAAAGCCTTCTTAGCGACAATTTGCTATTCTGGTGTAGTAGAGTCGAAATTTTGCCTATCGGAGCGGGTTGCTTTTCGTCGGCGTTTTTCCGAGTGCTTCAAGCTGTCGAGATCGCAGGGGCAAGGCTCGGAAAGATTTTTTGTTTTACTTTGGGAGGTTGGGGGGGGGGGGAGGGGGGGGGGGTTGGAGCGCTTGTTTAACATTAAAAAATAGAAAGAGGGCAGAGTCTTTTAATTACCAGGGTTCGTAAATATCGTGATATTTTCGAAAACATCGAAAACTTCTGACATTTTGGTATATATCCGATATTTTCAAAATAGTCAACTTATTGATGTTTAGAAATTTTTCCATACTTAATATAATTAGAAATTAAAATATATTACACTTAGCATGAAAACTTAATATAAGGGTCAACTAATTTAAAAGACACAATTTGCTTTTTACATTAAAAAAAAAATGTAGGATTTAATATCAAGAAAATGTTGTTTAATACAACAAAATTTGAAATACAAAATAGTTTTTGTAATTGAAAAATTGGAACGTAAATGTAAGCTTGTCTGCTTTTTCATTCCATAAAATGTTGTATAGCTTAAACTAAACTAAGTAAGGCCTGAAAAGATTCTTTCTTATGAAGATTTAAATAACTTATCTAAATTTGACAGTGTATCTTTCAATGGGGGTTCTACATTTACAAATTCAGCTTCAAACGTAAAGGGTTTTTTTTCTATTTATTTATTTATTTATTTATTTTTTGTGGGGGGGGGGGACGCTAAAGTCACTGCCACAGGAAAAGTTCTTTGTCTACAAAACGGTACAGTTAATAACAGCTGAAAAGATCATTTACGCATGTTTTGAATAGTGTATTTACACTGAAAGTATAAAAAAAATTCCGAGTATATATTATATTTGATATTAAATGTCAAATATTGAAATTATCAAACATCATGATATTTTGAAAATATCGCATATATATCAATATCAACGAACCGTATTAATTACAAAATGTTACTTTCTTACATTCTTTCTTAGCTTTTTACAAGTCCTTTGAAAGTTTTTTAACTCAGAAATCTGTGTATTTTTTTTTCTTATCGGTAAAAAAAGGTGCAACTAATTTACTTACAGATTTGATTAATAAATCTATATTAAAACAGACAGAAAAAAAAACTTTCAATTTACATAAAAAAGAATTAGTTCAAACACGGAATTAAAAAAAAAAAAAAAAAAAAAACAATGCGTATATTTTAGACTTGTAAACAAATCAAAAGTTTCGGCTCAAAGACACAACAGCTGACACTTTTTTTCTGTTTAATATTAAAGCTGTTCTCAAATTAAAACTGTCTATTTTCTGACACATTCCTGAGTTCATTTTTATTCGCAAACACAGAAAATTGGTAGGTTTTCTTGTTAACCCTCTGAGCGTTTTGAAAAAGGGTAAAATTATATTGTTGTTTTCTCTGCATTTTGTTTTAAATACTAAAAAAAATATGATTCTTTCAGCATTATAAATAAAACTTCATTACAAATATGAATGTAACCCTTGAGGGTATTAATCATTCTTCAATATTTTAAAAATTCAGTAAATCTATAGAATTATATTATCTTAAACATTGCATATATTGCAGTGAAACCTGGAGCTTAGTGAACGGAATATTACGTTCCACACTCTTAGAGGGTTAAGAAACTGTGAAATCGAATAGCATTTCCCATTTTTCGATAAAGGCAAATGATCTTTCAGAAAATGCAGACAAAATAGGCATTTTGAACCGAAATTGCGAAAGCGACACCCGAAAAAAGGTCGTCATAAGACAACAATCGCTTATAACTCAAAATATAATGCATCTATCTATCTATCTATATATATAATAAAAATAAATAAAAGACGCTTTTCGATTCCAAATCACTTCAATTTTCATATCTACCAATTTCATGCTTTTACGTTTAAAAATAAGTCTGAATGTGCAGGGCTCGATCAAGCAAAAGAGAGGACGAAAGACAGATCCTCTTGATATGCTGTCACAAAAATTAAACATGTTCTATGCCTTAGAATACTAATATAAATATATAACTACATATTTAGAAAAATATATAATTTGTGTTTAATCTTTTACGACTGTAATTGTACAAAATATGAGTTATAATCAGCTCAAGGTCGAAATAGATTTACAATATTAGCCTTAAAATATTGCCCACTAAGTTTGGGACCCCTAAAATCAATGGGGCTCAGAGCCACGGCCTAGTTGGCCCTTTTTTTAATCAGGCCCTGTGTTTGTGTCAGAAAATATCGCGTTGTTGAACGGAGAAAATATTTTTTTAGATCCACTTTACAATATATATATATATATATATATATATATATATATATATATATATATATATATATATATATACAATATAGTTTAATGATTTAATTGATTCAAATTATCTTTTTCACTAAGAACCGCGATTTTCAATTTAATTTTTGATTAATATATTTAGTTATTTTTGAAATAAGTAATAAAGCGAATTGATGATCTGTTTAAGTATTTAAAATATCACTAAATAAAAAAAAACATTTGAATGGAATGACTTTCTTTAGAATCTTTCAATTGTCACAAAAATAATTAAATCTTGATGAATTTAAAAATGACTAACAAGGGAGGCGGGAGACATAAGTATAAATCTAAATTAATATACTTATTTTATTATATTTTTTAAGTATATTGTGGGTTTTTGAAATTAAGAACAACTAATTACCCGAGTCCTTAAGCAAAGCTAGATTTTTTTCTGCAAAGATACAACTAAATTATATTTAAATATTCGGCCTAATTTACATTTTTTTCAGTACTGGTGTCACAGATATAATAAATTTAAACTAAACAAAATTATTGAAACTGGAAATATAAGTTAACAATTTTAATATCATTCACATAATTAATTCTGGTTTAGTTTATAATAAATGGTCTAAAGATACAAATAAATAAAAAAAGTTATGAACTATTTCATATTTATTTTTAAAAAAATCGATTATATTCTTAAATATTCATGTAGATCTTGGTAGAACCTACAAAAGTCCTCCTCCCCCCCTATTTAAAAAATATTTTGCAGTGTATATATATATAAAAAGAAAAAAAAAATGACAATTTCACTGGAAATTTGCTAATCTTTTTCTGAAATCAAAATAAAGCAAAGTTAATTTCCAAAAATTTTGGTTCAATAATAATAATAGTGTTTTATGCCCAATTAAAAATGCAAATAGATATTTTTTAATTTTTTACTTCGGCCTGGAAATATTACACAGATTGCAGGAACGGACACGCTAATATGAAACAATCGCATTCCCTCCTTCAACCCTTTTGTAAATAACCCAAACATTCTTTCGCACTGGACAATAGCCCATAGGAAAACAGCTGACATCCCCTCTCCCAAATAAACAAACATACGTGCGTACTTGCATCTGATTGGCTACAAACATGTCCGACTGCAAGCAGGGGATTTTCTATCTTTCATCCTCTACAGTAGGATTACGAGGTGAGACCAGAATAGCTCTTGTCCATAGCTGTCGTTATGAAATGGTGATTCCGATTCCGACATGTAGTTATAATCCGATAACACCAGAATAGATTTCCTGGACGAATCAAATACAATTTTTCAAAAAATCCTCAGATTCCGGATGAATCAAAAGAAATACTTTTTGTACTTTAGTATCTAAATTTTCTTATTAAACAGTTTAACACAATTTAAAAATAATACTTATCTTCATATCTTGACTATATTCGGGCCCCACGTTGGGGAGCTAATCTTTTGTAACATATTATTTTGAATCCGGGGTGGAAACTATTTTAGTTACAAATAAAACTTGATAACTTCTTCATAGACTAATAAATTTAATATTTACAACGTATTTACATGTTACTATTTACAAAATAATTCATTTAATTTAATATTACGGCTTAGCTCAGATGCCTTGTCGGCAACAACTCTGTAAACATTCTTCTCTTCTGGTAAAGTCTAAATTACTCAGCTTGTCAATTCTTTTGAAAGAAAAAAAAGAAAAGGAGAGAAAATATGATGGAGTGAGTATAGTTCGAGCGTTACAATACGATTTTTTCAAATTTTATGATTTTGAGCTTCATAGTAGATATTCAGCTAGAAATACACAAAATTGCATGACTGTAAGTTATATAGTTTCTGAGAGCCGGCTCTGTGACAGACAGACAATGAAGCGGGACTAATAGGGTTTCGTGAGATGAACGAAAACCTAAAAACGATTTGGAAATAATTCTGAAAATCAGTCATAGCAAAAGACATTTTTTTCCTTATAAATGATTCTTTAAATCTCAAAAATATGCATGGTACTTAAAAAATATATACACAGTTTAAATAATAATAACTTCAGTTTTTATTCACATATAATTAATATTTAAATTGCGAAAGAATCTACATAAATGTATAACTTTTTCTCCTACCGTAGATGTTCAAAATTATTACCTTTCTGGTTAATACACTGCTGATAAGGATGGGCTATTGATTCACAAATTTGAACAGACATTTCGTTTGGTGTTGTGGCGCATTCTTGCGCAATTGCAGCTCCGGAACGGTGTCTATGAACATTCATTCGTTTCATTATCTTTTATCCGAAACATTGTAAGTTGCGTAGGTAAATCTGCAGGAAACTCCCTGTGACCATGTACTTCTGCTACATTTTCATACTTCCAATAGTATTTAAAATAAATCTTATTTTTTCTAAAATTAATCTTGGTTTACTCATTATTTCGAATTAACTATGTCTTGAAAAGAAAGAAAAATTAAATAAGTTATGACCAGTTAAACAATGTATGTATACCTTTTTTTGAAGCACCCTGTATTTGTCTCTAAGATTTCGGATGATAAAGGACGCTTTTCGGAACCATGGGTAACTCGGATGAGGTTATACAGGGAGTCCCAAAACTCGTTGACACATTTTAAAATTCAATAAAAGATCAAGCGATTGTAGTACGCGATTGGACGAAAATGATCTGAAATTTTGTTTAAGCAAATAAAAAAATAATTCCAAAAATTTATCATAGATGGCGTTGCTTCTGGAAAGTTATCAAATAGATAGAATGCCTTTATACATAACAATGGCAAAAGACGCACAATGTGTATGCACAGTTTTTTTTTTAAACTATAGCAACCTACATTCCAGAAGTTAAAAATACTTGTCTATCCATCCTCACTCGTCTAATCGAACACAGGCGGGCGAGTATTGTTAAGCTCTGGAATGTAGGTTGCCATAGTTTGAATAAAAACTGTACATACGCATTGTGCGTCTTTCGTTATTGGTATGTATAAAGGCGTTCTACCTATTCCATAACTTTCCGGAAGCAACGCCATCTATGAGAAATTTTTGGGACTATTTTTTTTATTTTGCTTAAACAGAATTTCAGATCATAAGAAGTATTTTCGTCCCAAAGCTCACTCTCGTACGCCAATTGCTTGATCTTTTATTAAATTTTAAAATGTGTTTAAGACTTTTGGGACTGCCCGTATAGTGTCGTTCGGGGTTATATTATATTTTTGTAGATTAAGAAATATTTGTTTTTTTTTTACAGAGCAGTAAGATACCTTAAATGAGATTAAACATACTTCTAATTTAGTAAATAAGCATTGACTGTCAATAAGCAGTCTTTTATCTGTTATTTTTAAGGATTTTCAAAACTCCGCTGACTTTTCCATTTAATTCCTTTCATTTCCTTAGTGTTGCCGTCTTTTGTTGCAATTATGGCTTTTAAATTCCTTTGAGAAATAAAAATAAAATCAACACATCAACTAAACTACCTATACAAATTTGCACATTCATTTCCAAGTGAATAGAAATTTCTCTTCTCTGTATTAGTTCCTATAGAAACTTTTGAGAACTAAACTTGTTTACCTAACTTTTCTATTCTTATTTGAATAAGTTTGTTAAGTTTACGTCTATGATTCTGAAACACTCTTCTTTGAAATGTTTCAATTCAAATAAAAGTTGATCCAAGTTGAATAGAAAATATGTTTTAACTACTTTGTCGTTGTATTTCGGGCTTTAAATTTCAACGAATGAATTTAATGTATTGAATATCCAGATTGCGTAAATAGTCTTAATAAAATTTCTCAAAAATTGTCAGTATATATGTTGTTGAAATATTTAAAGTGTCAGTTTAATAAAATTAGTTACTTAACCCATATACCTCCTAACAAAATGCGAAAGTGGTGATGCGAAAATTATTTGCCGTATGTATGTATCTGCAAAAGAAAAAAAAAAGCCAAGCTTTGAAAAAAGAAAAAACTTTTCAAAAGCAACGAAAGTTGTGGCTAAAAAATGGTGTGATATCAAATTTCTAACCTTATATTATGGTACATATTTAACTTTTTTCCATTAAATAATTTATCATATATATAAGTCGAATGCCTGCGTATATTTGATAGCAATCGTTTTCTCCTGTACGAAATACTTCATAATGTGTTTCTGAAAATTCATTTTTTTTAAATTATGTATGATGGGCTTGGCGGCCATCTTTCCATATTTTACATAAATTTCTAAGGACCCAAGTTTCTGAAGTAAAGGAGTAATATGTTTGGAATGTTTGCAATGTAATAGGTTCGTAACAATATCAAACTTCGGATTTTAACTACGGACAGATAAATTGAATGTATATTTTTGAGATATTCATTTAAAGTCTCAAATTAACAAAACTGGTTACTGAACCCATATACCTCCGAACGAAATACGAATGTGGTGATACGAAATGTTTTTGGCGTATGTACGTATGTACAGAGTGCACATACACATGGTATGTACAGAGGAATGTATGCATACACTATTTAACGAGTCATAACTTTCTAAATGCATGCTTTCTTGTAACTTACATTTCTGTACGTATGTGGCAGTGAAATCTTGTGACTCATTTTTCACCCACTTCCTGTTGACATAGAGCTTTGAAATTTGGAATATATATGTATTCCTGAGGGCAATACCTGAATTGGACATTTATTTTTTTTAATTCGATCCCTAAGGAGGGACAACGTCGGCTTAAAATTTGCATTTTCCCCATAGAAAAAGTGTTGCAATTGTTTAATATTAATTGAAATAAAATAGCTCCATTGTTGCAACATTCATCCATTTTTTCCAAATTCATGCCCGCATCATTATGACTTCAGTTTGAGCGACGCATACATTTGTGCTTTATAATATAACTTGACTTTTTGTGAATCTTAATAAAAGTATGTTTATAATTACATTTCATTGATTTTTCTCAGTGTTATTAATTGTAAATAATGAGTGGACCACGATTAACTTTTGGAAAAGAAAATTTATTTTAAAATGCATGAAAGAAGCATGAAAATGTAAGCATGAAAGGAAGCATGAAAGGAAGCATGAAAATGTAACAGAAGTACAGAAACAATATCGCAAGGAGTTTCAAGCAGATCCACCTACGCGACTTACAATTCATCGGATAAAAGGTAGGTTGGAAACAAATTAATGTTCATAGAGAACGCTGCGGAAGAGCAATTGAGCAAGAATGCGCAACAACACCCAATGAAATGTTTGTTGAAGTTTATGAATCAACTAGGGGGCTCAGCCCCCTACTCGCTAACGATCGCCAACCCCCCGTGAATTGCGAAGCAATTCACATTGAGACCGCTACGCGGTCACAGCTCGCTTCGCTCGTTCGCCCCTTTTTTTTCAGCAATTCTAGCCGGTATGAGTTCTACCATAAAACATTTGAACATATGAAATTGACAATTTTTTTTTAATGTAAAAAAGTAATTATCCGTTGAAAACACAACTGAAAATGTATTTAGTTGGCGCTACCAATGAGCATATAAATCTTTTAAATACTATGAAAGAAGGATCTTTTGTACAGAACGACTTAAATTCATTAGAAAAAAAAAAAAAAAAGCTACGTAGAAATTATTTTTACTTCCTCAATACATCAACAGATGGCGCCAGGTGCAATCTACAAAGTTGATTTTTTTCTTCCCCGACTTTTGAGTGAGTGAAATTCGTAAATGAATTCTGAATAAGAGTTGAGAATTCATTTGAAATTAACGATATTGTTCATAATTTGAATGAGGAATCATCTCAGACGCTTTGGATTACGTACATGTTATTTTATTTTTAATAATTGCTAGTTTGAGCTTCATTCTATGGTTTCAATGCTCTCATACTGACGGCCATATTGGAGGTGGAGCTAATCTAACACAATCTAGTCTGTTCATTGGTCTGAGCTCTGGAAACTACGGTTGTTGCCAAACCATAAGTTACAAATTCCGCCCTATTTTCGCGCCACGTAAGACAAATATATATATAGATAGTCCAACGTTATAAGCTGCCAGCGTATTGACCAGAACGGTCATAATTTGAACATTTGCGGTGGGAGGAAGATTATTTTACAATTTAAGCATTCATTATATGTGAATAAAAACTGAAGTTATAATCATTCAAAGTGTGTATACATTTTTCTGACGGACCCTGTATGCGTGTATGTCTCGGGATAAGTGCCGCAAAAACCATCGGATTAGGTATCAATATGTAGGATTTATTTGTGAGATGCACAGAATCAGTTGCATAATTTTGGGTATACTTTGGACCTTTCTATTGTTTACTAGGCCACTTAAAAGAATACGGATAAATTATGATCTATGAAGGTTAATTGTTCGAAGTGCATTTTACTGATATTACACTACTTAAAAAAATGCTATCCGATATTGATATTTACTACCACATGCTTCTTATAGAAAATGTCTGTAGGAGTGTGAAGTAAGCTTCAAAGGTGCTGTGTTATCTCTAACTTAGTGAAATTAATGTACGTTATTTGTTACACAATAATACCTCACTCTAAAAACGACATTTTCACAACTGGGCAAAAAATCTCAAATCTGAGTATGTCGCATAGTCAAAATGGCTCTTAATCAAAATTCCTCAGGTTTGAAATATGTATATACACATTTCTGAAAACATCCACACACTCAAGAATAAAACATCATGTGCTCCTATTTGATTATGTCCATGTTTCAAAAATGAGTATGAACTGACTTCTATATGCACATTTTTGAATATTTTTATGTTTCAAAAATGAGTTTGAACTGATTCTAATAATTTTTCAGTATGTCCATGTTTTAAAAATAAGTATGATCTGAACTCTATGTGCTCAGTTTTTAGTAGGTCCATGTTTCAATATTCTGAGTATTTCTGGTATTTCAGAAATGAAAGCATTGTGTAGTCGTATTTGAAACAAAAAATTTCATAACAAAATGAAAACATCGATTTACTCATATTTGAAAGTGTCATTTTTCTCAGTGTATCTTTTCGGTAGAAAACTCAGGTTATAACATTTAATGTTCTTTACAGGGCCACACAAATTAAATCAGATACGCAATTGTTTAAGTGTGATAATTACATGAAAATTGTTTTCAATTGCGTTATGCGTTTTAAGATTTACGAAATTTTAGTATATAGGGTGATTCCAAATTCATAGTACAAACTTTAAGGGTTGGTACAGGATACTGTAACAACAATTTTTGTATCGGAAATCCATTTATATAGTCAAAAATACAGGGCGTCTCACTCCAATCCGAAGTCGCGTTTTCGTTTATAACTTTAACAGTAGTGAAGATATTTTAACGAAATCCTTACAATTTCCTTACGATTCATACAAAGAGGAGTCCGTTGCGAATTTTGTTAAAATATCTTCACTACTGTTAAAGTGATGAACGGAAGAGCGATTTCGGATTGAACTGAGGCGCCCTGTAATTTTGACTAAATAAAAGGATCTCCGAAACTGGTTTACAATAAATGTTTTTAGAGTGCCCTGTACTAACCTACTGTAAAAAAAAATTCTGCGCGTTACTTTTTTTTATTTCGTTTATAAACTGAAATGTATGGTTTTAAACATTTTCGTATGATCCGCAGGGTTATACTCCGACGATTACAGTACAACATTTTAATTTAAATGTGAATTTTATTCTTCAATCGTTATTAAAAAGTACAGTCACGTTAAGTACAGTCACATTAAGTACAGTCACGTGATTATGAGAATTTTAGATATGAACAGTGTATTAGTTATTCAAATTGTGAAGAAAAAAAACTATTGTTAGTTTTTTGAGAAATTAACGATAAAAACACTGCTAATCTTATCAATTTCAATTTAAAACGTAACAGTATATGTTATCTCGAGAATAGAAAAAAAAGGATAAATCCCAAGTTGACTATTATAAGAAGAAACAAAAAATAACAGCCACAATAGATTTTCTCAAGATCTAGACAATAAGATTTTTCGAAAACTTTCTTTTCGAAAAAAAAAATCCATGTTACTTTTTCGTTTAATTATTTTTATCTCATTTCCCTAGTGATATAGATTTTTTTAGGCTTACATCGTATAATTTTTTTTCTTGAATAAACATAAACTGGAGGCATTAATTCGGCCCGAGCCATCAGGGATTTTTACAGTTGCATTCCTTGTTCCTACCTTAGTAACGGGAATATACTTGCAATCAAATATTAAACCTATGAAAGCATTCTTTTCAAATTTCTCGTTTGCATTCCAATATTTTTAAATGCTTTGTTTTTGCATAGGATATCTGAGGTCGATGTGTTACCGGGTACATTTTATTTATTAGATTTTGGTAGCAATTTTTTTTTCTGAGGATACTTTCGTTTTCGGAACCCGTTTCGAACGTGTGTATCCAGAAAAAAAAAACAAAGTTGCAACCAAAATCATATACGTAAAAAACAACCCGGTAAGGCACTTATCTCAGATATCTTATGCAAAAAAAGCAAATAAAAATATTGAAATTCAAACGACAAATTTGAGAAAACGTTACCATAGGTTTCACATTAGTTTGCGAGTGTCTGCGCGTTATTAGGGTAAACTCTTAACCCTTTAAGCGTTCGGCAGAATTTTTCACATATATTTAATGACTCATAAAATAATAGATATGAAGAGAATTGTGAAGAGGACTTATATTTAATAACCTTACATATTTATATTTCTTATGCTCTGGAAAAAATTAATATTAATATTTTTTTTTTTTTTGTTAAATCAGACTTTGAATTCAAAAATCCCTACGTACAGTGGAGGAAAAAAACTACCCCCCACCCATACACACACACACACTAACTCTGCAACAAATAGTCGTAGAAGAAAGTTATTGGTACAAAACGATTGGAAATAAAGTCTACTTTTAAAAGACGTATATAAAATTTTCTTAGGGGGCCATCTACATATAAAACCAAGCCCAAACTTTATTTTTCCCATAGAAACATACAATTTTGTCATAATATTTTAAATCTTCGGTTCAAACTGTGCCTTGATACCAAATGTCAAGTAATTTGGATGATAAGTTTTTGAATTATGAACATTCAAAATTTAGAGCTTCTAATGTTAAATTACATTTTTAATAGTTTTATTAATATCTCCTGAAATTATAATTCTAATGTGCTAATTTTTTGTTTGGTTACAATACTAAAAAACCCAAACATAAATACGTTGAATTTATATTTTTTTTATAATTTTATAATATGAATTATGAATTATGAAATTAATGTTCCAAAAAATGTGAATTGCAACCTACAATTTTTTTATGGGTTTATATTTATTATGTCCTGTTTTATGCACATTCAACATTTCAAATCTTTCTTTCAAGTAGTTTTCAAATTATGCATAAAAACGGCATGATGCTGGTTTAAGGAGCCGTCTATGATGTGCAGAAAAGCATGATTTGAAACAAATATTTTACTCATTTTACTGTAATTTGGGAAATTGTGTATTCTTGCGCATATCATACGCATAATATCATCGCACGCTCCAAAATTACTCGCTATAAAGATAACGCGTGCATCAAGTTTGACATACTTCGCTCATACATTGCATCATCTGTAAGACTTTTTTTTCAACCATTACCACCTGGGCCACCCTGTATATGTAAAACTTTCTTAATTTGCATGTGACATTTTCGTATAATTCTTTTGATCTCGTTCCGTTGGTGATGCAGTTTTTTGTTAGAATTATATTCTGTAAATTCCATTGGCGAATAGAGATAAACACAATGCATCAACTTTAATGCCCATTCATTTACAAGTGAATAGAAACTTATTTTCTCTGATGGTCTTTAATAGATTTTGAGAGCTGATTTTCTCTGTATAATTTTACAATTCTTATTTGAATAAACTTGCTCCGTTTATTTTTATGATTTTCAATATTGTTTAGTGAAACTTTTAAATGAATTGAATTTTGATGCAAATGCAATAGAAAATGTGCTTGAATTCTTTCTTTATTAAATTTATGCTTAAAAGTTCAAGGAATGCATTTAATGAATTTAACTTTAAGAATTGCTTAAATGCTGTGTATGCAAAGATTATTCAAACTTTAATAAGAGTTTGAAATTTGTTGCAAGTTACAAAAAACAATTTTTCTTAATGAAACTAAGGTCATAATTCATTTATTCAGTCAAAATTACAAGGTGTCTCAAAAGAATACGAATAAGGGTCCTTTGCGGAATTAGAGACCTCGAAAATGTTATTTACTAGTCAACCCGAACCCGAATGTCTTAAAGCAACATTTTGACTTCAAAATAAGAATTGAACCATTCTTCAGAAAAGACGTGCGAAATAATGTGAAATGGAGCGAAATAAAGGGAAATCGAAAGGAGCAACATTCGGTAAACACGCGGGTGGTGTAACATATCCTAGCAAAATGTTACGCTACTTTTTCTACTGATCTTTCAATATGTGAGTGGGGAAAGAAAAAAGAAAAAAAGGCTTCTGTGCGCCGCTTATACTTTCGGTAACCGTCAAACAAAGTAACAAAAGTGTCGCTGCAGCCAATGACGGCGAGGGAGCTAGTCTGGCAGATCTCCGCTATGAGGAGATTAGACGAATTTTGCCCCGCTGCCAGGTACACAAACTCGTTAAGCTAGGCACAATTCCGGCAGGTAGGGGCCTGGTCTGCGGCAAACCAAAAACACAACAAAACTGTGCTGCCATCATTGTGTTCTTTAGGCATTGATGAACATGGTTCAGGCATTGAGCTCAATAGAACGGAGCGCTGACTCACCGGTCCACTTTCTTTCGCGACCGCATCACACATTCAGTGCGTGCAATTAATGAATCCTGCATCTTTTTAAGAAAAGTGTTTCAGTCAGAAGGATTAACTGTTGTTTGAAACATTAATCAATTATTGCCCAATGCGGTTGTAACAGTTAGAAGTAGACTAACTAATTGAACACGCAGAAACACAACAAAACCGTGCTGCCATGATTGTGTTGCTTCGGAATTGATGGACATAATTCATGCACTGAGCTCAATAGAACGAAGCGCTAACTCACCGGTCTACTTTCTTTCGCGAGCGCATCACACATTTAGTGCGTGCAATTAATGAATCCTGCATCTTTCTAAGAAAAATGTTTCAGTCAGAAGGATTAACTGTTGTTTGAAACATTAATCAATTATTACCCAACGCGGTTGTAACAGTTAACAGTAGACTAAACTAATTGAACCCGCCGGAAACATAACAAAACCGTTCTGCCATGATTGTGTTGTTTCGGCATTGATGAACATAATTCACGCACTGAGCTCAATAGAACGGAGCGCTAACTCACCTGTCCACTTTCTTTCGCGATTGCATCACACTTTAAATGCGTTCAAGTAATGAATCCTCAACTTTTCTTAATATCAATGCCATTTTTTCAATCTTTTCAGCAACTTTTAAGCATTTTTGGCTATTTTAACGATTTTTTCATATTTTTTACGAAAAATACTTTTAAATTTTTAATGTTTCTTTTTAAGCTTACGTGATATTTTATTTTATATTTTATGATGAAATTAAATAAAATACGTAGTTTTATTTTTAATTAAAATTAAAATTCAGTGAAAATTATATTATCTTCATGATATTTTAAAAAGGAAACCGAATTTGAAAATATAAACCGTATTCTACCGTATGGAGGGTAATCTGCGTTTTGCCATAATACCTCCTTCGAAATTGTATGGCATTGTATTCAAGCGTGGATGACTGGATTAAATTTAACAGAATAGGGAGTTAGCGCTCTCTTCTATTATAGAGTTTATTGCATTTATGAAGCATCCAGTCGCTTGGGATTGACATAATGAATATTTTTATTTATATCTCGTAAGAATTCGATACAAAAGTGATTTTTTATATTGGTCTTTGAAGAAGCAGGTTACCTGTCTATATTTCACGTTTCCTGTTCTTTTCTTGCGAATCGCATGACATCCAATTTGTTTGCTTTTATACATACTATGCCCATTGCATGTAGTAGACGTCACTAAAAGAGTAACCTTTGATGTAGCAGTCAATTCTGATTGTTTTTGGCAAGCACTCGCATCGAGGATGGACTCATATTTATACAATTAATATAGATGAATAAGAAAAAAAAAATCTTTAAAAAGAAGAAACGATAAAAGATTCACAATGGCAATTGTGAAATTTCTTAAAAGATAACACATGTGACATTTATGTTTAATTCTTTAGTTCCTATATCCCTATTATGTCGTTTTATGTTACATTAACGGATTTTAAATTCCTTTGAGGAAGAGAGATAAACTCAAAGCACCAACAAACCACTTATAAATTTGAACACTGGCAGTGAACAGACTTTGTTTCTGTATGTTTTTTATTTTATAAATACATTTTTGAGAACTGAATCTTTCTACGTAATTTTCTGATAAATTCGTTCTGTGTCTGCCCGTTTTGTGAATTCTGAATAGGGTTATGTAAGATTTTTAAATAAAAATAAACTTTGAAGTTCACAAGAAAATATATTTACCTGTTTTATAGTTGTATTTACGCTTTAAATTTTAAGGAATTCATTTGATGAGCTTAACTTTCAGATTTGGGAAAATGTTTTCAACAACCTGCTATAAAAGGTTTTCAGAAAATTGTTTTTTTTTTTTTTGAAATTTTTATTTAAACATTTTAAAAACAATAATTCCAGTTTTAAAAAAGTAGAGACAATATAAATGTTGTACGAGGGTAGTTTGATACGTTCTCGGCCTGACATAGAGTTGGAACAAGTATGACCAAATGACAATGATGTTTGTGAAGTATGATCCTTCAGATGACATGCTACCGAGTTTCAGACGCGTGAGTTTATTGGGTATTGCTGGGCGATAAAATAAAGTAAACAAGTTTTGACATTTTCTAAAAATGGAAAAAATTGAAGTTCGAGTTGTCATAAAATACTTTGTTAAAAAAGGTTTAACCTTTACGGACATACAAACAGAGTTACATTCCACCTTAAAGGATTCTTGTTCTTCATGTTTGATGATAAAAAAGTAGGCTGCTGAATTTAAACATGGTAGGAAATCCATTCACGATGATGAACGCTCAGGATGCCCAAGAACCGCTGCTTTCGACAAAATCATCTAAAAAATTCACAATGCCCTATTGAATGATCGCCGATTGAAGATACGCAAACTTGCTGACATTGCAAACATCTCGATATACCGTGTCCACTACATTTTACACGATGTATTGGGTATGAAAAAGCTTTCTACTCTATGCGTGCCGCGTTTGTTGAACGTCTAATAAAAACACCAAAGAATGCACATTTATCAAGAGTCTTCTGAAATGTATTGTGTTCCAAGTTGAAAAATAAAATGAAGTATTGTCAAAAATCTTGTATTATCTTTGTTAGGCCGAGAACTTTCGAACCACTCTCGTATAAGGCTGCGCTAAAGAATGCGCACACAAGAGTGTGTCTTAAATGCATTTAGTTGCAAGGAGACTACATTGAAAAATAATATGAAATTATGTCAAAAATCTTGTGGTTTCACTGTCAGACCGAGAACTTTTCAAACCGCCCTTGTATACAATCGTTTTCAGTTAGCATGTGCCATCAGAAAAATTTAAATGTATCATAGGAAATTTATTTTCAATTTATTAAAACAAGAACAAAAAATCATGCATTAGGAATAAAACACAAAACACTATCCAACTGAATATTATTAAGTAATTTCATTTTTTCATACAATGAAATCGGTCATAGTCTGTCATGTAACTGAATTCTTTTGTGCGTCTCTGTAAATGAACAATAAATGCTACGCACTCCATAATCTATAGGAAATATCGTATATTGCACCTCAGTGGTCCTTTTTAATTTCGTTATGTTTGAATTATGATAACATCTTTAAAATGCATCGTGAAGGATTTTCCCCATAGGTCATAATGTTATGGAATTATTCTGGGTATCCCTGGAAACGAACTATAAACGCTACTCGTGAGAAATCATGTTTCAGTTACCTCAGTGGTGGATATAAATTTCAACATTTAAAGTAAAGTATCATTATTTAAATGCACCACAAACAATATTTCCCCATATACCATAATGTAATGGAATTCTTTTGGTTGTCCCTGTAAATGAACTGTAAATGCTAGACACTTCATTTTTAATACTGAATATTATATAGTAAATAAAAAAATATAAAAATTACGTGACAATCCGAGAATATTTAAAAGAGTTACAGAACAGACAGACAGACAAACCGAATTTATAAACACTTTTCAACTAGGGTATCTGATGATAATACGGCCAATGCTGGTAATATGGCCAACCCTCAAAAATGTTATTAATTTCAGTGAAATCCAAAGGATAGCGCTTGAATCTAGTCGCTGTAAGTCAGAAGAATATAGTTCAGTACCGGGTTACCTGCAATCCTTGATCACGTGCACGGGAGGGCAGTCATTGTTGGTTTGCTGTTAGTTGCGTTCGCATATTATAAATTTGTCACTAAGTAAGTTTGTCAATTTTCTTATTTAAACAAAGTATTTGTATTTACTGTTATACATAATATTTTAGCTGGTATAATGCTCTTTTTAACTGTATAAACGAATTTCAGTATCGGAGTGCGCAGACAGAATTACGAACACTTTTATAAAATTGGTTTTTGTTGGCAATATGCCCAAATGGTCGAAAAATCTATAGTTACTAAATTATGTGTTGTTTGTCGTAATTAAGTGCATGATAAAGGTGTCGGCCTTACCAGTTAAGGTACAAAAGTTTCCATTTGCTCTACGCGTTAAAATACATTTTCCGTAAATTTATTTTAATTTTTTAAAATTTTTAACTAAATTTACTTTATATTAATTTTTCTATTATTTTTACAAATTTTCAAAACATATTTTTTTTTTACTAATTGGTGTTTTTTCTGCGTTAAATATAGACCTTTCCATTTTATGATACCTATGGGCATATTACCTGCATATGGGTCTATTAACTTCATCAACTAGTATTTTTTTAACAACCTGCAACAGGTGTAAGTTTTGACTGACTTAAATTTAAAAATATTTTTCCAGTGCTAAAAATTGCCCACTTTCTTAGTCAATGATTATTATTTTTTTTAAATCAGTTATTACTACTGTTTAAAAATGTCTAACCTTAGAGTGGCCATATTACCTGCAGATACCTTATGTTGGAAAGAGTTATAAAAGAAACAAGAAAATATTCGCACCTTTTACTTGAAGAATTTTGCGAAATTGCTTTGCAAAATAACCCATGTAGGTTTTGCGTTTGATACTTTCGATTCTATATCTCTAGTGACGCCGCTTTTTTTTTTACAACTACGGATAAATTAAATTCCTAAGGTCAATAAAAATCAATTCAATGCCTTTCAACGAAAACACCTATACATTTCCACACTCATTTGCAAGAAAATAGTGTTTTTTTTTTCCTCTAAATTGTTTACTTTAGAAGTAAGTTTTTGAGAACTAAACATTTCAGTATAATTTTCCAATAAAATCGTTCCATTAATGCCTATGATTCTGAATGGTGTTAAGGAAATTTTTATATCGAAATCAATTCTGATTCAAGTTGAATAGAGATGCATGTATTAATTGTTTCTTTATTTTATTGATGTTTTGAATTGGAAGGCATCCATTTAATGAATTTAACTTTCATGTTGAGTAAATGTTCGCAACAAAACTGCTTATATAGATCAATAAAATTTATTATTCATTAATAGTATTAAATTAGTATTATAAATTCGTATTAAATTATTTCATTATCAGTAAAATTTATTATTTTTTAATATACTGTTAAATAGTCTTAAACTAACAATACTAGACAAAAATATATAAAGTATGATTAGTGTACCAAACTCTTTGCATTTAATATTAAAAAGGTATGCCATAAAACTTTTAACAGGATAAAGAAGAAAGAAGGAAACCTTTTTAACACTTTCCAACAAAGTTGAAATTTAGTGACAAATGATTTGTCTGTCTATCTATAAGTCTGCCTTCCGTGCACTAACTCTCGTAAATACAGGGTAATTCAGCACAGTGGTTTCAAAGTTTCAGGAGAGATAGAGTATACATAGACGATAGAAAATCGCAAAGCAATGCATGGTCGGAAACGCTTTTCTGCCGCGGTAGTGACGACACAAAACCCAAGAAATGAAGAACAAGAACAGGGCGAGAAAACGTGTTTAATATTCTTAGTATCGCAAAAAACTAAGAAATAAGAAAAAAAAGAGACAACGATCGTCTTCAAAGAAATTGTTCGAAATTAAGACCCCGGGACATTATGCAGACCTCACATCTTCGATGCATGAAATTATCTAATGTTCTCAAAAGTACCGGGTGTGTCCCGGAATTCCCCAGCAGCTGCCACAGTGCGTGCAACAAGTTCCTCAGAACTATTAACAGGGGTTTTGTACACCAGTGTCTTGACGTACCACCAGAAGAACTAGTCAAGGAAATGATGTTTGGCGATGGAGAAGGCCAATGCACCGGACTACCCGATCCACTGTTTGCTATACGTTGCATTCAGGTTGAGACGCACATCAGTGCTGTAATGGACGAGGGCCCCAACTTACTGAAACCATATGGAAGAACATATCGCAGCGGATACGCATGCGTCGTCAAACAGTTACTGCAACACTTGTTGATGAAATATTAGATAGTTGTGACATGTCAGATGTTGGAACAACATGTACGGCCCCTGCGAGTTGGTCCCCTATGATGTCGGCCCATACATTTACCGAAAACTGTCTCTGGGCTGCACGGGCTCATGTTGCATGTGGGATCTACTCCGACCACACATGGGTGTTATGTGAGTTGTACATTCCTTACTGCATTGAGGTGCCCTCATCGGTGCACAAAACGGCGGCTGCGAAACGACGATCTCTTGTGCGCATCTGTAAATACGAACGTGCAAAAGCCAATTGTGGAGCAAATTCGCCTTCGTCCAATAACTGCGCACGCTGGATGTGCTACGGATGCATGTCCTTGCCATGCAGGATCCGCTCGACGATGGTGTGAGAAATCCCGACATGACTGGCAACAGTTCGCGTACTGGCACCGGGAGTGTTTTGTACCAGCCGCTGCATAGTCTCCTCGTTGGCTGAAGTTCTTACTATTCGCTCATGTTGCTCGTGACCTCGCTGAAGGATCCTCTGTCGGACAACCTCTGGTGCAAGCGTGCAAAGAAGGTGCGGCAGGGAGTTTTTCCTCGTGGGGTAAAGTTGGGCGTACAACCGCTGTGCTGCTCGGCTACTGCAATCAGCGACCCCATAGCCAAATGCATATTAGCGAGTTCTGCGTTCGTGTAACGTGCCAGCCTACTTCCACTCTAGGCAGGCGAAATTAAACTTCACAGCGAGCTTGGCGCACCACCCACGGACATGCAACTTCATCTGGCGCTTCGGTTTACGTAGCGCCATCTATCGCGTACACCAGCTAAAGTCGTACCAGCATTTTTGGTAAGACTAGTAAACTAAGACTAATACTAATACTAATAAATACATTTTCTCACCCTATTGATGTCCTTCCTTTCTTGTGTTTTGTTTTGTCACTAATGCGCCAGGAAAGCGCTTCCGACCATGCATTTCTATGTGATTTCCCATATTCTAGGTTTACATTATCTCTCTTGAAACTTTGTAACAGCTGTGCTGAAACACCCTGTATATTTGGATTGCCATGTGATTTTTATATGTTAATGAGGTTCAGTATAGAATGTATGGTATTGAAAACGAAGTGTTTAGTACGTATAGTCTGTTTACAGGGACATGTAAAAGAATTCCCTTACATTATTGTTTATGGGGGTAAATCAATGATATGATTTTATGGGAAATGTGTGATTCTAAATAGGGTTATGTAGGGTTAAGGTTTTTAAATCGAAAAAATTTTGAAATTCACTAAGAAATATAGTTTGCCTTTTTTATAGTTATATTAACATTTTAAATTTCAAGGAATTCACTTAATGAGTTTAACTTTCAGATTGCGTAAGTGTTTTCAACAACCTGATATATAACATTTTTCGAAATTTCTTTCTTTTTTTTATTTTGGAATTTTTATTTAAACAGTCCTAAAACAATAATGCCAGTTATAAATAAAATATATATAGTATGTAAATGTTGTACGCAATCACTTTCAATTATTTTAAATTTAATAAAAAAAGGAAATCAGCAAATATTTTCATCTTATACTTAATACAGCTTACAAAATTACTTTTAGAAATAACCCACGCAAATTTTACATTGAGCCCTTTGATCCTGTATTTCTAGTGACGTCTTTTTTGTTAAAACTGCGGATATATTAAATTAATTAATTCAATAAACATGTATTCAATGTTTCTCAACAAAAACATCTATACATTTGAGAGCTCATTAACAAGTGAATAAAGATTTCTTTTATGTGTATTGTTTACTTTAGGAGTAAGTTTCTGGGAACTAAATCTTTCCACACAATTTTCTGAGAAGTTTTTTCTATCAATGTCTATGATTCTGAAAGGGGTTATGTAAGGTTTTTAAATCGAAATAAATTTTTGAAGTTCACTATAAAATATTGTTTATCTGCTTCGTAGTTAATTTTACGCTTTTAATTTCAAGGAATTCATTTGATGAGTTTTACTTTCAGATTGCGTAGGTGTTTTCAACAACCTGATACATATCATTTTCCGAAATTTATTTTCTTTTCTTTTGGAAATTTTATTTAAACAGTCTTAAAACAATAATTCCAGTTATAAATAAAACATCTGTAGTATGTAAATATTGCATGTAATCAGTTTAAATTAGTTTCTGCCGACAGAAAAATTAAAATGTATCATATGAAAATTATTTTTAATTTAATAAAAAAAGGAAATCACCAAATATTCTAATCTTATACTTCATGTAAATTACAAAACTACTTTGAGAAATAACCCACGCAAATTTTATATTGAGCCTTTTTATCCCGTTAAAACTGCGGATATATTAAATTCATTCATTCAATAAACATGTATTCAATGTCTCTCAACAAAAAACATCTATACATTTGAGCGTTCATTTACAAGTGAATAAAATTTCTTTTATGTGTATTGTTTACTTTAAAAGCAAGTTTCTGAGAACTAAATCTTTCTACATAATTTTCTGGAAAGTTTTTTCTATCAATGCCTATGAATCTGAAAGGGGTTATGAAAGGGTTTTAAATCGAAATAAATTTTTGAAGTTCACTAGAAAATATTGTTTATCTGTTGCGTAGTTACTTTTACGCTTTAAATTTCAAGGAATGCATTTGATGAGTTTTACCTTCAGATTGCGTAAAAGTTATAAACAAAATGATACATAAAGATTTTCAGGAAATTTTGGTTTGTTTTCTTTTTTAATATTTATTTAAACAGTCTTAAAACAATAATCAAACTGAAATTAAAAAATATATGGTATGTAAATATTACATACAATCTTTTTCAGTTAAGGTGCGGCATCGGAAAAATTAAAATTTATCATAGGAATATTATTTTTAACCTATTAAAACAAGAACGAAAAAACGCGTTTCAGACATAGAATAAGAAATTTATAATATGAATAAGAACGTTAACGAAGGTATTCAATTGTTAATGTCTATATTTACTATTTATTCTGTGTATTACCAATTTACACTCGGAGATTATTTAAAAACATAGTTAAAAGTTCCATTAAAAACATCCCACATTATCAAAAATGTAAAAAAGTTTCAAATAAAAACTGTCAGTTTTGACAGTTTATATATATTTATACAGTTTATATATATAGTTGACCAGTTGACATATGACAGTTTTTATTTGAAACGTTTTTACATTTTTGATAATGTGGGACGTTTTTAATCGAATTTTAACCATGTTTTTAGATGAAAGTTTTTAATTGAAACTTTTTTGCATTTTTGATAATGTGGGACGTTTTTAATGGAACTTTTAACCATGTTTTTTAGATAATGTCTGAGTATAAATTGGTAATATGGAGAATAAATAGTATGAATAAGAAGTTTCAGTTTTTCATGCAACGAAATCGATAATAGTCCGTCCTGCAACGAATTCTATTATTCGTCTCTGTAAATGAACGATAAATACACGCACGCCATAATCTATATAAAATATGGCATATTGCACCTCATTGATCCTTTTTAATTTCTTTATGATTGAATTATCATAACATCATTAAAATACATTGTTAAGGAATTTCCCATAGGCCGTAATGTAATGTAATTCTTTTGGACAACTCTGTAAACTAACTGTAAACGCTACTCAATCTATACTCCTGGGAAAGCATGTTTCAGTCCACCTCAATGATGCATATCCTTTATGTTTGAAGTATTGAATCATCATTAAAATGCACCCAAACAATGTTTCCCCATAGACCATAATGTAACGGAATTGTTTTGTTTGTCCCTGTAAAAGAACTATAAATACTACACACTGCATTTTCAATACTGAATATTATATAATAAAGATTAAATCATACGAAAATTACATGTCAATCCAAGTATATTTACGAAAGTTTGAGCATGGATATACGGCCAGACAGATAGACAAACAGAATTCATATACACTTTTCAACTATGTTGGAAGAGTTAAAAATGACACAACAAAATATTCTTTAACTCATACTTCAAGAAATTTGCAAAACTGCTTTTGAAAATAATCCACATAGATTTTACGTTTGATCCTTTCGATTGTATATCTCTAGTGACTTACATCTACGGATGAATTAAATTCCTTAGGTCAATAAAGATGAATTCGATGCCTTTCAACTAAAACACCTGTACATTTTAACACTCATTTGAAAGTAATTTTTTCCCTCTAAATTGTTTACTTTAGAAGTAAGTTTTTGAAACTAAACCTTTCGGCGTAATTTTCCGATAAGTTCGTTCCGTTAATGCCTATGATTCTGAATGGCGTTAAGGAAATTTTTATGTCGAAATAAATTTTGATTAATGTTGAATAGAGATGAATTTATTATCTGTTTCTTTGTTTTATTTATGTTTTGAATTTCATGGAAGCCATTTGATGAATTTAACTTTCGTGTTGCGTGAAAGTTCTCAACAAAAACTGCTTATATAGATCAGTAAAATTTGTTATTCATTATTAGAATTAAATTAGTATTACAAATTAGTATTAAATTATATCGCTATTAGTAAAATTTATTATTCTGGAAGATTCATTTAACCCTTTGAGCGTTAGGCTCGAATTTTTTCGTTCTTAGAAGTCATGTTAAAATGGCTGTAGACAAAAATATTTGTAGCAAAATAATTTTTTGAACCGTCTATAGAATGAGGGGATATGAAAGATATTATAGCATCAAACTGCGATTAAAAAATATATATATTCTGGGATTTAGAAGCATACTTATTAAAATATAGGAAAACCCTCAAATGGTGTAAGGGATTTAAACAGGCTTAAACTAACAAAAAGGATGATTCGTGTCCAAATCCTTTCCATATAATATTAAAAGGTTTACCATAAAACTTTAAAAAATGAAAAAAGAACTTTTTAACACTTTTCAACAAAGTTGAAATGTGTTTATGAATCGGATTTGTCTGTCCATCTATCTGTCTTTCCGTGCTTTAACTCACGTAAATATATTTGCATTCTCCCCTAAGTTGGAATTTTTGAAAATTTTTTGCAGATCTACGCCGATTATGACTCCCAGAACCCAAAACCACCCCCAGTTCAAAACTTTATCTATCTATCTATCTATCTAACTATCTATTTATTTATCTATCTATCTATTTATCTATCTATCTATCTATCTATGTATGTCACCTTTTTATGGACACGATAACTTCCATAATTCTGCACAAATCTCTTCTGAACTGATACATAAAATCAAGGGGCATAAAATCTCGGTCAAGTTCGTTAATGGGCAAAATTGAACCAAGAGGGGGGGGGGCGGAATGGGGGCCTTTTTGTGAAAACAGAAAAAACCCCACAATTTCTTTAATTATGATACGTATTGAACCCGTTTAAAGTTATTGTTACTTCTAGGAAAAGGGCCGAAAATTTATGTGACAGATTTTTGATATCATTAAAAATGGCCCCAAAGGGGGGAAAAAGGGGTTATTCTAGAAGAAAAAAATTCGTAACTTCGTCAATTCACAAGACATCAAATCCGCTTGAATTTATTATAAATCCTCTTAATATTATCTAAAACTTTTATATTGACAAGTTTTTTGTAGGACCAACCCTTATAGAAAAAAAAATGTATATATTTAAAACAGAAAAAATCCCTGCCGGCTCTCCGCTTGAAAACAAGTTAGGTTTCGAAGTGCGCGGTTCCAACTGCTGCATCATGGCAAAAAAGGTCATATCTTCCGCAATTCCCAACAAACAAGCGCCCCACGGTCTCCGTCTTCGAAATCTACCTGTGCCTGTAGGCCGAGCCGTCAGGGATTTTTTTATATGTTATTGAGGTTTAGTATAGAATACTCATTATTGAATATGAAGTGTTTAGCATTTACAGTTCATTTACAGAGGTGGACAAAAAATGCCGTTACATTATTATCTATGAGGAAAAATTGTTTATGGTGAATTTTATTGTTGTTACGATATTTGAAACATAATGACTGATATGCATCAATGAGATGGACTACAACATACTTTATCAGGAGTATGGAATAAGTAATATTTGTAGTTCGTTTACAGGGACATACAAAAAATTACATTACATTATGATCTATGGGGGAAAAATCAGCTAAAGTGTATTTTTATCATGTTATAATATAAATGTTGTGATACACAAACATAATGAAATGAACAAGTTGGAAATTGTACGTCAAACGTGACAAATGAGGTGCGTTCGTACTATAGCTAGTTATATAAATATTCATATCTTGATGATTTTGTGCACGACGATCGCTTGACGATTCAACCTCGGAAGCTCCTGTAATATCAAATCCCCGATTAAAAAAAAAAAATCAAATTTCTTAATAAATATTTTTATTAATATCTTCTAAGGTTTTGATTCGATTTACATAAAATTTGAAATGTCACGACAAAATTCTGCAAAGATAATATATCTTAAATTTCGATCCATTCATTTGTGTAGTTTTTGTGTTGTTATATGCGGACAGACGGACAGACAGACGGACGGACCAGACAACAACAATAGGTGCTACGTATTTATATAATTACGAAAGCACCAAAAAAGGAGAATTAAAATGGATTACATTTGTTTTTTTTTTATAGATTATGGACCGCGTAGCATAAATCGTTTTTTACGGAGACGCACAAAAGAATACGATTACGGGTTTGACTATGATCAATTACTGAGAGAAGTGTGCTTTGGTCTGTCGTATGTATTGTTATATTTATCCATTTTTTGGATATTATGTGCTGTTTATAAATTCTATGGAACATATACCGGGCTGCACAACAGCATTCGTACATATTACGGTACATGGACAACAATTGCTGAAAATGACTTCTTAATGGGTTATGTGTTTTGTAAATTGGTTATTTAGAAATCCCATTTCATAGCATGAATTTTTTTTAAAGATTTTAGTATGCCTTTGACTAAATTTTTGAAGCCTATGAGGTATGTATAAACGCTACAGATCATATACAGGGATACACAAAAAAAATTCGTACGCATTACGGAGCATCAGCGTAAATTGATTAAAATGGGTTTTTAATCGAGTTGTGCATTTTGAACGTGAAATATATTTAGCATACCAAGAAAGGTTTGTAGAATCTAAATAAATCCATATACAGGGCCACACAAAGAACTGAATACATGGCTGCCTATGTATGATAATTTCTGGAAGTGGGATTTCAGCGTGCATTTGCCTGAATTAAACTATAGCTTAATATGTGATACGTAAAAAAAGCTTAAGGTAATATGCAGGGCTGTACAAAATAATTCAAGTATGTTTCTGTCTATTGGTAAAAACTGCTGAAGGTAAATTTCCAACTGTGTTATTTGTTTTATTACTAAACTAAATTGTAGCGTACTATAGAGCATATACAAATATATAAATCATATACTGTGCTGCAGAAAAGAATTGGAGTATTTTTCTGACTGTGGACAGTTATTGCTGAAATCTGTTTTTCAAATGTGTTTTGTGTTTTTCTGAAATGTTTACTTAGATAACTTATTTACTTTATTAAACAGCGATGGTTTGTTAAAGTGTTCTGTAACTGTTAGAAAGTGTTTCATAATCAGTGTCTGATGGGTAATACCATATGTGACGGAATGACATTTTGAGTTATAATATTAAGTTAAAGCAATTACTTTGAATCTATTTTCAAATGAAAATTGACTTTTCAGTTTGCACATGACTGTTTTTGATTAAAATATTTAAAAAAATATATGAAACATTTTTTTTTAGGTATTTTATTCTTTCATTTTTTAGTAATTTATTATAGTGTGACGATATGACATTTTTGCTACCATGACTCTAATCTGGTAATTAAAACTGGAAACTTTTGTGAATTAAGAAGCTATTCAGTTTTTTAACTAATACATATCTCAAATATGATGTATAAGCAATATAAATTATAATTTAGAGCAAACTACCTGTCCTAGGGTTGTACTTATTAACTACACCTGACGGAATGACGGAAAGTTACTTAAATATTTACTAAAAAAAAATCGACTAAATTAATAAATTTTATATTTTTTTTCTTATCCAGAATGATCATAAGAAATTACATTATATAACTATTCACATGTGACAGCTTTTTCAAAAGCATATCGAGCACGATTACGCAGTTTATTTTGCATGCATTATTATCAAGTATAGGGCTTTAAGACTATTGTAAACCATTAAATATTTTACCACATGCATTTATATATTAAGAAAATACAAAATAAGTAACAATTACATTCTTTTTCACAGTTTTTTCAAAGATACTATTTGTAGAAAACTGGAAATATTTTATTTTTCAGCTATAATCTAAACGTTTTGAATCTAAAACATTAATTTGAAAACTTGGAATATATTTCAATGTATTTTTTAACTTAATTTATAAAAAGTATTACATTTTTTTTTTATAAAAGTTGACATTTTCATGGAATTACCCTGATGCATGATTATTCGTTCTTGTCCTGTTAAGTAAAAAGGGAAACAGACGAGAAATTCGCAAATACAATTAAATGTAATTGTGACACTTCTCATTAAAAGAACACTAAAATGTGGGGTTTTTGTTTAATAATTTTGAACCTGTATTTAATCCTTTTGTTATGTCTAAAGATTTCCAAATGCTTCGATCAATAAAGATGAATTCAACACGTTTCAATTCAAACACCAATAAATTTGAATGATCATTTACACTTGAATAGCTTTTACTTTTCTTTCTATTGTCTATTTTTGAAGTACGCTACAGATAATAATACCTTTCTATATAATCTTCCGATAAGTACATTCCGTTTATGCCAATTATTTTGAATAGTGTTAACTGAAGTTTACTATCGAAATCAAGTTTGATTCAAAGTTGAATAATAAACGTACTTTAAATGCTTCTTTATAAGCTTTATGTTCCGAATTTCACGGAATTCATTCGAAGTTTTTAACTTTAAGATTCTGTAAATGTTTTCAACAAAATTGCACATATAGAATAATAATTCCAGTAAAACTTATTTATTTCATTTATTCAGTCTCAAGCAAATCATACTGGTTTACGGAACTGAAATGTTGGAATAGTGTGTAATATTCCTTTTAAGTAGTATTGTAAGAATAGTTTTTAGGTGCGTTCGTAATTATATAAATAAGTAGCACCTATAGTCGTCGTCTGTTCCGTCCGTCTGTCCGTCTGTCCGCATATAACAGCGCAAAAACTACCGAACCGAATGGTTTGAAATTTAATATATAGTATTGTTGCTGAAATTTGTCGAATCATTTAAAATTTCATGAAAATCGAATAAAAACTTAAAAAGATATTAAGAACAGTTTTCTTTATTCCATTAAATCGTATCGTACGTAATCTACATAATAAAAGCGCAAGTCATGTGACTGAGGAAAACAAATATGGGCAAACCACTTCTTTTTTCATATGCCAGGCGGCCATTTTTATTCAAAATTATTTTTTAAAATAAAATTGCATAAAAGTTAAATTTTTAGAAAGATCGTTAAAAAAATTCTTTGTTGAGATGAGTTACATTAAAAAATTTATAGATTCTAAGAGAACTTCAATGGAAATTACGTTAACAGCCGAATATCTCAATCCATCAGAGTAAATAAACACAGGCGATTCGTTCCTTATGAGTCATAAAAATATTAAACCATGGAGGTAATCATTCGAAAAGCAAGATCTCCATGGTGAATTTTACAGTGCTGTCTGTTGTAGAAAAAAAAATCGCATTTGTAAACGTGACATACGTAATAAAAAAAAATTCCATGATGGCTTGGCCTACAGGCATAGGTAAATTTCGAAGACGCAGACCGTGGGGCGCCTGTTTGTTTGGCCTGTTTGTGCGGAAGAAATGACCTTTTGCCATGATGAGACAGTTGGGACCGCCCACTTCGAAATACAACTTGTTTGCAGGCGGAGCCAGCAAAGATTTTTTTGTTTTTAATTTTTTTGTGCTATAAGGGTTGGTCCTATAAAAAACATGTCAATATAAAAGTTTTAGATAATATTAAGAGGATTTATAATAAATTTAAGTGGATTTGATATCTTGGGAATTGACGAAGTTATGACATTTATCTCCCCCCCCCTTGGGTCCATTTTTAATGATATCAAAAATCTTTCATACATAAATTTTTGGCCCTGTTCCTAGAAGTAATAATAACTTTAAACGGATTCAATACGTATCATAATTAAGGCGTTATGGGGTATTTTCGGTTTACACAAAAAGTCCCCCCATTCCCTCCCCCCCTTGGTTCTATTTTGCACATTAACGAACTTGACAGATATTTCATGCCCCTTGATTTTATGTATCAGTTTGGAAGAGATTTGTGAAGAATTATTGCAGTTATCGCGTCCATAAAAAGTGACTTAGATAGATAGATAGATAAAGTTTTGAACTTAAGGGTGGTTTTGGGTTCTGGGAGTCATGATCGGCGTAGATCTGCAAAATTTTTTCAAAAATTCCAACTTAGGGGGAAATGTAATAGGTAGTATTTCTTACGAAATCTACCTAAAAAAAGGCATGTTCATTTCTCTCCTAGCACACGATATAATTCATTTCACTGAAATAATAAGGATGTTTTTTTTTACATTGTGAAACTAGTTATAAAGCGAACGCATCTCCTATGTCACGTTTAACGTACAATTTCCAACCGTTTTTCATTAGGCGCTAAGAAGACGTGCAACAACTTTGAAGGCAGGATCAAGACTGAAAGGGAATGGGAGGGAACTTGGGATAAGAAAAGATGTCTTCTTTGCGCCTGATGAAGAAAGACAAAGTTCGTTCGAAAGATCTTACACATTTCTTATTTTACGCAGTGTTATTAAAAAGTTTTTATGCTTTTATAGTCTCACATCAGTTCATTCAATACTTTAAGGCAAATAACTTCGCTCGCTTAATTCGATCAAAAGAAAAACATTCTGCTAATGAAAAATATTAAAATATTCTTTACATCAATATCTAGAGGAACGTAAAAACATTTTAATTTCATTTAAAAAAAATATGGTTTCATCTTTAAAAAGCTCAGTACATTTACAAATAATTCCGTTGATGAAATGTTTTTGCTAGGGTATTATGTTAAATAAAAACATGTGCATGATATATATAGACATGACTTCCATTTAAATTTTATTTAAAATGAAAACATGAAATTGGAATTTCATTTTCGCATGGTTGTTTGAAAGGTAAGAATAAGCTATTTTACTTACCCATCATACGTAGTATAGGGTAAGTCTTGTAATCGTTTTGAAAATCGAATTTTTTTTTTGACGGATTTACACGTTTCAGACACTGGAGATTCCGAAAAACATATTTTTAGAAAATTTTTTTTGCCGTCCGTCTGTGTGTCTGTGTGTGTGTCTGTGTTTCTAAAAACGCTCTATCTCCCGAAAAAATTGAGATAGAGACTTGAAATTTGGTAGGTACTTAGCATGTAATAATGGGAAGAAGCCTATTTCATTTCAATAACCTCGATTAACCGGAACTATTTTTTTCGGACTCTCGAAATATTCGTTCTGATAAAAGGTATATAAAAATTTTCGAAATTGGTTATTTTAAGAAATGTATATAGAAGACAATAAAAAAACATAAATTTTGCATACAGCATGAAGTCGATCGGATAATGAGTTGCCGAGATATTTGGAATCCTATTTCCACACTCTTCGATGTTTCATGACCCTGTATTTCATCCAAATTTCACTTCAAAGATATATTTTAATTGGAAATTTGACGCTTAATCAGATGCAATAAACCGCTAGTTAATAGGATTATTATTTTTGGAGTTATAAGGAAAAACCTCTTTCAAGCAATTCAGTAATCGAGCCTTTAAAGTTTATGACGTCATCAAGCCACGATTTTATTTGAATTGCAAGGCATTTTATAAGTAGTTTACACATTTTTATTTTAATATTTTACATTATGCATATCCATGATGGGTAAGTATTACGGTGGCCCCCAACGACTAGTTTATACCGGAAGGATATGAAAAACAGAGTTAGTTTTTGATTAAAGAATAATATTTTTTGGGGATATTTGTTTTTTGTTTTTTTAAACTTGCATAGTTGCATAAAAATGGATAGATAGTGAAATTATTTTCAGTATTGGACTGAAATAAGTTTTTAAATTGTTTAAATGTTTATAAAAATATTTATGTCTTTCCATAACTGAAAGAAAAAATTTATATGGATAAATTATTGACGAATTTATATGGAGAAATAGATAGTAAACGAGAAATTAAAAATATCTTTAAACCTAATTTTATATGAAAACAATAACCATATATGATTTATTTTCTTTTACAATTTCCAAACATAAAAGAAATGTTATTTATAATATATTATAAAATGGTAAATATAATGTCGTATAAATGTTAGAGCTTACAAACGCTGAAATTTACAGAATTTGTTTAGTAAAGGCTATAATATGTGTGAGTGTATAACATATTAAAAAAAAATTAACATTTCTTAAATTTATTCTAAATTTTTCGTTTTTTAAATTACTATATTTCATCTCTAAATATTTTATTTCCATTTTCCTTCTAAAAATTCTATTTGTGTTTCAACCCCATCATATATATATGTTTTTCTTCTTCGTTCTTCTACTTTTTTCCTTTGCAAATTTTCTACGCGGCGCTTTGTGCCAAGTCATTCGATTAAATACCATCTATTTGGCCCAAATCTTTTAAGAAAGTTGTAGAAGCATTTTTCGCGCCTTTTTTGGGGAACCTAATTACATCAAATTTATGCTTATGCGGTGGATAGATTAATCGAGGCTTTGATTGGATAAATTCCACATGTAGGGTGCATTTTTTTGGTCGCCCACTAGGGGTTTCAAACTAGCAGAATGCGAACGGAAAGAACATTTTGTGTGTTTATCTTCTGCTCAGAAATAGCCACGGCATCAGCGATAACTCCTGGTTTTTATATAATTTCGCCGTTAACATGTTTATTAAATAATCGGGTTGATTTAATTCAAGAATGTTCCATTGATTTGTGAAAGTGATGCGAAATACAAGCTTAATTTCAAACTGCCTTATTCTAAATCTTGGGAAAAACCCAATGAAGTTTCACACACATGTGTTTATATATATGAAATGTTTTTTCCATTTCATAGTAAATTATACAAAATATTACTTCTCGTAAGCGATGATATTGTAGAATAGCATATGTTTTGCAGTCGAAGGCTCTAGATGGAAGACGATGTTTTTGAAACTATTGGAATTTTCCCATCAAAATAAAGGAAGCTGCATTTCCACCAACGAAGTTATTGATAGTTCACAAATAATAGACAGTTCCACTAGTCGTTATTTTTAGAACCCAGATTGAGCTGCGTTACATCGTAGAAAAAAGTATCAAGATGTTACATATTATTATAGAGATATACACCAATCTAAACACAACTCACCGCCAAGTGGACGGGATCTAGTTAGCAAGTCAAAAAGCGTAAAAATTCTGAGCTCCGGGGCTGCGTAACGCCGTTTCAAACGCAGAGAGACGTATGAATCTTTCGCCAATGCAGGGGTAAATTAACTAATGAGTGGGTTGAAAGGCTGTTGGGCTTATTATTATACTCGGCATAATTTTGAAGTGAAAAAGTTAGACGAGGGAGTTGAAATGTATCATGGGATATCGAATGGTAATTTTAATAAAAATAAAACTTACATTAAAAGACGTTTATAGAAATAAAAATGCAATGTCTCAAAAGAAGAAATAAATTACAAATTTACAAATAAGTGTAGCGTTTAACAGATTAAAATTTTTAGAATAAGAATTAAAGAATATGTTGATTAAAGATATGGAATTAAAATATAATTTATATTTAAGATATTGTTAAATGACAGAGAAAAAGGTACAATTTGGAATAAATTAATTAAGGTAAAATTGCGAAAAAATTTTATTATTACACACACACACACACACACATATATATATATATATATATATATATATGTATGTATATGAAATTAACTCCCATGCATGGAATAAATGGAAAAATAAATGGAAAAATATCAAAAATTGGAGAGTGAAGCTGGTTGACTAAAAATAGATGTTACAGCGATTATCACTTAAACGGCAAGTGATAGAAAGATACTTCAACTACAAAAATATACAAAACAATTACAGCTGTTAGCGATGGAATTTCTTTTGCAAGGGGATGTATACATATAAAAATAAGAAACTTATTTTTCGTTTGATAATTTTGAACCAATATTTAATCCTTTTGTTGTGTCTAAAGATGTCCAAATGCTTCGATCAATAAATTTGAATTCAACACTTTTCAATTCAAACACCAATAAATTGGAATACTCATTTACACTTGAATAGAATTTTCTTTTCCCTCTATTGTCTACTTTTGAAGTAAGCTACAACAGATAATAAAACCTTTCTATATAATCTTCCGATAAGTACATTCAGTTTATTCTTATGTATCTGAATAGTGTTAACTGAAGTTTACCATCGGAATCAAGTTTGATTCAAATTGAATAATAAACGTACTTTAAATGCTTCTTTATAAGCTTTATGTTTCGAATTTCACGGAATTCATTTGAAGAATTTAACTTTAAGACTCTGTAAATGGTTTCAACTAAATTGCACATATAGAATAATATTTTCAGTAAAACTTATTTCTTTCATTTATTCCGTCTCAAGCTAATCATCCTGGTTTACGAAACTGATATGTTGGAATAATGTGTAATATTCCTTTTAAGTAGTATTGCAAGGATCGTTTTTAGGTGCGTTCGTAATTATATAAATACGTAGAACCTATAGTCGTCGTCTGGTCCGTCCGTCTGTCCGCATATAACAGAGTAAAAACTACCCAACCGAATGGTTTGAAATTTAATATATATTATCGTTGAAGAATTTTGTCGAGTCATTTCAAATTTTATAAAAATCGAATCAAAACTTAAAAAGTTATTAAGAAAAGTTTTCTTTATTCTATTAAATCGTATCGTACGTAAATCTATATAATAAAAGCGCAAGTCATGTGACTGATGAAAACAAATACGGGCAAACCATTTCTTTTTTTCATATGCCAGGCGGCCATTTTTATTCAAAATTATTTTTTTAAATAAACTTGCATAAAAGTTACATTTTTAGAAAGATCGTTAAAAAAGTTGTTTGCTTGAGAGATGAGTTACATTAAAAAATGTATCGATTTTGAGATAACTTCAGCGAAAATTAGGTTAAAAGCCGAATATCTCAATCCATTAAAGTAAATAAACAAAATATTCATTCATTGTGAGTCTTAGAAATATTAAACCAAGGAGGTAATCATTCGCAATGCAAGGTCTCCATGGTTAATTTTGCAGCGCTGTGTGGTGTAAAAAAAAAAAAAAATCGCATCTGTAAACATGGCATACGCAATAAGAAAAAAAAAGCATCCTCATTTCGCTCTTAGCAGACGACATAATTTATGTCACCGAAATAATAACGATGATTTTTTTTACCTAGTAAAAATAGTTATAGCACAAAACGGACATTTGTCACGTTTAACGTACAATTTCCAGCTTGTTTATTGATGTTTTAGTTCTTCTTGGAAGAAGTGAAAAAGTAATAAAAACCAGCTTATTAAAACAACTAAAAATAAATATATAAATAAAAAAGAATTATTAAAATCGAAGCATCCGTCCAAAAGAAACATGCGTGAATCTACATATGCAATAGTTATTTGTTGAAAGTCAGTTAATAAAGAGTGACAATGTTTTGGAAAATCCCCTATCATTCAGCTACTTTAACAAGAAACTGAAATTCTATATCACTATAATGCCGATATCTTTTAGAATTTGCATGATGTTCGAAGTTTTTATACGAATTGCCATATAAGTGCCTGCTAAATTATGCAAAAAAGTCTTTTTAACGTTCTCTCTTGCTAAAAATTACGCCCAAATGAAAGTAACATTGCTGTAATAACTCCGCCATTTGAAGAGAAAGATGACTGCGCATGCTCTTACAGAGGGCGCAGAGTGCTGGGAATAGATGTGATATCGTCAGATCTCGCCAGATGCGTGTGTGATAGCGTGGGAGCACGTTAAAAGGCATCGTTCGCATCATGGATGCCTCCAAACTGTGTCAACGCGCGGTCGTGCAATTTTTAACAGCATAAAATGTGAGTGCTAGTGAAATCTATCGTCGTGTGACTGCTGCATTTTCGGTCCACTCAAGAAATCTCTGAAGGGGCGGCGATTTGCCGACGATAATGAGGTCCAAGCTGCCGTTGAAAATTGGTTCCACAACCAACTCCGGAGTTTCTTCACCCAGGTTATCCATCGTCTCGTTGACCGATGGGACACTTGTTTCAACATACAAGGTGACTTTGTCTAGCCTATCTGTTACGCCTGTATTACTTCTTTCTCTTGTAAACTAATTTATATTAATACCATTAAACCATTTATCAAACCGACTGTAGTGCCACTTTCATTTGGGCACCTTACATATATATATACATATATGTATATATAGGTGGCGTTAAACTCGGTTGCAAACCTTGCATGATATAAACAAAAAAACTTGTGAAAATTTCTTGAATTTTTTTTAGAAGCTTTTATATCTCCATTAATTCTCCGTGCTATTTTTACACATATGAGCACAAATGTTGTACAAAATTTACGTAGTCATGCGCGAAAACTGCAGTTCATTTCTAGAATTTTATTTTACAGGTTAATCGAAAATATTATTTATTTTCTTCAATTTGTTGTTGACCCTTTAATTGCCCTCGTGACCAAACCTTCTCTGAAAAATGTGAGGTCAGACAAACATGGTCATCATATTCCTGAAGTTCCAGAAAAATTCGTCAATTATTTCTCTAGATATTCGATAAAACGTCTAAAATCCATAATGTCCGATGATTTTTGGCTATATAGTGTATTACAGAATCTGGTATTTAATCCTACAATCTAACCGGAATGAACAACTCTAAAGCGAAATTTAAAAGTATAGTCACTCTTGTTTGTTTTGTTCATATTATTCTACTTTATTCAAATTTTGTTTAAGATTAATACCTCCACAGTATAAAACGATCCTTGTAATACTACTTACAAAAGGATATTACACACTATTCCAACCATAGATCTTCTAGACACCAAATTGGTAACCTTTTCTGGGCTCCAAGATAACCTACCACCAAACATAATTCCACCTAATTTAGTGCGCTAAACCGCTTTGTTTTGTTTCCTAAACCTGCTTGGAATTTCCATATTACCGTCCAAACTTTATTATTGCGTCCGTGTTCCTCTGGAATTGACTGCACTTTTAAAGCGATTACCGCCAAAACCGACAGCCTCTAAAGCGTCAAATCCGAGCTGAACTTGGGTTCAACTTTTTGACCAAATAACAATGGAATCTGCTCTCTACTAGTCTTTGCTCTGAGATTCCAACATGCCGGATGCGCCAAAAATTCGTTAAAACTTTAAAAATTGATTAAAAAGAAACAAATTATGCAAAAAAATTGCTGTTTGAAGTACTAGTCGTTGAAAAACTAGTCGTTGGGGGCCACCGTAATACTTACCCATCAAAAATATGCATAATGTAAAATATTAAAATAAAAATGTGTAAATTACTTATAAAATGCATTGCAATTCAAATAAAATCGTGGCTTGATGACGTCACAAACTTTAAAGGCTCGATTACTGAATGCTTGAAAGAAACATCCTTATAACTCCAAAAATAATAATCCTATTAACTAGCGGTTTATTGCATCTGATTAAGCGTCAAATTTCCAATTAAAATATATCTTTGAAGTGAAATTTGGATGAAATACAGGGTCATGAAAGAGTGTGGCAAATAGGATTCCAAATATCTCGGCAACTCATTATCCGATCGACTTCATGCTGTATGCAAAATTTATGTTTTTTTATTGTCTTTTATATCCATTTCTTAAAATAATCAATTTCGAAAATTTTTATATACCTTTTATCAGAACGAATATTTCGAGAGTCCGAAAAAAGTAGTTCCGTTTAATCGAGGTTATTGAAATGAAATAGGCTTCTTCCCATTATTACATACTAAGTACATACCAAATTGCAAGTCTCTATCTCAAATTTTTCGGGAGATAGAGCGTTTACAGACACACAGACACACAGACGGACGGCAAATTTTTTTTTCTAAAAATATGTTTTTCGGTATGTCCAGTGTCTGAAACGTGTAAATCCGTCAATTTTTTTTTTCGATTTTCAAAACGATTACAAGACTTACCCTGTACTACGTATGATAGGTAAGTAATTAGTCGGATGTGCCAATCCCAAAACTTTCTTCTATCTCAGTCATGTTAATACTGCAAAATTCGCTATCACATCGCCAATAAAATCAATAATTTTCGTCATTCTGTTGTACGTCAGCTGCTTGCGAATCGTCGGGTTGCCGGGATGCGATCAACTGATCTATACTAAACTACGAAAAGTTCTTCTGGCCTGAACCGACAGGAACAGATAGTCTCCCTATTCCTTGGTTTTACGATTTTAGCTAATTTTACTGGAAAACACGAAGGTAAAATGCGTGGAACCTAATTAAAGAAGATTCAATCCCAGTTTTCGTCAACATTGAATTTGAATGAGAATATCGCCAAATTAGTCCTCTACAGTCAAGTTGGCTTCATTTTTGGCAACCTATTTTGGTCGCGAAATTTGGGGATATTTCGCCAACTGTCGGCAAGTTTGGCGAGAATTTGACGTTGGTGAATATAAATATATAGTGATAAGCATATAACAGTAACAATGGTTACAACAATGAAAGAAAATTTGCCGAAACCATGTTAACTAAAACTCATAAATTAAACCCGTTTATGGATGAATTCTGCTGTCTTGTTTGAAAATGTCAGCCACCCTAAAATTTTAAACCGCTATATCTCAGCTATTTTTTTAAGAAAGTGAATAGTACGCACAGCCGCCATTACTGATGACGTACTGTGAAAAAGCTCCCTTGATGAAGGGCTAATACATCGGCAAAAGGTAAGCGGGAATCTATTCAATGGTCTTAATTTGTTCATGAATGTATAAGCTTCATTTTGGCACCAGCAGCATGTAAAAATTCCAATGGGTTCGTATTTTACGAGTTTTTTTTAAAAAATCCCCATTGGTTTAGTATGGTTTTTAGGCTCTTTTCAGGGCAATGTTTGGGGTTTTCCCCTCCAGTTTTAATCCCGCGGTGCTTAATTGACGGAAAATCTGGTTAATTTCATGTGTATATCAAGAAACAATCATCTGGTACATGTTTTAATGTTTAAAAGGTGCAAAAAGTTTTATTTTTAATATGTGTATGTTGTTCTTGCTCGCAAATAAATTGTTTGTTTACACTACATTTATCACTAACTTATTGCACCCTCGCCTAGTTCCTTAAAGGTAATTAAGTCAAATAATAGACTCTTCTCTTTATCTGGTGACAGATTTGCTAAATGTGTTTTACATTTTTTATGATATATAAGCAATTCAGTGCATTTTGTTACTTAGTTTTTTTCCTTTTCCTCGGATTGTGTCCACTTTTAACCCTCCCTTCTCTTACTTAACAAATTAAAACCTCTTAAAAGTTAATTATTCTCTCAAATTAAAGTCTAAGCTTTCGATCGGTACCCTATTTGTTTAAATCAATATACATTAAGTGCCTCATCTCATCACGTAAAATTTATAAAATATGTGTAATTGTTCATTAGAAATGGCGGCGCTTTTTCCGCTCTTAAGCGGACGCTACGCCAAAATTTTTCATAGTAGTTATACAGAAAGGTAGCAGAGAGGATTGCTGTATAATGCACAACTCAAGATGGCGGTTCCCTGACCCAAAACATCTGATAAATTTAATTTTTACTGAATTGGTTTTGCAAAGGGTCCATTGGAGTCTAAAACTAGAGAGAAAAAAAATCCTTTATTAATTAATTAGCTTTAATAAACTTAATCTTCTACTCTAAATTATTAGGATTTCGGTCTAGTCTCCCTATTCGTATTTTTTCTGGGGCGCTGTCCACTTGGGTGAGGGGGGGGGGGGCTTTTTACAATATCTCCAGCAGGGGCTGAGTTCGCCCCCCCCCGATGAGGCTTAGAAATAAAATAAAAATAGACTAATAAGGAGAAAATAATAATTGTAATAATTTTCCCCTTTTTGCTCATATAGTCAATTAAATTCTCAGCAACTGCTCCCCTCATTCCTCTTTACCGCCCCCCCTCCCGCCATGGGCATATGCTCTTTGGAGGGAGGGGGGCACAAACTATTTCAACTTTTTTCCCCACATGTGATTATCATTAGTTAGGTCTTTTGGTTTTGCAATTAATAAACGGCATTCTGCCTCAATATTTTCATCCTACCGCTTAGAATTTCGGCCTTTTCTTCCTTTTCGTCGTTTTTCTGGGGCGCTCTTCACTTGGGGGAGGGGGGCTTTTTTCAATATCTCCAACAGGGGCTGAGTTCCCCCCCCGGTGGGGCTCTATAAATAAATAAATAAGTATTTAAAAAAATAATAATAAAAATAAATAAATAAAAAATAAATAAATAAATAAGTATTTAAAAAATGATAATAAAAATAAATAAATAATAAATAAATAAATAAATAAATATTTAAAAAAAATAAAAATAAATAAATGAATAATAAATAAATAAATAAATAAATAAGTATTTAAGAAAAATAATAAAAATAAAAAAATAAAAAAAGACAAATAAATAAATAAGTATTTAAAAATAAATAAATAAATAAATAAAATAATATAAAATAAAAATAACATTAAATAAAATAAATTATAATAAGGGGGACAACAATAATAATAATATTATTAATAATAATTTTCCCCTTTTTTGCCCTTTTAGATTTTTTTAGATTCTCAACAACTGCTCACCTCATTCCCCTTTTTCACCCCTCTCCCGCCATGGGCCTATGCTCTTTGGGGGGGGGGGGGGCGCCATCTATTCCAACTTTAATCCCCACATGTAATATATCATTAGTTAGGTCTTTTGGTTTTACAATTAATAAAGAGCATTCTGCCTCATTTTTTTTATCCCACCGCGCTTATCGTTTTTTTTATTATTATTCATTTTTTTTTCTATTCTTTAATTAGATTTCAAAGTCAAAATTTTCTACTCTAAATATGTTTATGACCTGATTTCACCATTAGCAGTAATTTTGGTTCGCTCTCCACGATGGTGGGGTTTTTATTGCCTTTATTTGCTTTTTCCAGCACATACAGCAGGTCTATAGATGGACAATTAAATTCTCGACAACTGCTGCACACATCTTCCCCCCCCCCCCTTAAAAAAAGTAATAATCTCATATTTAATTAATATATTATTAGCTAGGTCTCTTGGCTCTGCAATTAATGGGCAGCTTTCTGACTCAATATTTTCATCCCACCAAGCTCTTTTTTTTTTTTTTTTTTTTTTTTTTTTTTTTTTTTTTTTTTTACTAAAAAAATCTGTTTTTTTTACTACTTCATTTTCTACTCTAAACAAATTAGGAAGGGTTTAGAAATTAGTTTACCTATACCGTAGAATTTTTGGGACGCTCTTCATGTTGGTGGGAACTTTTATCGTTATATATCCATCGGGGGCTGAGTTAGTCCCCCCTCCCGGTGGGGCAGAATGATATATACTATTCACCTCTTCTCTAGTTTTTAGCTACAACTCCAGAAATATGTAAAAAGGCTAAGGTAAGTTAGGAAGTCTTGCCCCTTGCTACATCACCGTAACACCATAAGTAATAGATTACACTAACAACACGGTAACAATCAAATTACCCGTTTAGAAGTCATACCCCGTAACAAATCAAGTTGAGCATTAAACCAGTTACACTTGTTAAAGCATGTATGTGCTCATCCAGAGCAAATAAAAACCAGTATCTCCTCATAGGAGGGCTTCCATTCAGTAACACCTCGGTTTACTTGTTACCAATCAAAACTAAGATAAGTAGGAAAGAAAGAAATTCTGTATCCCCCCCCCTCCTCCATATTCATCACTTGTATAAACAACAAATCAAACCTTAACTCCCGACCATTCAGGGTTCCCGTAATGCCTATAGCTATTTTAGTGAGAATAGTAATTAATCCAATAAAGTATTAAATTACATAGTTCAGTCTGATTCAAGATAGAGAAAGTGTAGAATTGTTATTATAACTGCTGGGACCACAAAAACATAAATTGTAGGAAAAACACCAGCTAGACAAAATGGGATTTTCAAGATTGAGTTCCAGATCGAGCTCAGTACATTCAAATAAAAACAACTCACCACCCCTACAAAAAACGTCAACAAAGAAAACAATAACCACTCAAGACGCACAAAAGAATGACCTAATAAAGAAAGACCTAACAAAACTAAAAATATCTCAAAACACAAAAAATGCAGGGGTCTCGGGTGCATCGGGTGCGACCCAGAAGGGCACAAGCAAAATGAATGAAACGAAAGAAGAAAGAGAGACAGAAGAAAATGTCAGTTCCAGTGAAATAGAAAAATACTTCGAAATATCAAGTGAAGAAGAAGAGGAAAAATATGAAGAAGCAGAAATGGGGAAGAAGCAACTGGTAACAGAAGAGCAGGAAGTGAAAAAGCTCAAGAAAGAACTTCCGCAAATATGTGACAAAAGCGGCCTAGCACAAAGAAGATCGGCAGAGATGGATAAAGCCATAAAAGCAGTTAGCTACATAAAAATGCTCCAGAAGAAATCAAAGATTCTAGTACCAACAACCAATGCGATGACCCAAGCACTCCAAATAATCATCAATTCACTCCAGGAATTGGAACACAGAGTAACATATGCAGAGGCAAAAGCTGAAACAATAGAAAATCTCATCGAAACCAAACAAGTACAAACCACGGAAAATTACAAACCTACCAACCCCCCAGTACAAACACAGGAGGTCAAACCAAGGGCGCCGGCCACATATGCCCAGGCCATAAAGTCAGCGACATCAACGGTCATAATACAAGGTACAGTTGAAAGAAGTGCAGAAGAGGTAGAAAAGCAAGTCACGAATACAGTAAAAGACTACGAAGGAATCAACAGAGTGACAAGAATCAGAAATGGTATACGAATTGAGTGTGAAAATGCAACAGAGGCCACAAGGTTAAAAGAAACACTGAAAGAAAACACGGAAACAAGCTCAAACCTGAATATCAGGACGGCAAACCAGAGGAAGAAAAGAATAATGATCTTCCACGTTCCAAACACGGTAAGTAAAGAAGCCATACAAGTAAAACTGGAAAAACTACTAGGTTTGGATGGATCAAAGGATCCTGAGGAAGTAGTAAATATACTCAAACCAATACTGATACCACCAGAACGAATGCACATACCAGTCACACTCCCGGAGTCACTGGCAGACCATCTCCTCAAGAGAAGAACGGTGTGCCTTGGGCTCAGGGAATGCCCGATAAAAAACTATGTGACGATTCTGAGGTGCCACCGTTGCCAGAGATTTGATCACATTGCACAACACTGCGACCAGCGACAAGTCTGCTCTGAATGTGCTGGAGATCACAAGCATGACGAATGCCCTAAGAGAAGAGAAAGATGTATCATGTGCCTAAACTACAATGAGATGACTAAAGGTTATTTACGCTCTCAGCTATCAACGGATCACACGGCTCACGATGGGAGGTGCACGGTGTACCGGAGAGTCCTCACTATTAGACAAATAGAATTGGAGGAGGGAAAAAAGAGGTTAACAAGCGGGTTAGAAGTATTGCGTGGACAAGCCACAGTAGTAACGTACCGCGGGGTCCCAAGAATACAAAGGAGGACGCAGGAAGAAATAAATAACATGCAACACAGGCAAAGACAAGGGCATCGTTTCCGCAGACACCAATAAAAGATAGTGCCCGCGTGGCGAAAACAAACACAAAATACAAACTTAAACACACCCGCCACCACAAACCAAAGTAAATCTCCCACGAATAAACCAAGCCCAAACACAACTCTCACAAACAATGACACAGACACAATAAAAATTATACAAATAAATCTACACGTTAGTGCAAATGCCACAAAATCACTTGCGGGGTATATGGGAGCAAATGAAATCAACATCGCGCTGATCCAAGACTTTTACCAAAATAGACAAACAGGAGACATAATAGGTTTTAGCTCAAAATTATGGAAAATATCAAAAACAAAAACAAACAAAGCGGCAATAATCACAAACACAGGAACAAACCCAATAACACTAAAAGAAACCGACCACACAATAGCAGTAACACTAGAAAATAAAAAGGAAATAATAACGATAATAAATGTATACGCCCCCCCCCCTCAGCAGACTTCATGAGCGTGCTTCAAGAGGTCGAAGACACATTGAAAATAGCCAAAGGTGAAATTATGCTGACGCGAGACGTCAATGCACACTCTCAGGTCTGGGATTACAATGATATAAATACAAGAGGAGAACAGCTAACAGATTTTTTACTAGCTAACGACTTATACGTACAAAATCCACCAAACGCACCAGCCTCATTTAGCACAATGCGGAGGAAAAAAGTTGTCCAAGGGTGGCCAGACCTAACAATAGCAACGATAAACCTTGGGGACAAAATAACGGAATGGGAAGTAAGTGACGACGAGTCCCATAGCGACCATAAATACATTAAATTCAAACTAACATATGGCAACATAAGTTATTACAGACACAAACTAGAGACAAAACATGGAAAACATGCAAAATTTGAGAAAAAAATAAAACAAATAGGGAACAAATATATAAATGAACTTACAAGGATAACCAGCAAAGAACAATTAGACAACATAACAATGAAAATACAAAATGAAATCACAGCAATAGCATTATAATGCTACAAACAAAGAAAATCACCAAATATAACAGCTCCAACATGGTGGACAATGGAGATAAAAACAGCCGGAAACCGAGTTAGAGCATTTAGAAGGAAATATCAAAAACAACAAGATGAAGAACTAAAATACAAACAACACATAGAATATAAAAAAGAAAGGGCAAAACTTAAAAAACTAATCAACAGAACAAAAAGGGAAACTTGGAAAAAATTCTGTAACGAAGCCATAGATACATACGGGCCACAATACAAAGCTGCCTCGGTTAAAAAACCAAAGCCATCGCGATTAGTAAATGTACTACCAAACAACCAAACAGTAACAATAAAAGAAACACTTAACCACTTTCTAGATAACCTGTACTTAACAAACCCAAACACAGAACATAAACTCACACCGGTGCTACCAAAATTCAGAGACATTAACCCACCAGACATAACAAAACAAGAACTTAACAGAATAATAAAAAATATAAAGCAAAACAAAGCTCCAGGATTCGATTACATAAACTACAATTTAGTTAAAAAAATACACAAAGAGACGCCAAAGTTAATGCTCTCGTTATTCAACGCATGCCTCAGGCTAAAACACTTCCCAAACACATTCAAAATAGGTACAGTGGTCCTGTTCCACAAACCGGGAAAAAACCCCAGGACCCCAAAAACTATAGACCAATATGCCTGCTACCAGCCTTCAGTAAAATCCTAGAAAGAATAATATACGGTAGAATAATGCACCATCTGACATTAAACAAATATTTGAGCAAAAAGCAATATGGTTTTAAACAAGGTACTTCAACAGAACACGCACTAAACAACCTTATAAAAACGATAAAACAAGATAAAAAAGATAAATTCCAAACACTACTAGTAGCAATGAATATTAAAGGAGCCTTTGATAATATTAGATGGCCAATAATAGCAAATATACTAAAAAACTCCCCGATCCCAACTTATTTAACAAACTGGATAATTAGTTTTCTTGAAAACAGGTTTGTCACAGTAGAGGAAAACGGAATAAAACAATCAAGACAAACCTTTGGCGGCTATCCGCAAGGAAGTTGTCTCGGCCCGCTACTTTGGCTGCTAATAGCAGACGTAGCTTTAAAAAAGAACTGGGGTAAAAAGGTTAGAATCCAAGCATTTGCCGAAGATTTCATCCTAATACTCAAAGCTAAAACTAAAGAGCAACTGGTAATCTTAGCAAATAAAATAATAGAAGAATTCAACAACTGGATAAAAAGCAACAATCTTACGCTAAACAGGGAAAAAACAGAACTACTGTATCTAAACAGACCTCGCTTACACAACCTCCCAGATCCAGTCTCGGGAAAGATAGAGGGAATCAAATTAGAGGACAAGGATCTAGAAGGTAAAGACCCCAGAGTAAGCATATCTAGAGAGATAATCTCCGCACCCTTTCTGCAGCAAGCATGAAGTCACGTGACTCTGGGCAAGAAGCATTCCGCTGAACGTGTCGGTAGCATAGGTTTCTATGGACGATGTTAGATTTTTTCTTGTTTGCGATTCAAAAATATCATGGTAGCAACCTGTTGTGCCTATGGCTGTAACGAAAGAGCAAGCAAAACAAGCTTTGTTACCTTTCACCGTTATGTATTTATTTTTAATTACCTCTTTTGTATATTTAAAGGATATTAAATATATATATTTCCAACTATGATACTGTTTATTCACGTTCAAATGTTGAAAATAGGAAATATTTTACTTTTAATATCACAAATGTATGTAACAGTAGGACTTACTATCATCTGGTGTTATCAATTTCATATTAAAAGTGTAATTAATTGGAAAAAATTGATTTGAAAAAGCATTTTAAGAGCATCTCGTACAACGGTGCTTGGCGATACAATTTTTCGCCAAAAGAAACTTGTTTTCTTTCTTTTAAAACGCAAACAATTCTTTAAAAAAAAGAAAAATCATATTTTAGATTTAATTTATGATTTAAATAATTATAAACGGGTGCATATGTACTAAAAGGAAAATATTTAAATATTACCTAAATTAAAAACTATTGCAATGTTTGAAATATTTTCAAATTTTTACTTTCTTCTATCTTTACAAGAAGAAAGCATTGGATTCATGAAAATTTTCGACTTCCGGTTTTCGACGGATTTATACGTTTTAGAAGGTCCTGAACACGATTTGACTATTTTTAGAAAATGTCTGTCTGTGACTCTGTCTGTCTGTCTGTATGTATGTGACAAAAATTTTGTGGGCACTCTATCTCAAGAACTAATGCTCGGAATTTAATAAAACTTTAGATTCAGTTAGTCCCTGATATAAATTGGTGCTGATTAGGTTTTGGTAAAAATCACCCAGCAGGTGGCGCTGCTATGCAGCATTTTTCGCGATTTCCGCAATAGCTCTATCTCAAGAACTAATGCTCGGAATTTAATAAAACTTTAGATTAAGTTAGTCCCTGATATACATTGGTGCTGATAAGTTTTTGGTAAAAATCGCCCGGCAGGTGGCGCTGCTATGCAACATTTTTCGCGATTTCCGCAATAGCTCTATCTCAAGAACTAATGCTCGGAATTAAATAAAACTTTATATTCAGTTAGTCTCAGATATAAATTGGTGCTGATTAGTTTTTGGTAAAAATCACCCATCAGATGGCGCTGCTATGCAGCATTTTGAAGGATTTACACGATTTTAGCGATAGTCATATCTCAAGAAATAATGCACGGAATTTAATAAAACTTGAGCTTCAGTTAGACATTGATATAAATTGGTGCTGATTCTTTTTAGTGTATGCGAAACCTGTGTGAGATAGAAAAAAGTTTTGGGATTAACACATCCGATTAGTTTAATATAATTTTATAATTTTTAATTGAAGTTTTTGAAATATATATATTGTTTACTCTCTTGTTATATCTTCAGAAAAGTTTTGAAATTATTATATTTATTATCGACTACTCAAAACAATGTTATATAATGTTATGGAAGTTATATTAATAATTACTTTTTATATCTAGCAAAATTTAATGAAACAATGTATTATTTACTTATTTATTTATTAAGTCTATTTTTTTATGTTTCAACTTCTATATGTTTTTTACTTTTTATTGAAATGCTTTTCATTTATTAATTTAATTTAATGAATTTTTAAATAGATTCATTTGTTTCACTTCTATATTTAATTTGTTTAAATTATTTCTTCTCTTGTTTGTTTATAAAACTGTGCTTATGCATGCTTTAGTATTTAAATTTCTCAACATTGCATTCAAAATATATATCATTAATAAAAACCTTTTTAAATTCAAATTTTATATACAGCTTTCCAAAGCATGAAGAGAGAAGAAATATCTGGGAAACGAAAATACATTTCATTTTAATTAAAATGTCCCTTATGTAACATCAGTGTATTTCAATTAAAATAATTATAAAGTTTTTTAACACTTTTTAATTTACAAAAATAATTCCCAACTGGTTATTAATTTGTAGTAGTAATAAATTAATAATTAATCATCTAAATTTCCTTTCCCTCAAAATTTCTCCTTTCCCCTCTCCTGACGTTCCAGCACTTAAAATTAAATTGCCTAAAAACTAATTGCTTAAAAAGAGGTTCTTTAAGATGGTTCTCAAATGACCTGCTGAAGAACGCGAAATTTTCTGACGCGTTTTCTGAATCATTTTTACACACAAAAGCATAAAATTGCCAGGTCTGACTGGTGAAGCGATTTGGAATCGAAATGAGTTTTTATTTTTTGATAAATAAATTACTTATCGAGTTATAAGCGATTCATGTCACATGACGACGCGTTTTTCGCCATTTTCCGGATGTTGTGTCGAGAATTCGGTACAAAACGCCCACTTTGACTGTATTTTCTGAAAAATCTTCTGCCTTTGCCAAAAAATTAAAAAAACATATTTCGATGACATAATCTCTGATTGAGAACACCTGCCAATTTCATGAGTTTTTGAAAAATGAATAAATTCAGAAATGTATCAGAAAGTAGCTCTTTTGTATTTGAGAACAGACTTAAAAACTAAATTTTTTACTTTCTCTGTCCTATTTATTACTTTGTATTTAAAAAAAAGTATATAATGAAATTAAATATAAATAAAACCATGTGAAAGATTGAAAACTGGGATAAATTATCAAAATAATATATCATTCTTTTTTATTTATTTATTTTATTTATTTTATTTTATTTTATTTTTTAAATCTAAATAAAAGTTTAATAATTTCTCTTATTTATTTATTACTAATGACCCATTCTTTGAATGATGGAAGAAATACAGCATAAAATAAATAAACAATAAGAAATATATCTGGTGAACCTTTCCCTTTATTTTGCTACTGAGTGTATATCTGAAGTTCTGAAGTTTCTGAATCGCAGCTTAAAAGTATTGCATTCTTGCCAAGAGCTGCGATAAAGCGCCAAGACTTGCATTGCTTCTAGTAACCTTTTACCGCCAAATGCCAACTGTCACGTGGGTCATCCGGACCCGACTTCTCGCCGGCAAAAGCAAAGGGGATGAACTCTCTAGGTATGTTTACTCTGAGGTAAAGACCAAATCAAATATCTAGGAGTCATAATACACCGAAACCTAAACTGGCTGCCATGCACCCAGCAGAACCAAAGATAGGCTACAACGAAACAGATATAAAAATTTATACAGACGGGTCAAAATTGGAATCAGGCGCTACGGGATCGTCTTTCGTAACATACAAAAGCGACAAAAAAATTAAACTATGGTCAACACCATTACGGAAACAGAACAGTGTCTTCCAAGCCGAACTACTGTCGATACTAAAGGCAACAGAATAGGGCAACGAAACAGGGATGGATTATAGCATTCACTCGGACCGCGACCTACGTTATACATGGCCGATGCATGACGTTTAAAACGTCACATGTATTGGATCATTTTTTCACGGCGATTGGTGCAAAATGGGGGGCGCGTCGCTTTGCACCAATCGTCATGTAAAAATGAACCACTCCATGTGACGTTTTAAACGTCATGCACCGGCCGTATATAACGTAGGTCGTGCTTGGACTGCCTATCAGCAATATTAGCACTCAGCAAACCATTCAACACAGTAAAACTAATTGCAGACATACAAAACAAAATAAGAAAATCAAACAACAAATTTAAAATTAATTGGGTTAAGGCACACGTTGGCATCCAAGGAAACGAGGATGCTGACGAATTAGCAAAAGAAGCGGCTAAAAATAAAAAAAATGATAGACCCTACCACATAGAAAGACCAATATCAAACCTTAAGCGCATATTAAAAGAGTTAACAATAAAACAATGGCAGTTCGAGTGGGACTACGGGGATACGGGTAGAACAACCCATGGATACTTCCCAAAAGTAGACACAAAAAGGCTTATAAGTTGTAAATTACTGAGCCAAATCTACACAGAACATGGAGCATTCCCACAATACCTACATAGATTTACTAAATTTAGCTCTCCAGAATCCATATGCTGGGAATTAGGGTCCATAAAACACTACCTTACATCCTGCCCACTCACACAACCCCACCATCTGGTCACCATCACAGTTAATAACGAAATACTATGGCACAGACAACTTGCAAACAACAAACATATACAAAACAAAGGTAGAGCAGTGATCAGATGGCTAATGAACAATGTAGACGACATGAAACAGACAAACATAGACTAATACAACAACAACAAAAAAAAACATAAAAGTCCCAGCAGCCACCATACCTCTATATTCAAAGTGTGTATAACCTCTGCCTAATTTATCTTATCTTTTAGGGGGAAAAAAAGGAAATATATATATATACATGTATATATAATAAAAATAGCAGTGTAAAGTATACCTCTTTCCTGCGAAAAAAAATCGTTCTTTTAGCGTCTAAGAGGGTGGAAGTTAATAACTAATTAACGGACTAATGGCCAAGGAATATGCCCCACCCCATAGCGCACCAAGTCCTCAAATAGCTTCATCGAGTTCATGAAAACAGCCATAAGGTATATATGGACTGATCGCCACTAGAGCGCATTCATGACAGCAAATTCAACAGTTACCAGTGATGCAACAGAGTATAAAATTAACAGCGAAATATGAGAAACCAAAATCAAAATGAGAAACCTGCAACAAATGAGAAATCAAAATAAATGCAACAAAAGAGAAACAACTGCATCACATGAGAAACCAAAAAGCAACGAGATAAACCTAAATGTGCAACAAAAATCAAGCAGCAAAAGAAAAACAACAAGTAACTGGAAAGTACAGTAGAAAAAAGTAAGGGAAAAAACAATCCAACACAGGTAAAAGTAATCATTTTCTTCTATTTTTTATGTAAGGTTAAATAAACATGTATTAACCCCCTTCCCTTACAGGTTTTTTTTTTATCATGTACGCTAATGGCGCCCGGTGCATGTAAAATCCGTCGTGGGTGTAAAGTCCTCCAAGTTCCCTGTGTATTATACCTCTGGGGGTGCCTAATCAGGTGAAGGTCTCGTCACCTGATCAAGGCTCTAAATTACGAGACCAACTCGCATAACGATGACATGACGTATGGGTGTAATGCCAAGCGCAGGTCCATATAAAAAGAACAACATCGATTAGCAGCAAAACAAAAAAAGGGAACAAAACTAAGTCCTCCACATAGCCGTCTTGTCAGCAACGGTCAGCCGCTACGCGGCATCTGTTCAGTGGCGCTACGCGCCCCGGTGCCAGGCACTAAACCCGTTTAAGCTAGGGAAACCTGGAAGGTAGGGGCCTGGTCGCCGGTCTAAAAAAAAAAAAGATGGATGCAAAACAAAATTTGTTCCGGATTCTCCGGATCAAGGCCGAACATTTAACGAAAAAAATTTTTAGGATTTCTAATTTTTTTGTACATTTTTTAAAATTTGAAATCTTTAAATGGCTATCACAGCGCCCCCTTTCGTCGAAATATCCCCAAATTCTAATAGAACCTGCTTGCCATAGCCAGAGACATAAAAAAATTTTTTTATTCAATTTGAAGCATAACTTCATACACTTTTCGATGATACAATAGTGAAAATGGAACAAAAATATCGATCACAGCGCCCCCTTTCGTCGAAATATCCCCAAATTCTAATAGAACCTGCTTGCCATAACGAAAAACATAGAAAAAATGGGGTTCAAATTGAAGCATAACTTCATACACTTTTCGATGATACAATAGTGAAAATGGAACAAAAATATCGATCACAACGCCCCCTTTCGTCGAAATATCCCCAAAGTCTAATAGAACCTGCTTGCCATAGCCAAAAATATAGAAAAAAATGTGGTTCAATTTGAAGCATAACTTCACACACTTTTCGATAATACAATGAAGACGGACAGACAGACATTTTGTAAAAACATGTTTTTCGGAATCTCTGACCCCTAAAACATGTAAATCCGTCGAAAACCGGAAGTCGAAAAAAAATTCGATTACAATACTTTCTTCTATTATAGATAGAAGAAAGTAAAAATTACAGATAGATGGTGCTGGCATGAATAATACGAAGCAGATGTAGGCAAATTAGGCTTGTATCAAGAGACTCATTTCTGCGAAGAGTCTGACAAACTTCAGTATCGCAGCACATGAAACAGCCCCTTTTCTCGTCTTCAGTCATTTTGCCGAGCAGAATTTTCGCAATACGCTAGTTGCCGATTCCGGTTCTCGTAAAAGAGTTTAACCAACAGCACTTGATTTAGTAACGATAGCATATTACTGGCATTGAATGAAGAATCTGCGTGAATTGAGGGGCTTTATTGACAGTCTGATTTCCATAAATCTGCTTCAGATTGTTCATGCAGCGCCATCTATCGGTAATTCTTGAACCATTTTTTTTGTTATTAAATAAAAAATCCGATCTCTCTCTAATCCTGTTCCTGCAAACTTTAATTTTTTAGCATCAATTATTTATTTTTAATGAATGTTTAATGTTTTAACAAACTTTTAGCGCACTCGGTATATGTTTCGTAAAGCAGCATTATTTGCTTTAGACTGCATAAATGAAAGAAATAAATTTTACTGAAATTTTTATTCTGTATGTGCAATTTTCTTGAAAACATTTACAGTGATCTGAACATTAAATTCATCAAATGAATTCCTTGAAATTCGAAACATAAAGCTTATAAAGACGCATTTAAAGAACATTTATTATTCAACATGAATCAAACTTGATTTTGATGGTAAACTTCAGTAAATACCACTCACAATCATAGGTTTAAACGGAATGAACTTATCAAAAGATTTTCTAGAATTTTTTTATTATGTATAGCTTACTTAAAAAGGAGACTACAGAGAGAAAAGAAAATCTATTCAAGTGTAAATGAGCATACTAACTTATTGGCGTTTGAATTGAAACGTGTTGATCTCCATTAATAAGCGTGATGCAAAATTTATGTTTTTTATTGTCTTTTGTATTCACTCTTTAAAATAAACAATTTCGAAAATTTGTATTATACCTTTTATCAGAACGGATGTTTCGAGAGTCCGAAAAAAAAAATAGTTCCGGTTAATCGAGGTTACTGAAATTCAATAAGCCTCTTCCATTATTACATACTAAGTACATACAAAATTTCAAGTCTCTATCTCAATTTGTTCGGGAGATAGTGCATTTACAGACACACAGACAGACGGACGGCAATTTTTGTCTTCTAAAAATATGTCTTTCGGAATCTCCAGTGTCTGAAACGTGTAAATCCGTCAATTTTTTTTTTTTAGATTTTGAAAACGATTACTAGACTTACCCTATACTACGTATGATGGGTAAGTAAAAATTAGCTTTTATAAATTGATAAATTTACAACATATTCTGAGCATAAAAATAAGCATATATATATAGTTTAAGCCAATTTAAGGCTGATATAACTGTGTGCGGGCAAAGAGTAAGAATAAAGACTTGACACACTCTTCTTTAAATAAAGTTATCCCTTTAGGTAGAAAAATCCTTTTGACCCATTAGAAAGAAGAGTAAATAGCTTCCTGCAAGAGATAGATCTAACGATTTCCTGTCATCGCCTTCGTCTTAAATGTTGTTTATTTGAAGACTTTTCGCCAGTTATAAATCATAGACTGTTCTCTTCTTATTTAGTTATTAATATATTAGTTCAAGTTAAAAGTTTTGTGTTAAGAATTATTTCGTTAGTTATAAATCAAAGACCTTTCTTTATCTTTTTAGTTATTAATATATTTTTTCTAATTGAAAGTTTTTTTTACTAAGAATCCTTTTAGCTTACTGTTGGCAAATAAACTGCCTCTCACTTTCTTCGTTCCACATATTTCCGTCGTCTGCTCAATTTCAGCGTAAATGACTCTTTAAAGATCATTGACAAAATATTGAAATCGGTTGCCGAGATAAATGTTATAGAATCTTGTTCTAGCGATCATGTTGTATATGCAGATCAGATTTTATGTAAATTTAGTAATATTAAGTAAATGTTTCATATTTTTTTTCATAATTTCCATAGATTTGTAATGTAAATGGAAAATCGTTTTTCTAGCTATGGAGTCAAGAAGTTTGGACTTATGTTTAGAGGAATAATGGTTTTGAAAGGTACAAAGTAAGCTGCGCCGCAGGCGCTCAAGAGGGAGCGCAAAGCGCGTAGTCGACCACCGAACTCAAGTCCTGAGAGACTTTTATTGCGCCAGTAGCTTTGTCTCGCTACAGTGCTTCGGCCGGTCAGATAGCCGCCGGGCCCTCTAACCTTGAACCCACGTGTAGACGACGTAGGTCGTTGCGACACGCGGTAAAACCACGGGGAGTCACCGCGAGATGCTTGGAGACGGGCCGGCGTCCCCCAACAGCTTTGGAGCTGGAAACCCAAAAGGAATCCAGGCTCTAGGCCTTAAGTCGGGATGTTCCAACCCGTACTTGCTTTACCACAACTCGAGGTGTGTGAAAACTTACAGAGGTAGTTACGTTCCCTCTCGTAGTGGACCGGTTTTGAAATGTATATGGGCTGGTTATTTATAGCTGGGTAAAGGTCTTGTTGGAGTCCGAAAAGGGGTCGAAGAGGAGAAGCTACGGTTTCTAGTGTGTGCAGAACAGTTTCTTTATAATCAGAGTCCAAGTGGCGGTAAGGTTATATCCAGAACCACTATGTAATAAGCCAATGGAAGCCGCTCAAGTGATAGGCCATTGAGCACAAAAGGAATAATTTTGGAATGACCTGGGGTAAAAATTTTGATATATACGAAAATCATTATACAGTAACACATTACACATTGTGACAGATTGTAAGACTTGAAATCACTTTTCTTATTGACACAGTAACATGTTGACTGACTTTGATTTTCTCTCTTTCAGATTTGAGATATATTTTTGCTCTAGACTAGATGTTAAGTCGAGGCTTAATTTCTTTAAGACTTTGTTGATTTTGGCCGAAAATGTTAATTTCTCTGGCTCAGTATTAAACTCCGAAAGTGATGAAATGTTGTAACTAAAATAGCGTATATTTGACCGCTTGGTCCTTGAATACATATTTTTAAGTGGGATCTGTGAAAATAACATACTTATTATGTATTATTGAAGAAAAAGACTTAATTAATTAAATATAACAGAATCATAACTGAGGTGGACGAAATATATCATTTTAAACATTTTTAACTTACATTACAGAATAAGTACTTACACATAACACAGAACTACATCTACATACTGCAGTGAAACAACAACATCTGATCGATAGGTGACTGTAGCTATTAACGCACAATTTCCTGTGGTGCTGCCATCTAGTATTTATAGTTTGAAGTAAACACCAATACTGATTGCCTATATTCCGAGGATGAGATCTAGTGATGATGTCCGAAAAACGACGTATGCCCATGAGATGTCTCATGTCAAATACCATGGTATTTGCTGTAAATTTTATAGTCCAAGTTTTATTCATTGTTGCAATACTAGGGTGATATGTACTTGGTTAGGATATGAATTCAGAATTAAAACTTTACAGTAGACAATTAAATTATAAATGTATTACCTTAATAAATGTATAATAAATGTATAATAAATGTATAATAAATATTAAGGAAAATCAATACAGGATTTCTGAAATGTAACTAAGATGTTTGAATTTAATTGTAAATCAATTTGAAAATAATTCCAATTAAGAATTTAACAATATTTTGAAATATTCGGATCCAAAGAGCCAAAAATGAAGCTACGTGGTAGCTTACACGAATTTAATGGTTTTAATGATGTATATATTTCTATATTTGTAAAAAAATTCTATTAATTTTTAATTATTTTTTTATTTCTTTGTATCTTGTTAAGTTTTATTTAGGTTAAGATTTTTCGGCATTTTTTAAAGGGGTAATGTTGAAACATTTAGATATTTATGTCATTAACTTAATGATTCATAAGCACGGGGTTCATCGAAATAACACAACACAAATATTTAATAATTATAATTATTTTCTTCAGAATAATTACTTGCACGATGACCTTATAAATCCCAGCCAGGATCTAAATACTATCACATTTAGGTCAGATGTATGTTTTTTGTAAACGTTAAAGGTTACAATTAGCAAAAAGATGTTTGCAACGATTCTTAAATATCGTAACCAGTATTTATTTCATAGATCTTCACGACGCTTATACTCAATATTTAATCGGCATAACAATGATGCTGAAATTTTATAAACTTAGTAGCATAGTAATAAAAACAAATTAAACAATAAAATGCATATTTCCGCTTGTTAACAAATAGGTAATAAAAAAGAGAAATGTTTCCGTGTCTATCAAAAAGTTTACAAAAATATAACATATTTTTCGAGCTATCCACCATTTTTAAAAGAGTTCCTTTATCCACAGAAACTTCAGAAAGGAATAGATATCTGAGAATAAAATAAGTATTGCTAAAACAAAAGTTTATTTTGCTGCCCGTTTCAAAAAGAAAAGAAAAGGGACATTTCAGAGTAGATTTTATAGTGTAGTAACAGTTTTATTAATACAAAATATCTATTTTGGAAACTTTCAATTCTCAAATAAACTTTTTTAGCTACATAACAGAATGTATACATGCAAGAGTAACAAAAACAAGTTAATTTTAAAATTAACGTTAATACTGTTCATTTAGCATGTTATTGTTGAACATGTTTGTTGAACATAAAAATGTCTACTTGTGAATTAATAGCATCCAAAAAAGCAATATTTCGTTTTCAGAAAACTGATTAATGTACTGTAAAAAACTATTGTAAAAAGTTTCGTTATTATTATTATTATTTATATGGACAGCAAAAGGAACTTTTGTTTGAGAAATGCTACCTTAAATCTCGGATATCTATTGGTTTTGGAAGGTAAAGAAACGGTTTTTTTGGAATTGTGGGTAACTCGAAAATAATTATATCAAGGTAAAGCCAGGAGACATGGTGCAGTCGGAGAGATTGCGCACATAGAGGTTCGGGGGGGAAGGAGTACAGTGAGAGCGCAGCGACTCCAGGTAGTTGTACAACAGTAGTAGTGGAGTGTCTATTTGAAAGTGCACGTTGATTGTTTTGAGCGTCTAAGATAAAGCATTGCTGTTTTGTTTTGTTTTCACAAAGTAAGTGCTTGAATTTTCATAGCTATTCATCAGAATTTCTATACAATATCAATAGTACAAAATATTTTAAACTTAAACGATTCCTCATAAGCTACTTATCTAGACTAACAATTTGAACATCAACGGTTCTTTTTAGTAGCGGCCATGTTTATATAAAAGGTCGCGCAATCTCTCCTACCGAAATTGGAGAGTTTGCGCATCTGCTACTTAGGAGAGATGGCGTATTGTTCCCATTAGTTTATATGCTAGAAGAAATTACGCATCTTATTAATTTACATAAAAAAATGAAAAAGTAAAATGGACTAATTTTAAGTTAAAACTGTTATCAAGTAACTTAATGTTATTTTGTAATCTTATCTAGACTTGCTTTTTCTGATTTTTCCTTTAATTAAAATTTTTTAATCGTTTTTAAAATTATTTCCTTTTTCTGATTCTTTAATCATTAGGTTGAAATATTCACTTCTAATACAATAATATTTGTTCACAAAAACCTTATAGCAATGTCATTTAAGTGTAATTATTATTGTTAACAATTTAATTGTAGTTACTATTAGTAACAATCTCTCCTACCCATGTGCGCAATCACACCAACCCTGTAAGGACAGTTTGCGCAAAATAACTTTCTTGGTTTTATGACAACTGTTCTATTAAATTGTAACATAACAACAAAACAGCAATAAAAATGCATAAAAAACAAATGAAGTAAATATTATTCATGGATAGTTTAGCAAAAAAGTAATATTTAGATCTTTATTGTTATTCTTTTGAATTGTGCGCAGACTCTCCTAGCTTTACCTTATATTTTATAAAGTTTTGCTAGATCTAGAAGAATTCCTCTTTCTTTAAGTTTCACATCTGATGAAACACCGCATGATGAATTTTTCGAAGAGATAAGTTTAAAAAATATATACGACTTGTTTACTGAAGGTCAAAATGAAAAAGATAAAAGTTATTATTGAAGAAACTTAATGAAATTTAGCTTTTGTAACATGATAAACTGTAAAATATTTTGTGAAGCACTTAATAAAGATAATCATTTATTTTAATTTTTTACAGCCAATTCAATGCGGATATATTTGTGGGCAAAGGGTATAAATAAAGATGGGACATGCTCTTAAATAAAGCTATCCTTTTAGGCGGTAAAAACCCTTTGACCTATTAGGAGGAAGAGTGAATAGCTTCCTGCAGGAATAGATCTAACGATTTCCTGACATCGCCTTCGTCTTAAATGTTATTTATTTGAAGACTTTTCGTTAGTTATAAATCATAGACCTTTTCTCGTTTTATTTAGATATTAATATATTAATCCAAATTGAAAGATTTACAATAACTACCGTTTTAAAAATATTTATCATTAGGTTAGTATTTGTTCCCCATTAAAATGGTTTTAAAATCTTGAAAACTGAGCGAAGAATTGCAAAATGGCATAACAATCACAAAATGAGATTTTTACATATTGTAAAAAATGAGTAAATTCACATTTTATAATATGCAGCGTGATTAGTTTGTGAAAGAATTATGTTTTATTTATTTGTTTTAGATTTTGTCTATGCTCTATGTCTACTAGTATTTAAATTTGTTTCGTTGAATTACAGGAATATATGTATTTTTTTTAAATCTATGATCGTTCATAATGTCATTTTTAACATAATAGTTGTTTGTACTAACCATTTTCACAGACATTATTTTATTTTCCAACACATAAACAAGCAGTGTACATATCTAAAACTTTAAAAATTACTTTTAAAACTACGCAAAACCAGTCAATCTGTTAGAAATTGTAAAACAGATTGACTGATGAAGCATCAGTGACAGAAGATGCTTGAGAGTGACAGGTGAAATTTTTTTTACTGTTTTACAATTTTTAACAGATTGACTGGTTTTGTGTAGTTTTAAAAGTATTTTTTAAACCTTTTAGACATGCACACTGCTTGTTTATGTGTTGGAAAATAAAATAATGTCTGTGAAAACGGGTAGTACAAAGAATTATTGTACATGAAGAATAGTATTAGACGTGTTATAATAAAATTGTAAATACAAGTTGTATTTTTGTATAATCAGAATAATCGGTATAGATCTGTTAAATGACTATGCAAATGTTAGTTCTGATCACAAATTCCTGCAACACACAAAAACTTAACGTGCTTTACCTATTCGATGAAACTTGCATTTCTCATCAAATCGTTAAGTAAGAGGAATGTCATATGTTCTCAGAATAGCTGCCAACCCTCCCGCTGTTTGAGCGCCAGTGTTTCTTAAAAGAAATATTAACTTTATTTGATGTCAGAAATTCAGCGATAAAATAAGATGAAGATTGCCATGAAAAAAATAGTGGCATAAAATGTAATTTGGTTCGTGAAACAAATTTTAAAGAGTAAAAAATAATTCCTTCCTTAATGCATTAACTCTTTGAATACTGAAGTCTGAAAACGCATTAGCACTCAAAATACGGCAAACGGCCCGAACGCTGAAATACTGCTGCGAGATTTTTTCTCCCCCTTCCTTCTGCTGGCCTAGTTGTATAGTAGCATGATAAGAATGCGTCTATGTTCGAAAGTGGAACTTGTTTTACCCTAAAATTCCTCCTAAGATCACTAGTACAAAAGTCTAATCCTGCACAGTTGTGTTGTACTAAAATACCCCGCCCGTTGATTGCAATAATCACCTAATCTATCATTTACTCTGCGACGATAGTTGGATATTTCTGAGGGGAGAAGATGGAACACCTGTCCCTCATTCTTTCGGGTGGTTTGGCAGTAGTTTGCTTGGCTGGGCGCCTTGGGCGGTTTAGTAACGAAATGGTTAATTTGTTGGTAAAAAGGTAACATGCAATTAATATATAGCCTGATAGTCCATCTTGAACTTTGACATTCCACCTTATCCAACCTACTAGTTAGAGTGCTGAATACTAGTTGTGGAGTGCTGGGTTTAAACCCTCGCGCATTTTTACTTTCTTCTATCTTTACAAGAAGAAAGTATTGGATTCATGAAAATTTTCGACTTTCGGTTTTCGACGAATTTATACGTTTTAGAAGGTCCTGAACACGATTTGGCTGTTTCTAGAAAATGTCTGTCTGTGAGTCTGTGATTCTGTCTGTCTGTCGGTCTGTTTGTCCGTCTATATGTCACAAAAATTTTGTGGGAGCTCTATCTCAAGAACTAATGCACGAAATTTAATAAAGCTTTATATTCAGTTTAGTCACTGATATAAATTGGTGCTGATTAGTTTTCTTTGAAAATCTCCCAATAGGTGATGCTGCTATGCTGCATTTTTCGCGATTTCCACAATAGCTCTATCTCAAGAACTAATGCACTTACTTTCATCAAACTTGATATTCGTTTAGACCTGGACATAATCAGACGCTGATTATGTTTTGGTGTAGATATCCCAACCAGTGGCGCTGCTATACCCCGTTTTTCGTGATTTTTACGACAGCTATATTTCAAGAACTAATGCACGGATTTTCATCAAACTTCAGATTCTGTTAGACCTTGGCATAAATAGATGCTACTTACGTTTTGGAGTAAATAGCCCAACGGGTGCTGCTATGCTACTTTTTTCATTATTATCAAGATAACTATATCTCAAGAACTAATGCACGGATTTTCATCAAACTTCAGATTCAGTTAGACGTTGACATAAGTTGTTGTTGATTAGGTTTTCGTGTATAGCTCCGTTGATTAGGTTTTCGTAAAATCCCAACAGGTGGCAATGTTATGCTACATTTTGCAGGATTTACACGATTTTTGCAATAGTCATATCTCCAGAACTAATGCACGGAATTTAATAAACTTTTAGATTCAGTTAGACCTTGATATAAATTGGTGCTGATTCTTTTTAGTAGTGTATGCGAAACCTGTGTGAGATAGAAGAAAGTTTTGGGTTTGGCACATCCGACTAGTTTGATGTTGATTAAGGCTGAGAATATACATTAAATTGAATCTTTCAGTGTAGACTCGCGTCACAAAAATAAATAAAATTGAATATGTTATGCACTTGAATCCTGATTTCGGCCTAGATATTCATTACAGAATACACTTTAAAATAAAATTTTTAAAACGCTCTAAATCAGGAGCTATTCATAAGGCTGTTAGTCAGTCAGATCTCAAATTCTTCTCTCCAATATTAATGCTGTGGGCTTAGTATCTATTCGTATTTTTAAAATTCCTCATCCGGAAATTAATATTTTTAACTGCTTTTGATTGGAAACTCTTTTTGAAGGAAATATTTTTCTACTAGTTGATAAAATATTCGGAAAACAAATTCCTAATTTTATTTGCAGTTTCAAAATCTAACTCACAACTGATCAGTTTCGCTAAGATTTTAACACATATTTACTATAAAATTAAGCGTATATTTTAGAAATATTTTGACAACTAAAGAAGAAAGCGACATCCTTCAAGAAAAATACGTAGCAAAAAAGTTCAAAATATTAATTTTTTGATGAGAAATTTAAAAGATACGAATACATTCCAAGTCCATAGTGCTAGCATTGAAGAGGGTAATTTGAGATCTGACTGATCAACAGTAACCGCCCCGAAACAGGGGAGGTGCAGTCTACAATCTTTGAGACCTCTCTGTGTGAATTAACTCTAATGTAATTTTTGATGAAGTAAACACTAGTTTTAAAAATGTTCAGTGCAAAAATTACTTCTTTGAACACTGAATATTTTGATTTCTCTAACATACTGCCGGCCGTATGTTTTTGTGAAATCTGGGCCTTAAAGCAGTAGAAGCTCCTCCCTCTTCTGAAAACCTTTCGTATATTGGTTTCCTATATAGGTTTCTTAAGTTTATGCATTAGTAAATATCTTTCCTTGTACAGATTGATTATAAAATGTCTTAAAATAAAAAAAAATATATAGACAACATGATATAAATGCATTTTTTTGTAAAGTAGAAGCCACACCTTTAGTCAAAGATCTTTTTTGAACAAAAACAAGAGTTCTTATTTCGAGTCGAGAGTGTATTAAGTCCAATATTCAAAGTATACAAATACATTCATACAGTTTTATACTAATATTTAAACAAGTTGGAAATTGTGCGTCAAACGTGACAAACGAGGTGCATTCGTACTATAGCTAGTTATATAAATATTCAGATCTTGATGATTTTTAATTCTGTGAAATGAAATATATCGTCTGCAGATTAATTTCTGCCATAAAATAAGTATCTCGGTCACTTGACGACCTCAGAAGCTCCTATGACAAGAAAGCACTAATGTTTTAAAAATAATTCAAATTTCGTAATAAATATTTTTTATTAATATCTTCTAATGTTTTGATTCAATTTTCATAAAATTTGAAATGACTCGACAAAATTCTGCAAATATTATATATATGAAATTTCAAATCATATGGTTGAGTAGTTTTTGCGCTGTTATATGCGGACAGACGGACGGACGGACATACAGATAGACAGGCGGACGGACCCAGACGACGACTATAGGTGCTACGTATTTATATAACTACGAACACACCTAAAAACGAAGCTTTACTGGATCCATAAATGAAATGACCGTTTTCTATCTAAACTTTTCCCTTTCTAGAAAACTTTTATATCGCTAAATATTAAAATTTTAGATGTTTTTATTAAGTTTTATAGAATGGAATAGCGCCTATTTTTTCTATAAAAGTAAAACCTATTTTAGGTTTAAATTTACCTAGTTTTCCCGTAACTAAATATCTAGGACAGGACAATCACGCACAAGTAACTAAATATAAATATGTATGATGGTTATAATGAAACAGAAAATTTTGATCTTTCCATCTTTAGTGACAATAGTATAGAAACAAAAATAGAAAAAATATTGGAAATAAAAATGCTTTTTAACTATGCTAAAACATTTTACTTTCCTAACAGAATTAAAAGAAAAATCTGGGTATCTTAAACTATGTGTATCATAGAATAATCCTCCATTAAATTATAAGCTTTCATAAAGAACTGAAAAACAATTTTTAGTTCCTGTGAAATAAAGTACATTAAATATTTTTAATTCATATTTTCATTAATTCATTAAATATGCATACACTGTAAAAATACAGATGTTTCTTCATCTTGGAATATATAATATAGCCACGAGCGATAATACTCACATAGCTCTTTCGAGTTACTCAGGATTCCGAAAACAGTTCTTTGTCTTTCGAAATCTCAGAAACGAATATATTTTTGAGATTTGAAAAATCATTTATGAAAACAATAAGTTTCTTTTGTTTCCACTGATTTTCGAAAAAGAATCCGAGTAGTTTTTACAGCGTGTCAATCAGTTTTCTGAACACAGAATATACACTGTTAAGAGCGTATACGCTAGTCACGAGAAGAAACGCTCAAGCTTATGTTAAGTCTATGGGAAGGTTCTTTCGCGATTTCTCGCTCACATTTTAACATTTTAAAATGATTTTTTTTTTTTGCATAGGATAGCTGAGGTCGATCTCTAATGTTGTTAGTTTTTACTTTTTTTGAAATTTTGGTTGCAGTTTTTTTTATAAGCGAACATTTTCAATTTTGGGAACCGGTTCTGAAAGTGAAAGTACCCTTATATAAAAAAAACTGGAACCAAAATCGAAAAAGTAAAAACTAACAACGTTATAGATCGACCCCAGCTATCCTATGCAAAAGAATCATTTCAAAATATTAAAATGCGAGCGAGAAATCTGCCAAGAACCTTCCGATAGACTTAACATTAGTTTATGCGTTTTTTCGCATGACTGATGTAGCCTCTTAAAAATTTGCAGCAAACTGTCCAGTCATAACCGTAATTTAACTATATTCAGACCATATTATTGCCCATATTGTGGTCAAAATAGAGTTACATTACGATTATGTAACCATATTCTATAAAAACGGTCAAATGACAGGACAGTTTGTTGCAAATTTTTAACAGTGTTGGTTTTTCGGACGCTATCCATTCTCAAGTAAACATTTTCATACTCAAGAAACATGTTTTACAGACAAACATGCCAAATTAACATCATTACCATTAACATTAAAATTAATATTATTGTGTTACTCTTGCGTGTATAAATTGATTTACGCAGCTGAAAATGTGTAACTTAGAATCAATAGATCCTAAAAACCGATCTTTTGGCTTCAGAAAACTGATTAATGTAATATAAAAAATACTCGAAAATGTTTCCAAAAAACAATGTCAGAAAAGTAAAAGGTTTTATACATGCTTCTTTGTAGTGTTTACGTACACTGCCACTTCTTAAAGTCTTAAAGGTTGTCCAATCTTTATTGAAACCCCCTGTATACGTCAGGAAGATGAAGGGAAAATAAAATACGTATTTCCAATAAAGTATTTAAGCATATTAGTGTATTTATTACTAAAGTCTTAATTTTAAATTGATATGTTCTGAATACAAGTATTGCCGACCTAATAATATTTTTTGATTACGCAAGAAAACCTTTAATGAGAATATGTGAAATCGTAAAACGTGACTTGAGGGAAGCAAGAATTTGTGACGTGACAAAGTAAAACAAATATAAAATAATGAGGTCCATAAAAAGTTAAATTATTTTACTTAAAGAATAAACTTAATATAACAACAAACAATCACATTTTATGAATGAAATAGATAAAAATTTAGTGGTTAAACGTTGGCTATAAAAATAACTATGAAGGAATCCATATGAGATTTTTCGAAATAATTTAATGTAGCTAAATAAACCTGAATTTTTGTTCCGAATTACTTGTTTTGTTTTATAAAGTTATAGGATATTTTCGCATTTTCAATGTTAGATAACAAACAATTTTCACTAATCTAGCAAAAATACACGCAGTTCAATTTTGAAATTTATATCTAATGAAGCCCTGTGAGCTTCCATACAAATTTAACTTAAGGTATCTCGATACCATTCCAAGATTTGATAAGATGGCTTACATACACTGTAATCAACTTCTAAAACAATTTCGGCAAGTCAGTTTTACTTGCAAACGAGGCACGTTGTAAAATACACACCTAATTCAGATGAATCTCCACATATTTTAGCATCTAAACAACGGCGTGTGGAAATTATTATCATGTTTCATATATATCATATTTCCGTATTATCAATTTCGTTGAGTACATCTGAAAGTTAAAGGGTTTGAAAGACTGCTGATCAATTACGCACACCGTATTACACTGTTAAAAATTTGCTGCAAACTCGTCCAGTCATTCGAACGTTTTTATATAAAACATTTACATAGCCGTAATTAAACTTTATTCGGATCCTATCTATACTAATAAAAGAAAGTTTCGCTCTATGTGTTTTTGTGTGTCGGCGATGGCTAGCGAAATCTAGCTCACCGAGAAGTTTGAAACTTTCGGTAAGGATAGTCCAAGGCATGTCCTGATGCACCCGAATTTCAGATTTTTAATATTCTGATAATTAGCCGAGATGATAATTAACAATTCATCAAAAACACATCTCTTTCTTTGTGAGCAAGGGAAATCGCTCGCGCATGCTCAGAACTCGATTTAAGCATCGGAAGGATATGCAAAACCGAACGTCACTTTTATTTTTTGTGTTATTTTCTAATTTTAAATCGGTTTAAATCAACCAAACTGTTCGGACTTAAAATTGGAAGACATATTCACAAAGATCGTACTCTTACGCCTTAAATGCCACAATCAATTTGAAAATATATCGTTGTTAACCTATAGAAAAATAATGGCTCAATTTCACAGATACTGGCAAAACAAAAATATGCTTTTAAAGTTGAAACATTCTTCTAGTGTATGGTGCAATCGGTTTAAAAAAATACGAATTATAACTTTTTCAGAAACACCGGCTAACGCTGGTCATCTTTTTTCTACACTAAAAAAACAAACCGTCCCCATTTCGATACAACCTTTTTAGAGCATTACGGTTACATCACCTACAAAAATTTCAAAACATTCAGCCATGTCGAAATATTTAAAAATATATAAAATATGAGAAATTTTCGAAAAAAATGCGAAAAAGCGGGGTATTTTGATATTGCATCGCTCTGCTTCGAATCCACTGCTAAATATGCATATTATTTCACGAAATTTTAAAGAGAGCTTGGATGCAGTTATATTTATAGCCGAATAAAATTTTAGAGAGTTCGGAAGATGAGAACTATATTTTTATAAAAAAAAACCTCAAAGGACCTAACGCGAAAACAAACAAACAAACAAAAAAAGACGATAAGAAAACATATTTCTTTTACAACTAGATAAGAATATTTTTTCATGAAATTTTTACACGGGCTATAAAACCGTTATATTTATAACGTATAAAAATTTCGAAGAGTTCGGGAAAGAAGAAGTAAAAAAAAAAAAAAAACTATGAAATGACCCAACGTGAAAAAAATGAGAAAATATCTTATTGCAAGCGCTTTTATCACTAATTATCTGTATTTTGCAGTAATTTTCCTTTCAAAAATATAATTTCATACAAAATCAGGTTAAAGATATAAAATCGTACAAAGTTGAGGTTTATTTAAGATTATTAATACAGGCCCGGGCAACACCTTTCGGGGCAGCTAGCGGTCAATAATATTATCACATGCGCTTCATACACTGTTAATAATCTGCAGCACACTCTCCAGTCATTCGACCGTTTTTTATAGATAACGGTTACTTAACCGTAATTTTAATCAATTCTGACTATAATATGATCGGTAACAGGGTCACAGAACATTTATCTTATGGTCAAATGACTGTTATTTGCTAAAACGGTCGAATGACTGGCCAGCTTGCTGCAGATTTTTAACAGTATAGCTCTTGACGTCTAGATGTTTGCATTCAAGGGAAATATTTCCAGAGGAGCTTTATACAGCCCTTACTTTTATCCCCGTCACAGTATATCCTCGCAATATTCTTTTTTCTGAGATGTTTATTAAAGACGCGGTTTACCAATCTCAGGTAGCAGATATCGAGACAATAAAGAATAGCATATCTACTATTATTGCATAAAACCCTTCAACTATATTCCCCATGTAAATAACAGTGCTCATGTTAAAATTTATAAATGATGAAAAAAAATAGTACTTTTCTATAAATTCTTTATGATGTAAATTTTACTAGTATACAATACAATCTTCTGAAAATACGGATTTTTTAATGAAGTGTTGATTGTATGGACATTAGCAACAATATTAGGGAGCTTTCATAACAAAAAGCTACCTATTGCAGCCGTTCCGAGGAAAGAGATTCCAGAAAAGGTTGGTATATTTTCACCAACCATTCATCCCCAAAATCACCCTCCGTTCAAATGTTGATTTATACATATATTGTTATATATATATATATATATATATATATATATATATATATATATTTATTTATATCTGACATTTGTCAAGCTGTAACTCGCTTGATTTTACACCGATTTGGATGTAATTGAGTATGTGTGTAGTACATACCAACGACTCGATCGAGTTCTTCGGCAGCTTCATCCGCCATCTTGTTTCAAAATGGCAACCAGTTTAAAAATTTCAAATTTTTAAAAATTCAAAAAGGTGTACAAAAAAATTATAAATTTTAAAGGTTGGTTCCGTTAAGTGTTAGATCGTGATACAAGAATTCCGGAGCATATATTGTTTTGGCTTTATCTTTAAAAATGGCTGAGATATGGCAGTTTGAAATTCTAAGCTGGCTGATATCTTGAAACAATCTGATTTTTGTTGTGCTGTAACTCTCATGCCAAAATTTGCATTCAAATTCCGTATTAACACGAAAACCGGGATTGAATTTTCTATAATCGGGTTTCAAGCATTTTAGCTTCGGGTGTTTGAGTAAAATGAGTTGAATTTTTAAGAACACGGAATATGGAAGCTACCGTTTTCTCCCGGTAGATTAACAATACAGGGTGTTTTTTTTTAAACTGACACTATTCAGAGCCGTCTGTAGCTCGTTCTAATAACTGGATTGACACAAAATTTTGTGAATGGACTAAGAAAACCATGGGAAAAAGATTCCAACAAAAAAAAAAATTAGTTCCAATCATCGCCGATAGGGGGAAATGTGGCGCTGTACATTGAAAAAAAACCCATCAGAAACAGACAAAATTATTAATTTGGATAAAATGCCACGTTTTATTCAGCATTTACACTTTCCCTTTCGTTGATCGCAGTTGAAACATCCATTATCACTTTTTCTGCCACCGGTTTACGTCCTCTGCCTGACCGAACTGCTAGCGAGCCTGTTTCTTCGCATTTCAGAATCATTGCTTTCAATACATTAACGGATAAAGGTCCTTTGCGCAGTTTATGGCGTGTTCTAAGTAAACGAAGAGCGGCTGGTGCATTGTACTGGTTACAATATAAGAACTTCACAAGTAACGCGCGCTGCGGTAACGTGAGATTCATTTTCAACCTGAGCTGAAATTGTTTCTCTGTGTTTTTCGCATGCATTTATAACTTAAACTATTGACGCTACTGTCGCTTACGTAAGTAAAAATTTGCATTTTCCTTTTTTGCCCGTATTTTATGCTAATTCCCAGTTGCATAAATGACCACAGCGCCACATTTCCCCTTATCGGTGGTGATTGGAACTAATTATTTATTTTGTTGGAATCTTTTTTCCCATGGTTTTCTTAGTCCATTCACAAAATTTTGTGTCAATCCAGTTATTAGAACGAGTCAGTCTCTGAACAGTGTCAGTTTAAAAAAAAAACACCCTGTATATTATGTGGACTTTTTTCTGTTTAAAGAAATTTGGGAACTTTGCGTTATTCAAGCAGCTTTTTGAAATAAACATAGAAAACAAAAAAAGTTAAATAGTTTTAATTATGCAACTAATCGTTACAAAAAATGTTAAAATAACTTTAAAAAAACCCACCTATTCTAAATGAATCAAATTCTTAATTGTTTAAAAAAAATACTGAAAGAAAAATAAATAAAGAATAATAACCACCGAGATAAGTAAGTAACGGTCATCGAATTTTCGTAAATAAACTCTTAAAATAATTATGGCGTGAAATATTGTGGTTCTGCTTCAACAAGCCACAAATTTAAGAAGAAATAAACCTTGAATTTATCACTTACAGGTTATATACAGGGTGTTTTTTTTTAAACTGACGCTATTCAGAGCCGCCTGTAGCTCGTTCTAATAACTGGATTGATACAAAATTTTGTGAATGGACTAAAGATTCCAACAGAAAAAAAAAAATTAGTTCCAATCACCACCGATAGGGGGAAATGTGGCGCTGTACATTTAAAAAAAACATCAGAAACAGACAAAATTAATAATTTGGATAAAATGTCATGTTTTATTCATCATTTACACTTTCCCTTTCGTTGATTGCAGTTGAAACATCCATTATCACTTTTTCTGCCACTGGTTTACGTCCTCTGCCTGATCGAACTGCTAGCGAGCCTGTTTCTTCGAAATTCAGAATCATTGCTTTCAATACATTAACGGATAAAGGTCCTTTGCGCAGTTTATGGCGTGTTCTAAGTAAACGAAGAGCGGCTGGTGCATTGCCCTGTTTACAATAATAGAACTTCACAAGTAACGCGCGCTGCGGTAACGTGAGATTCATTTTCAAACTGAGCTGAAATTGTTTCTCGGTGTTTTTCGCATGCATTTATAACTTAAACTATTGGCGCTACTGTCGCTTGCGTAAGTAAAAATTTGCATTTTCATTTATTGCACGTATTTTATGCTAATTCTCAGTTGCATAAATGACCACAGCGCCACATTTCCCCCTATCGGTGGTGATTGGAACTAATTTTTTTTGTTGGAATCTTTTTTCCCATGGTTTTCTTAGTCCATTCACAAAATTTTGTATCAATCCAGTTATTAGAACGCCCTACAGGCGGATCTGACTAGCGTCAGTTTAAAAAAAAACACCCTGTATATATATATATATATATATATATGTGTGTGTGTGTGTGTGTGTGTGTGTGTGTATACATATACATATGCCAAATTAGCAGTTGTCACAATTTAAGTTTTTTATTTTTTATTTTATAGAGATAAGAGGTTTTTCTTTTTGGGAATGATAAACTGACTATTAAATCATGGTATCAGATATAAGATTACGTATTAATTTTGAATTTAGGAAAATTAATTTCTCTAAAAAAAGAAAAAAAGGGATAAAATCCCAAAATCCCCAAATCATTTATTATTTTGAAGATATATTTTGATAATCTTGTTCCTATGTTGAATTTTAATTTGATTTATTTAACATTTAATACATTTCTGAATGAATGGTTGAAATTTGGCACATTAATGATTTAATTAAAAGTAAATCGATTTAAAAAAAAAGAAGAAAAAACTTAGAAACCGAGAGAGTTTAAAAACAGATGAAAAATATTTCGTTAAATATTTTCCTTTTTCTGTTATGAAATGGACAGTTTTAGTGGATAACATAAAAAAATTATTTTATGTTATAAATGGAAACTTTTAATGTTATAAACGGAAACGGAAATTGTTTTTTTAGAGTGATGTTTATTACGGAATTTGTTTTACTTTTTATGTAATTTATAAGTATTTCTTTTTACCCTTTATGTAATTTATACGTTTTTTCGTGTGTAATTTATACGTACTTTTTAGATAACGTATACGTATTTTTCTTTTGGTATGTAAAAAAAGTAGATTTTCCAATTGCCTAGAATTTCTTAACGGTATAAATTTTTCAAAATGAAAATAATATCTGTATCAAGAAAACGATTTTTCTTACAGTTGGATTTTGGATAAATAATGAAAACAAAATAATTAAAATTAACACGTAATACATTTCAAAATTTAAAGTAGGAATATGTTATAAGTATGTGAAAATGCTATTGAAATAATATATGGTGGCAAAAAATTCATTTAAAAAACTTTTCCCTCCAATAGATTGTTGTCGGTAATTACAAAAAAAAAGTTTGTATAGATTTACAATAAGCAATCATGTTTACTTAAAAGTGCGCCGTTTTCTGTATGTTGTCTATTTTTCTTGCATATCACATTACACAGGGTGCCCCTTTTTATCTTTGTCTCAAAGCTATTTCATAAATCATTAGTTTTAGAGGCATACTTTCAGTTGCATACAGTTTCATATGTTGTTCTTCATAATCTCAGGAGCCATGTACGTCAAAATAATTGTTTTCGTAAAAGGTACGAAATTTAACTTTTTATACTGTATTTTGATTTTATATTTAGAAAAGCTTCTCCTTTGTTTAACGAGTAAAACAATTGAAATTCCATTCTCTTACGACAAAAACGTACAAAATTTACCAAACTAAGTTTCTTTGAAATTTATGAATTAGCTTCGCTTTTGGACACTACAAAGGAATATTTCTGATTTTAATTCCAGTAAATACTGCAATTTCATAAAATTCCTAGTAACTATAAATTGGTATAATATATTCTTATCGTGAAAAAATTGAAATTTGTTTGTTTTACTTGTTAGACACAGAAATGTTTTTCTAAATATATCTTACAGAACTAAGAAACTGTCTGAAAGTTTAAATTTAGTAACTTTAAAGAAAACAGTTATTTCGACGTAAATGGCTTTTAAGATGATGAATGGTCAACTCAGCCCAGTGCTTATCATACCATACTGACTCCCAAAATGTGGAGTTTGGTCTGACGTTCGCGATTTCCCGAACAGCGCGTCCCGGGCGTGGGCGGGTGAACTTCACAAGACTTTCAGAGTTTCTCTCGTTACGAGAACGACAATTTGTGTCTCTTTGTTTCAAAATTCCTCGCTTAAGGTATTCCTGCGGTAACAATATGGTTAAAACTGACCGTTGCTTAACAAAATCGTCCTCTTTATGATGATGAGGAGCAACATCAACAATATTTTTGCAATTGGGTCTATACCTCTAAACCTACCAGTTTTGTAAATAGCTCTTGTACAAACATAAAAAGAAGCAGTCTGTATATAAAAGCAACGCCTACATTTTATTTGTATTAGAAGTGTGTTCAGCAAAGAAGGATTTGTAAATTTTTAAGCAAAAACGCGATTACGAGATCGATAGATTAGTCTTAGTGAACCCGTACCTTGGCCATTTAGATCCCTAGTTATCACACTGAGGTATTTTTTCCCTGTGGGGATATTATGTTAACTTACCGTCTGGCGTCTAATAAGCACATGTATAACTAAATCATAGATTTTGATTCCATATTTATTAGGTCTTTTGAGGCAAATATTGCCTGCACGATCATTATTTGAATCGAAAGCTAGACAGCATTCCTAATCATATATTTTCTCAGAAAGAAAATTCATCTGATAAACTGAATACAAATTTAGTAAACTGTTTCTAGGCAGTCTGGAATAACAACAAAAAATATGAATTCATCCATTTCTTAAAATCTTTAATCTATTAGAGGGTGCGTACATTTTACTACAATGTTTAATATAATTTTTCGCCTGGTTTTGTCGCAGACAAATATTAAAAATTCTACGATTAACCACGACGATTACAAATTCTTCGATTAAAAATTATTTAGAAAGTTTCTAATCAAAAACAGGGGTGCAAGGCTCCTTGGAAATTCCACGGAGTGCCCGTACCTTGGTAAAGCATTGTGTTTTTATGTAAACTTTTAAAAAAATCAGATAAATTTGTAAAATGGAAAGAAAATATTAGTTTGCTAAAAGTTGCGAAATCGGGCGCAATAAGTGTGACAGAACAATTTCTTTATAACTGACATAAAAGTTCAATCATGACAAACCAATAAGCAAGACGGAAGAAGTTTTTACATCTGTTTTTGCTTCCTGGGTAAATGGAGATGGGGGGGGGGCGGGTGGTGATGTGTCGTTCCGGCCGATTACCTACGCGAGGGATGTTGGCAAAAGGAGATTGCCGCCTTTTTAACGTATCACAAACCACTTTACGACAAGCTCGAAGAGTAACACGGAAAACTCTGAACTGTTACGCCAATGAGCTAGACTTTTGTTCTATCACAGCACCTTCATTCTATCAGCTTTGCGAGCAAAACTTCTCAGCCGCTTGTGGGCTCTCGATGTGTAGAAGCAAATATTTAAATGGTGTGCCTCTCAGATCATTTGCATTCGACGGATGATTAAAGAACGCGTAATGGCTAATATGAACAATTGTGCGCCCATGGTTAATATAAATGATTTGAAGACAAGAACCACAGTTGAAATTGTTAACATTGTCTGTGATATGCTGGAGCGTTCTTTAAACTCTCCAGACCTTAGGTACACAAATGTGGACATCTATTTTTTTTCCTCACAAAATCTCAATTGTTTATTTTTGTAAAAATATTTTTTCTTCATTTTTATAGAGCTGAAAATGTTTTGCTTTCAAACAAAAGTAATAAATGTCAGCACTGATGCGTATTTTGTCATAAAATAAATGTTATTTTCATCTGAGTTTGCAGAATGCAGAATGCCTTCAAGACAGTGGTAAAAAAAGATATAGACATTTTCATAATTACTTAACTTAAACCTTTTACAATTTTTTCTTCAGGATTTGTAGATCATTCACTTATTTAAAGTCCATAAATTGGTTTTTGCGTGAATTTGAGTTATTGATAATTAGATATTTTAAAGGGGCTATTAATTATAGATCCATATTTGTGTGTGAACCTAAATTACCAGTCTCCTAAAGTATCAATTTGAGAAAAAAGTGCTATTTCTCTCATCTTCAGTGTCATTTTGTTTGTACAAAAGCAAACAATGTGTATTTGTAGTGTTATTTTAACTTCTGGTCTCAAGATGTGAAAGCATTTGAACCATCGCTTGGATAGTTGAAAAAAACCATAAAATACTTTGCTTACAAATAAAACTCCTGTTGTCGGACGCACAAGAAACATAACATAGCTGTCTTATTTATTTCAGATTTTATTAAATATAAAAATTCTAAAGATATGTATCATTCACCCTGTATATAATTTCATTGAAACCCAGTTAGAATTTTGTATCTGACATACTGTAAAAAAATGACATATTTCTTAATCTATGAAAATATAATGTAACCAAGAACAAAAATATACAATAAGCTCTTCCGAGTTACCATGATTTCTGAAATCTGTTGTTATCATTAGGAGCCTTAGAAACCAATATATTGTAGAGAGTAAAAGAAGCATTTCTAAGAACAAAGTTTCTTTTCTTACAATGATTTTGGAAACATTTCCGAGCATTGTTTTCATTGTATTAATAATTTTTCTTAAATTGGAATATCGATTTTTAGGAGAATATTAATCCTCAATTAAACATTTTCAGCTGCGTAACGGAATTTATACATCCAACAGTAAAAAATAATATTAATTTTAAAGTTAACGTTAATGCCGTTAATTTATCATGTTTGTTTTTAACATGTTTGTTGAACATGAAAATGTTACTTGAGAATTGTTACCATCCGAAAAACCGATATTCCGGGTTGAAAGAAACTGATTAATACACTACAAAAACTACTCGGAAACTTTTCCAAAACACTGTGGCAGGAAACAAAACTTTCTTTTTATAGATGTTTCTTTAAATCTTGAAAATATATTGGTTTCCGAAGATTCTAAAAATAAAGAAAACTCTTTCAAATCGTGGAGAACTCGGAAAAGGCTAATGGAATTTCCGTTCGTGGTTATATTATATTTTTCAAGATTAAGAAACATCTGTCCTTGTTTTATAGTCATGTTATGCGTAAGTATAGACATCAAGTATCTGTATTCCAAGCTCTGCGTTCATCTGATGTTTATAAATGTATTGACAGAATTTGTAAGCCAACGTGCACTCTAAAAAAAGACATTTTCAAAACTGAGCAAAAAATACTTAAATCTGAGTATGTCACATAGTCAAAATGGCTCCGAATCAAAATTACTTGAGTTTAAAACATGTATATACACATTTCTGAAAACATGCACACTTGCAAGAATAAAACATCATGTGCTCCTTTTTGAGTATGTCCATGTTTCAAACATGAGTATGAACTCACTTCTGTGTGCTCATTTTTTAGTATTTCCATGTTTCAAAAATGAGTTTGAACTGATTCTAATCATTTTTTAGTATGGCCATGTTTCAAAAATGAGTATGAACTGACCTCTATGTGCTCAGTTTTGAGTATGTCCATGTTTCAATATTCTGAGTATTTCTGGTATTTCAGAATTGAAAGCATTGGGGTCGTCCTATTTGAAACAAAAAGTTTCATAACAAAATGAAAACTTCGATTTACTCAGATTTGAAAGTGTCATTTTTCTCAGTGTGGTTAATAGTAAAAGGCATCAATATATATTTATTCCTAATGAAGTACAGTCAAATTGATTTTTTTGAAAAAAATATATAATTGTTGTACGAATTTCAGTGATATCATAAGTAATATTAAAATAAACTAAAATCAAACTGTATTTTAAAAAGCAAAAATAAATAAATAAATAAATAAAATACATTGAAATTAAAAAAAAAGATATAATGCAGATTTAAATTTTATTAAAATAGACAGCCTCACAAAATGTAATTGATAAACAATTTCAGAAACATTCTTTTTAGCATCTTGAAACATAGAAGTACATGTTAAAAAAAACTGCTATATACTCCTCTGAGACTTGGACTTATCAAGTTATATCATTTATTGGGAAAGAAAAAAAATATTCTCTCTTAGAATCCATCCTTTATTTTGTACTCAAGGGACTTCTCTTTACAAAAAATCTGGTATCAGTTTAACAAAGGCTTCTTTCTCTTTTAATCTATTTTAACAGTGTTTGTTACCGTATGCGATGATAAACGTCCAATTTCATTAACATTTTAAAAGAAGGATTTTTTAAATTCACTTAAACCATTTGAGACCTAAATGTTAATACTATAACTTTCTCAATACTTAAGTAAAAGAAAAATCATTTTATTTTGTAAGTTATTTCCTAAAATTATACTTGCATCTGCTTAGATTGATTTTTCCAAACTTTTAATAATATGAATTAGATATGTTGGAAATATTTTAAACTTAATAAGATATTCCCTTGTTTCCAAATTAATTTTTCAATTTGGTAAAATGTTTAAAGCTTGTACTAATTCATCCATTGAAGTAATTTTCTCTACCGTTTCATTTATATAAAAATGTTATACATTTAGGTAGTGTATATATACATACACACATACACACACACACACACACACACATATATATATATATATATATATATATTGAAAAAATGCTATAAAACTTGTATATATTGAAAACTTGCTGTAGAACATGAGGTCGCAAACCACTTTTAGGGGGAGAAAATCGCAAAAATAGTTATGAAGGGTGTGACGTCGAGTGGAACAAAAAGGGCCAATAATTGTTTAGAAAAACATTTATTTGACGTCAAGCATGATTACAGTGCATTGCAGTTCAACGTCAGGAAGGAGACGACGACACATATTTATAGAAATTGTTCGAAGTTGTGGCCACGAAGCTCATTGCACAGCCGATACCGACGGACGAAGGATTGCCGGAAATGTTAAAGCATATTCCTATAAAAATGTCTCGTCGTCTCCTTCCTTACGTTGAACTGTAATGCATTGTAATCATGCTTGACGTCAAATAAATGTTTTTTCTATTTATTATTGGCCCTTTTTGTTCCACTCCACGTCACACCCTTCATAATTATTTTTGCGATTTTCACCCACTAAACTCGGATTGCGACCCCATGTTCTATGATAAGTATTCATCCTCTTGATGCCTTCTATCATCCCTCTTAATTAGTCGGTCGAATTTTGGAACACCCGGTATACAATGTCTTATGCCGCACTGCTCAGTTTGAGAATCAGAATCAGAATGCTTTGTAGGCATATGTTCAAAGTCTGGGCATTCTTCACACACATGATAGCAAAACTGTGCATAAACTTTCACACAATGACTGAGTATAAAAAGGACAAATTCAGGGTCATTTTCCTGTTTGGCTTCTTTTGCTTGCTCAGTTAACCCGCGTAAAATAGTGATCTTGATTCAGAAGGGGTGTCGGCGCGAAATTATCTCCTTCCTTCGGCCAGACTATTAAGGCTCTTATCTAATCCAAAAGTACTACTTTATGACACGATTTTGATTTCATTTTTATTCGGAAACGTATGAAATTGGCAGATGTTCTTATTCAGAAACTGTGTCATTGAAATCAGTTTTCCATTTTTTAGTCTAGACAGAAAATCTTTCAGAAAATATTGTCAAAGTCGTCGTTTCGAACAAAATTCCCGAGGCAGCAGAGCAAAAAAGGAGAAAATGGTGTCTTCATGTAACACCAATCGCTTATAACTCGATAAGTAATCTATTTATCAAAAAATGGAAAACTCATTTCGATTAGAAATCGCTTCCACAGTCAGGCCTGCCAATTTTGTGTTTTTGCATTTAAAAATGAGTCAGAAAATGTGTCGGGAAATTTCGCGTTGTTGAGCAGGTCATTTGAGAGCCACCTTAAAGTAAAGTAAACTTAAAATTATTATGACTGGACTGCAAGCTTTTACTACTTATGAACCATCCTCGTCGTAATTCTTGCTGTTAAAAAGTTCATTAAAGGAAGTCTATCTTTAACAATGTAGTTTTTTTGTCTCAACTATGAAAGTTAGGTACATTTCTGCAGTGATATTACACAATTTTATGAAAAATAACCATGATGTATTATTATAAATATTTATCCATCGGTAAACCATAACAGAACAGACTGATACCGATCCTAAAAGGACATGTAAATGCTTCTACGACTTTTGTCTAACAAGCTACGTAAATTATTACATTTGCTAAAGACATTTGATAAAAGTTTCGTAAAGAAAATATTCATAAAGCAATTGGAATTTATTAATCTAATTTTTTTTCCCGCACATTATAAGTCAACTTATTATTTTAACCGATGTGATATTCTGAATTTTATAAATTTTCTCTTATAATGAGAGAACTAGTACCGGATATTTACTGAAATAATCGGCCAAGTGTGAGTTTTATTCACGCACAAAGGATTCCGTACAACAAATTTATTAATTTCTAACTGCATTATTACAAAAATCGTTGCTAAAAGAATAATAAGATTTTGTAAAACACTTGGAATTATTCCATGAAATATTTTTCAATAATTACTTTCAATAATTGAATTCAATTTGAATGAAAAACGTTGACTACTTATCACTATGATTCAGATTACCTAAAATAAAGACCCTGTACAAAGTTTTAACTTGGCATTATGCCAAGCGCACTTCGAAATGCGGTCGTAAAGTTGCAACGCCGCCTTTGTTCGTAACGTGTTTTTCTAGATACGCTTTTAATTAATATCTGGACTAATTACTAAAATTAAAAAAAATCATTATTAACAATCCTTGGATGATTCCGTGTCGATAGGTGCCTCGAGCTCTCTCCATCTGCCCAGCTAAGTAAAGTTTGTTTGTAACGGAAAAATGCGTTTTCCGTTTTGAGAATTTTCTCAAAAACTATGTGGTGTAGGATAATCGCTATAGTTTTCTTGCAGGGTTTAAGTAAACGCCTACTAACCCTAACTTTTTCATAATTTTAGTTTCAGTAGATTCCGAAATAGGGGGTGGGGCATATTTTTGTAGTACATTTTCGACGATATCTCTGAAAATAATAATACCCCCCAAAAAAAATATTTTTTGAGTTCGGGGTTAGGAGAAATTTCGAATGATACCCCACACGATATATAAAATTTGTTTTACAGTAAATTAATTATTCCCTAAAATTTTCCAAAAATATTTGTGATTGGCTAATAATCTGTAAATATGTGAGTCAGTAGCCTTTGTCACTCTGCCAAGTTTGACCTTTCCACGTTCCATAGTTTTCAAGATAAACGGCTGTTACAGACGGACTCACGATTGTTATTAGAATGGTTCCGTTTTAACTTCTTAAGTACGGAACGCTAAAAACAGGATACATTGAAATAGCAGATATAGTAAAGCATGTTTTATAATCGCTGCATTCGTATGAACAGTAGAAAGAATCATACTTAAGAAAATACAAATAAAATTAATAGTAAAAACATGCTAAATGAATTTTTCCTAAGTTTCTAGTACTTTTCAGATTATTTGAACGAAATTAAATTAATTTCAATTGTAGTTTCATTCTAAGTTTTCTAAGTTTTCTAAGTTTTCTAAGTCATCTCTAGTTTCTAAAAATATTTTGAGTCTATTTTTTTTTTCAAACTGGCTGTCTTCACTATTGGCTTGCTGTTAGATAAACATTATATAATAATAAAAATTATATTGGGAACTTTTTCTAAATTTAAATTAATAATGTATTTCTAGATACAAGTTTCCTTCGATTTATGCAGTTTCAATTAATGCGATTTTCAATAGTGTGTTAAAAAAATTTCAGACGCCCTTTCAATTATTGTGGGAAAAATTTCGGTTTAGTTCGTAGAGCACATAATGGGTGTTTTTTTTTCGCTGGTGCGTAAGTTTGCTTTATAATAATCAGAATTGTGCTACACGAATTTAAAAATCAGATTCTATAAGTTTTTATTAACATTTATATAAAGAAACATTACAAGTTTTTCCTTTTGCTTGACAGTAAAAGAGTTAAAAAATCTACTTCTCCTACTCAACGTCTTACTATTCTATAGCGAATGAAAAAATAAAATGTAAAAATAAATATTAATAAAATTCAATAGTGTGTTAAACATTTTTCAGACGCCCTTTCAATTATTGCGTGAAAATTTTCGGTTTAGTTCGTATAGCACATGGTGGCTGTTTTTTTTTTTTTCGTTGGTGCGTAAGTTTGCATTATAATAATCAAAATTGTACTACACGAATTTAAAAATCAGATTCTATAAGTTTTTATTAACAATTATATAAAGAAACATTACAAGTTTTTCATTTTGCTTGACAGTAAAAGAGTTAAATAAAAAGAAAACTGCCCAGTTAAACTGAGGGCATTGAGCTCACAGGCTATTCACACTAATTGTATATTATACTCTTATTTCAAAGAATTTGAAATATGCCCCTCGAAAAATAAAGAAATCAACAATATATTAAGGGGGGTGGTCATCCCCCCGTTACCCCCTCATAGTTAACTAATGAACCCCTTAAACTAATCAGGGAAGTCTCTAATTACAATGAATATATATATATATACAAAATTTGAAGAAAATCGGATAATTCTGCATGAAAAACCCATTTATCTAAATTAGGGGGGGTTATCCCCCCTTTCCCCCTTTATACTTAACCAGTGAACCCCCAAAACTATTGACAGAAGTGCATTATCAAAATGAACCTATATACAAATCTTGAAGAAAATGGGATAATTCTACATGAAAAACCCATTTATCTAAATTAAAGGGAGATTAGCCCCCCCTTTCCCCCTTTATACTTAACCAATGAACCCCCAAAACTATTCAGAGAAGCGTATTATCACAATGAACCTATATACAAAATTTGAAGTAAATCGGATAATTCTGCTTGAAAAACTCATTTATCTAAATTAGGGGGGGGGGGTTATACCCTCTTTCCCCCTTTATACTTAACCAATGAAACCCCAAAACTATTGACAGAAGCACATTATCAAAATGAACCTATATACAAAATTTGAAAAAAATCGGATAATTCTGCATGAATGAAAAACTCATTTATCTAAATTAGGGGGGGTTATCCCCCCCTTTCCCCCTTTATACTTAACCAATGACCCCCCAAAACTATTGACAGAAGCACATTATCAAAATGAACCTATATACAAAATTTGAAGAAAATGGGATAATTCTGCATGAAAACCCCATTTATCTAAATTATGGGGGGTTAGCCCCCCCGTTTCCCCCCCTTTATGCTTAACCAATGAACCTCCAAAACTAATCAGGGAAGCGCTTTATCACAAGGAAGCTATAAACAAAATTTAAAGTAAAACGGTTAATTCTATCAAGAGTTATCGCGTTACTTACATACATACGTACATACGTACGTACGTACATACAGAACCGGCGGGCACATAAGCTCTCAGGCTTTGATAGCCTGTGAGCTAAAAATCTACTTCTCCTACTCAACGTCTTACTATTCTATAACGAATGAAAAAATATAATGTAAAAATAAATATTAATACAGTTCCATAAAGAACTTCCCCCATTCTCTACTTAGATGAGATGCAAGTAAAATTATAATGAAGCGAAGTAATAAGGAAGGGCAGTGTAGACGACAAAATTTTAAAACATGAATAGTTAAATCAAAACTAAGTCAATCTGCACACATTGTCTATAAAAAAAAAAGGTATTTGATTGCGTTCTAGCTGAAACATACAATCTGTTATTTTTTGAATCAGTTTTGGTTGTTTTAGCACGTAGGCAAACCAGACCAACAGATTCATTTGTGATGGCTGGCGAATGTGATGGAGGGCAGTCAGGGTACAATCTAGAATAGAATGTAAGGAGGTTCCTATTTTCAAACTGGTGCGTCTAGGTGACGATGCCTTGCCGAATTTATTGAGATATTGAGGTAACGGGCCATGGTTTGTAACAAAGATGTAGTGGTGCCTGTTTTGAAGTTGAAGATCTGTGGATACTGTAGAGATTAAGACGTGAATAAAGCGACCCGTTGTTCCCAGATTATAATCTATTTGATAATCAATATGATCTATATGATCTTGTTAATTCTGATGTTGTTATCTTCTTTAAATGTGATGGTGGAAATGGGTAGAATTTTTGTAAGATGTCCTCTGACGGTTTTATTGCATCGCGGGTCAGTTTAATAGCATGTTCGTTTCCAGCTAAGCTATAATGACCTCGCACCCATTTAAAGAAAATAGATTACGGTGTTTGTTGTAAGGCTGTAATTATGCCTGTTCGAGTAAGTTGGAGGTGAATATATCTGCTAATGCCTGCAGGCTAGACAGACTATCAGAATTGATTGTGTAGCTTTGAAAATTGTTAGAATTAACTCAGTCTATTGTATCGTGTATTGCTAGTAGCTCTGATTGGTAGACACTATTTTCTTGTTGTAAACGAATCTGTCTTGTTCCCTGTAAAACTGAAACTTTATATGCACAGAAAGCGCTTGCAGTGCCATCTGATGTTTTTGTTCTGTCGGTGAATATATCAATTTCGATTTGTCCACTCATTGTCTGTTTGCCACTTAAAATATTCAATGTATGGGGGTATTATGCTTTTAGTTGATTTCGGTTGACAATTCATCGGGTTATGTTCATCCACCGGGACCCCAAGACATATTTAAGTAAACAAATTGAAAAGCAAATAACATATCTGAAAACCAAATTTCTGGAATTACCATCTGTAGTCGGAAAAATATTCACATTCTTTTGAGTATTTCTGTGTATGATATACAGATTTGTATGATAAAATTAGTATGATTAAAAGTAGTATGATAAAATTTAATTCAATTAGGAAACACATAACACGTTTGAAACCCATCTCATTCAATTTCCTTTCCACTGCAACCCTGTATATGAACTATAGAATATATACACAACAGCAATTTGAAAAAAAAATCTTTAAATTAAAAAACGCATACCACAATTGAAAACGCACTTCCAACAGTAATCGCTCATAGACAATACCATAACCCAATTATTTTGTGTGTCCTTGTAAATGAACGATAAATTCTATGTACTCAATATTCTACAATAAGCATCTTGTGGTGCTGTTCAGCATTATATATCAACTTCAATATGCTTAAAATAGTGTAAAATCGTTAAAATACACTGTAAATGATTTTTCTTCTTAGGTCATAATGTAACGGAATTATTTTGAGTGTCCCTGTAAAATAAATATAAATATGTTATACACTTCATTTTCAATACCGAACATGCCATAATAATCCGCAATAGCATATATGAATTACATGGCAATTCGAAACTTTTCACGAGAGTACGGGCAGACAAATGGACGGACGAAGGAATGTATAGATGCACGGCCAGACAAACTGAATTGATAAACACTTTTCAAGTATTTTGGAAAATGTTAATAAGAGAGAGAGATATATATAGAGAGAATAATTGAAGAAATATATTTGCTCTGTGCAAAAAGTGAAACTTTTAAAATGGATTAATTTAGGTTTTATGAATAATGATTTTTACAAACTATCTAATCATTTAATATGTTCCATTATTTAGAAAATTAGATGATTACAGCAAAATAAGTAAATAAATAAATAAAAAATAATAATCATGCAAACAATTTATTAACTGTTATTAACTGTTGATAATTTTTCTAAAATAAATTTTATCTAAAAATATATTTTGTAATTTTTAAAGGCAATATTATTATTTAGTACCTATCTGATAAAGATTCCAATGAGTAATTACCTTCTCTTTTTAGAAAAATAACAATTGTTAAATTGTAGTTATGGCGAATATGCAATTTTGATAATATTCTTCTACAGATGTTTTTTGGAAACATATATTTTTTAAATATCAAATACAAACGTTAATTAGAATTACTAGAACATTTTATTCAAGATAATAATGTGGATAAGAAAGCAGTTTTATTTAATCTGTTAAAAAATGTTGCACATTTTTATCATTAGACAGCAAGGAAAAAACAACAAAAGTTTTAGTTATCTTTAAATTTTGTGTAAAAGTCTTTGCTGAATACTACGATAAAAGGCAAAACAAATTGACTTTCAGATTCCATAATGCATTTTTGTAATATAAATATTTATTTTTTCGTTTAAAGTAATTACGAAATATTTTCTGAATGCTGAAAAATTAGAATTTAAAAACATTATTTGTGTTTTAATTTATAAGAATGTTGTACAATTATTTTATTTAAGGGAATATTTAATCGGAAAAAATGAAATATTAGTGGTTTTTTTTTCAGCTAATGGATCTAGTAATAAAATGGTTCATCCGATTTGAAAACTATATTATTTAACAGAGAATATATAGAAAGACTAAAAAAAATAATAAATCTAATTAAAAAAAACTACATTGACGGAAAAAATAACCAAAAACCAAGGACTTGCGATAGATAAACGAAATCTGAGAGGCGGATTATCTGAAAGATGGCGTCTTTTTAATTTTTGGAGTAGACGCATAAAAGCGGGGCTAGTAAAGACTTTATGAACATGCAAATCACGCTTGTTTTAACTCATTCGGGACCATGGGTGCATATATGCCCCTTCAAAAAGAGCATACATAATTTGTTTTAGGCAACAGTAAAAAATAAAAGTAATATTTGCTTTCTCTAATTAGAGCATTTTTGTGATAGTAAAGGTAGCTTTTTAAAAAAAAGTGGTGTAAGCCGAATAAAATGTGTGTAAAAGCCGCCGGTCTCGAAAGGGTTAAATATGCGATGTAAATTTTGCACGCTATCTTCCAGATTGGGCTTTTCTTGCTACATTTGAGTCAAGAATTCCTTTAAGGAGACTAAGATGGTAGTATCAGAAGCTTACTGAGCTTGAACGAGGCCGGGTAATAGGTCTACGAGAAGGTGGATTTTTTTCGCGCTGGTTCAAAAAGACTTGACAGAGATGTATCTACTATTCTTGATTTTTTGTAGCAATGGCCACCGGAATATTGTCTAAAGAAGACCGATGTCACGCCGAACACGGGACACTACTGAGAGGGAAGACCGCTGTATACGTCGCATGGCTGTGATGCATCCGGCTGTATCTGCAGAAGAAATCGGAGCTTCTGTTGGCACCAGAGTGACACAGTGAACTTTAACAAATAGATTACTCGAGGGACAGCTTCGAGTAAGACGCCCTGTAGCGTTCGTGCCACGATATCTGCTGAAATCACCTCAGTGATGTCAAGTTAGAGTTTATCGGAGGGTGGAGTGGAGATCTGTCGTGTTCTCAGACGAAAGTCGTTTCAGACTTGGTGACAGTGATGACAGTATGTTGATCAGAAGGAGAGCAGACAACTCTTGGAACCACACAGTCTTCGACATAGACACACAGGAGTTACAGCAGGAGTTGTGGTCTGGTGAGCAATTTCCTATGACAGCAAGAGAATTCTTGTTGTTATCACTTTGACAGAAGATTTGTACGTCAGACTAGTTATTGAACTGGTTATGCTGCCATTATTAATCGCTATTTTAGGAGGTATTTTTCAAGAAGATAACCCTCGTCCTCGAATCTCTGCTATCACTCAACGTGCTCTACAGAGTGGCGACATGTGACCTTGACGTGCGAGATCACCAAATATTTCTCTCATCGAGCACGTATGGGACATTTTTGGACAAATCCAACGTTTTCCACAACCAGCACGTACCGTTGCTGATTTAACTGATCAATTGAATGATGTGATCATTGAACTCCATTCCACAAAATTACATACGGAACCAGTATGACACAATGCATGCACATTTGCAAAATCGTGGCGATTACAGCTCTTATACCACCATTTCACATTTTAAATGACTCTTAGTGCGCATACTTTAACCTATGATCTTGAAACTTTAATCAAATAAAAATGTTACCTAGACAGATACATTGCCTAATTTTCATCTTTCGAAACTAATTTCTTCTTGGTGTTGAGATTTTTTTTCGCCACTGTATATGTAATTTTTATTAAGTGACTATAAACCTAGCGCAAGGGTTGCGAACTTACGGTACACGTATCCGAGGTCGCATGGACGACACTTTCTCTGGTATACAGAAAGTTTAAATTTCATAGTCATCATTATATAGATAAAATTCATTTTTTCATTTTTTAAATCTATACAAATAAAAGAAAGTTTCGCTCTGTGTGTGTGTGTGTTTGTTTGTCTAGCACAGGGTCGGCGAACCTTTTCACATCTGCGTGCCAATATTTGTCAAAAACACTTTTTAAGTGACCATGGCGTGCCAACGACCTCCCCCCCCCACCCCCGACTAAAAAAACACTATAAAAACAATGAATAAATTTACTATTATTATTATTAGATTAAGATATGGATAACAAACCTTTGGGTAATATCAACATACTTATTAAATTAAATAATGTATAATATTGAAATCTCAAATCAAAACAACTGGTCACAAGAAAAGATTAATTAATGATAGTAATAATTATAGAAAAAAGTGGATATAATTATAAAGAACTAATAAGATATAATTATATTAATCGTAAAAAAAAAATATTAAAATCTCAAATCCAGACAGCTTGCCAAATGACTGTAATAATTATGGTTATACATGATGTTGCCCTTGGGATTTTGACATTTTAAGCAGGGTGGTGGTTTTATAATTGAGGTAATTTTCTTTTAAAACAGACAACTAGAAAATAAACATTGAAAAAAATTATTTAAGAATCGTATCTTCAAAATATTTGTTTTACACCTGCTATTAAATGGAAAGTTATTATTTTAAAAATATATTACAATGCATAAGAAGAAATTAGGAAATATAAAAAACATTACCTAAAAAGTCTGCCTAAAAAATCTGTTTTCTCTTTTGTTTTTGTTGATTGAATTTTATTTTCTAATTTCTTAAGCATTGCAGCAAAATCTTCTTTTTTCAGAAGAAAATTTAAAACTTCGTAGGTACGTAATGCAGCCACACAGCATTTCGGAATTTCGACGTTAGTTTCTCTTCACCGAGTTCGTTATCACTCTCATTGTCACAAATGTTTGTTTCTTTTATAAAGTAGCTAACGTTTGTGGAAATAAGGTAGATCTAACAAAGCGTCAAACTTTCGTTTATTTAAAGCCTGTGACGATATGAGATTAACTATTTTTGTGACTACGGCTATAATATCACCAAGAGATTCAAAACCAGCCTATGCACCCAGGACTTGTTGATGTATGACAATGCTGTGAAATCCAAGAATAATATGTCCAATGTGAGTTTGAAATAAACTGAAAAAAACAACATTTATTTTACCCATTATACTGATGCCTCCTTCAATTGTAACAAAAACTATTTTATACAAATTTATTTCTTTTTCAGTAAGTGAATTTATAACTGCTGTACAAATATTTGCACCTTTGATTGTAATTGCTAATGATAATAACGAGAATATATCCTTCTTAATATCATTTTCAACAGAATATCGTACAAAAACAGCTAAAAGAGCAGATTTAGTTACATCTGTGCTTTCATCAAGACAAAATAAAGTGAAAGGAGAAGATGATATCAGACTTTGGTATTACATTTTCAAGATTCTATCTTTGACTGTATTTCTTGATAAAGGAGTATCTTTAATTAGTTAAATAATTTTATCTTTAATTTCAAAATCGTTAAAAAATGATGGAGCGCATGTTAACCAGGATTCCTTCAAAAACTCTCCATCGCAGAAAAATGTACCATTCCGAACAATGACATTCGCAGCCGAGAAACTTGTGACACTAGTTTGAGAATCTTTGCTGATATATGTAATCATAGATGTCAACAGTTTATTTTTTCTTTAATTGCACTGGCAATGGACTCCTTTTGTTCTGCATAACTTTTTGGGGAAAGATGTTTGTGATTTGTTTCATAAGGCTGTTTTACTGCAGACCACTGTCCCGGAACATAAAACGCATAGATTTTTAACATCTTTATTAATCATCCCATATTTCTCAGTCCACCACGTTTGAAATTCTCTACTATCTTGCATTTTCTATTTTTTAGCCGAATTGGCTATGTTGAATAAATATTACTTTAATGGTGCAATCTAATCAGTCTTAGATTACCATCGTTGATTATAGGAAGTTAGTTAATAAAAAAGATTATGCATAGTAGAGTTGATGAAAACATCACTATATAGAATAAAAGCAAATCAGAATAATAATAAAATGACTAGCCACTAAATTTACTCAGATTTATATATAACAGAATTGAGTCGGCAGCCTATCGTCTGCTGGATTAATTACCCCCCTCCCCTCTCTATGAAGCCGATACATAAAAGGACAAAAATATTTCTCGTTATTCAATATTCAACATATTAGTATTATCATTTACTATTATCTTGATTTATGCACATTTAATGAATTAAGTAATTAAAAATGATTAGAGTAAATTATCTCTAAGGCAGCAAAAATCTAGTAGCTTTTGTTTGGTACTTATTTATTGGAAATGTCTTTAAATTGTTTACAAATCACACTTTTTCATGTTCTTTCATAATCGGCTGACAACATATTTTTGAAATTATAGTTTTCATTTCATTTTATAACTGTTTTAACAAGCAATGTATTATTATTTTTTTTAACTCTGAAAAAAGTACATATTTTATTAGTTTCATTAATGCTTTTGTCATTTTAACTGATTAAAAATTAATTAACAAATTACAACAGCAGTTAAATAAAGCCTCATATGCAGATCAACAAGCATTAAATGATGCAGATGTAATTCAATGATATGACAAGTACACATGCACTTATAACAAACAAAAGCTATTTTCAGTCAAGCTCGTGTATAAATGGGAAAAAAATAATGAGGTTCAGAATTTTGGGGAGTTTGACTGAATCTTGATTTAGAATTTAAATCACCGGCGTGCCAAAAATATATTCTCGCGTGCCAGCTACGGCACGCGTGCCATAGGTTCGCCGACCCTGGTCTAGCACAATCTAGCGCACCTAGAAGCCTGAAAAATTAGACTTAGGCAGTCCAAGTCCTCTCCTGGTGCACCTGAGACTGAGAATTTTAATATTTTAATTATTTACTGAGATATTAATTAAAATCCACAAAGAACTTTCATCAAAAATATGCTTTTTTTCTTCGTTTGGTTAGTTGGTTGTATAGAGTCTTCACATAAGAAATGAAATAATCCAGAGTAGCGAAGCTCAGATAAGGAATTTTACCGAAATAGTGTTAATATGGATTGCAGTTACCGGCGTAGAGCCATGTTAATGTAGCACCTCCCTCACAAGGCAAATTACACAGACACTGTTTGAAACATCTTCCAGGCAAGTTTTTCTTCATGATAATTAACTGGGTTTAAGGGTTTTTTTTTTACATGACATATATTATTATGATAGAGATTATTAAAAAAAAAACTTTATGTAACAGATTATTTGTAATATTTGAGGAGATGCAGAGGGCTAAGGGTAAAGAACTTTTTATTAAATATCGAATTTATTTTACTTGACCGAGCGCCACCTAGCGATGGATTTTTCCTTAATTGGCCCACCTTATTAATAAATCCAAATCTACTGCTCTGATTTCAACAAAACTAATTACATTTAACAATTGTAAAATTTTTAGCTTCACCCGTAGCGTTTAATTGCTGTTTTATATAGAGAATACTGCTCTTTTAAATCTCAGCTAATAATGTTTTGAACTCCTCCCAACCAGTTCCATTTTTACTAAATTATCGTAAAAATCAGCATTCATAGCTTCAAGGTGTATGTCTAAAAAGCAATTACCAGTATTTCCGAATAATAGTCTAAGCAAATTTCAAATTAAGTTCCTAGCTTAACCAAATGAATCAATCTTTAAATATGTATAATGGTCCTCGTAAATAGTTATTTGTTGAAGGACACTTGAACATTCGCCACCCCCCGGCCCCTCCTTCAAGGGTCTTTCCTCTAACTACACCCCGTTTCCCTATCTCAGCAACTGTCTTTCCGATCTCAACGCAAATGATTCCAAGCATTATAATTAACTTAATAGTCACTCTCTATAGCATTAAAGTAAATTTATGTGTAGCAGTTACCACTGTTTCCGAATAACAATTTAAGCTGATTTTGTGATTAAGTTTCTAGCTTAATCAAACGAACGTTGCTTAGTGGTCCTCCTAATTAATTATTATTTAAAGGACATTTGAACATCCCCTCCCCTCGGACACTTCCCTCAAAGTTATTTTCTCTAGCTTGTGTATTATTTCATAACTTGGCTAATAATGTTCCACCTCTCCAAACCGGCTCAATTTTGTTGTACGCCTACTATATAGTGCCGTAGGCAGCGGGGACCTGGTATTAGAGGTTCGTTCGGAAAAATGTTTATTTAGAACAGAATACTCCCCTGGAGGTGGAAGGGAGAAATATAAGATTTTCTGAAGTGTACGAGCATGCCCGCTATACGGTGCCGAAGCCATCGGAGATGGTGGCCAGAGTTTCGTTTTTAAAGATATTTAAGTTTATTATACGGATTCGGACAACACCGAGCGGGTCAGCTAGTAGTAAATAAAATTTTGTTTAACACATAAAATATATTACAAATAATCTAATTAATTTTGCATGAATTAACAAGGTAGAAAATTTTCTTTTTCAATGATGCTATGTTTTTAGATTGTTCCTTCGTTAATGAATTTAAAGAGCTTCGCCAAATAAATTTCATAAAATACCAGTGTAATAAAATGACAAGCGTACCCAATTTTGCTATGTATATTTGTAAAGTAACAAAATGTTAATTTGGTATAAAACATTATCCATCGAGAAAACGCATAGCAGCAGCAGCAATAATAATAATAATAATTTTATGCATTTTGGATTATTATAAGGTAAATGTTGCATTAATAATAAGTTAGAACTTACTAAAATAAAAGTTCGTTCTTTGTTTCACTATTACATTACGTTACACGTAAATGAATAAAACTTTTGTCTCAAAATTTCTTTAAACAACGGATAATTCCAATACGCAAGAAAATCAAGTTTTTGGGGTATTTAATTATTAAAGCGACTATTAACCAGTGTTTCGTATAAAAGAATATCCCGCAATATTTTTATATGTAAACGTTTGGCGCGATTCAATGTTTATAGATAATGTTTGTGAATCTTTGGCCACGCGTACAAAAAAAGGTTCGCCATACTTAATAATTTATCTTAAAGTCTTATTAATATTCTCTTTTCCATAGGCTAAGTAGATAGTTTTTTTATGTTATCTATGCTATTTGCTTTATGTTTTTATTAGGGGGGAGAGGGCTGAAAAATTCACTTGTATCTTCTTCATTTACCAGGCAAAAAAGCAGTGTGCTCATTTGTAAACTGTCTATTTTCTTCTTTTTTTCGCATCCTTCATATAGGTTTGTCCACTAGTGGGAAAAACATTACAAAAAATGTAGTTAACGACAGCTACAACTACCGTAATTTCTGGCGTATAATCCGCAGATGAAACAATCATGTTTGGACACAAAAATTTTATTTTATAAAGGTTTACTTCCCCAGATCGCTGGAAACATTTCACTTCAATTATTGAATAAAATTTCTGGGTTGAAACAGAATTGTTTGATCCGCGGATTATACGCCAGAAATTACGGTACGTGTTTAAAAAGGGAACGACTACAAATTACTTGTGAAAAGTAGTCATCTCTTCGCTACTTTCAGATTTTTTTTAGCAAAATTCAATCTACACACGAAATTGAGCACACAGTATGAATAATACAGTGATTTCTCGTTATATCGCGTCTGTCATGATACAATCAAATAAGTGTGATATAAGTGTCCAACGTATTCTTAAAATATTAAATGCTTTGGCTTATTGAATTGTGTTTAAAGTTGATTACATCGAATTTTATAATTTTATAATCTAGAAAATTACAAAAAAAAAAAAAAAAAAAAAAAAAAAAAAAAAAAAAAAAGAAACCTTTGAATGCAAACAATGAATAAATCTGTAAATAAAGCAATTGCAAATGAAGAAAACTGTCATTAAACACGAAGATTTAAGAACGAGTAAGTAGATAAGTTTTCCCATCAATAAAATTAATTTCATGGTAGGTTAGCGCATGGTTTTATTTAGACCCCAGGTTTTATCAGCAAGTGTCTATGGAAAAATCTATGAAGTCTTTCGATGCGTTGCTAAACACTTCATCTGAAAATAGCAAATTGTTAAGCAGAACACATAGTGCCCAAGGTAGGCAAGTTACTATCACTTGATTTGTAGAATGGCGCATTTTCCTTTTGAAATAGTGTTAAGAGTAGCATCAGTACTCGCTAAAAACTACTGATTTTTTGTGCCGTGATACTTGCTACATTAAATTGTTCAAAATGTAGGGCAATTCAGTAGAAAGAACTGTAAAATGTAGCGAATAGTGTAGTTTCGTCACTTGTATCGTGCAACTTTTGACCACTTGGTCTGGCTAATTCACCGCATTCAGCCTATGATGATGCCATACAGTGTTATCAGTAAGCTACTTTTTTAAAATTCAGATTGTTTGATTCCCACCACTTTTTAAAAATAATGTAATTGGACTTATTCTCGCATTATTTAATCTGTCATAAAGTAATGCTAATATTTCTACTTCTAAAAGGTGTTGGCAATCAAGCAATCTGAATTTTAAAACAAGAACAGAAAACCATGCGTTAAGCATGAATATTGAAATACTTTGAAACTTCACAGTTAAATGAGGTGAAAGAAGATATGTAGTAAACAGTTTAGGGAAGATCTAACAAATTTAAAAATCCAGTTTTAGTATTTACCTTCCATAGTCAAAAAAGTTGTCGAATTATTTTATGCAGCCTTGTATATGATCTATAACCTTGGATATATACTACATAGCATGAGAAAAATTAGTTCAGTTAGAAAATTTACTTTTAGAAATTTTCGCCAGTCGATGGAAATACTCTCGAAATCTTTTCTACAATCCTGAATAACATATAAAGATTTTTGTGCACACCACATATTAAACTAAAATTTAATTCAGGTAAAAAACGCATAAGATATCTTAAAATTTACTTATAGCAATTATCAACCATTAACGACAGCGTATCTTGTTCTATGCGTAGCCCTGTATATGAATTTATTTAAATTCCACAAACTTATATTAGTCTACTAAATATAGTTCAGCAGGAAAATACGTAACACAATTAAAAATACCCTTAAGCAATTTACTCTCCTTATTAGTAATACTTACGAATTCCTTTGTGTATCTCTGTATATGATCAACAGAATTTATACAAATCACGTACTATGCAAACATTTTGTCAAACCTAAAAATCCAAACCAATGTTGAAAACGCTTATCACACATAGACTGCAATTATTGAACAAAGACTGTAACCGAATTCTTTTGTGTGTTCGGGTAAATGAACGATAAACGCAATGCAAACTATACTACTATTCGGTGAGCAATGTATAGTGCATCTCAGTAATACATATAAATTTCATTATTTTAAATATTGAAACATCATTACATTACATTGCAAACGATTTTTTCTTCGTAGAACATTGTGTGACAATATTATTTTCTGTGACCCTGTAAATGAATAATAAATGCTTTGTACACCATATTTTAGAAAAAGCATGTTTTAGTGCGCTACGCAATTGTATATCAATTTCATCATGTTTTGAATGTCGAACATCATCAAAATGCACTTGAAACGATTTTTTTCCCTTGACCGTGATGTAACTGAATCCTTTTGACTGCCCTGTACATAAACTATAAGTGCTACACACTTAATTTTCAATATGGACGATGCTATAGTAAGTGCGAACCACATATAAAAATTTCAGGGAAATCCGAGTATATTTACGAGAGTTAGAGCACGGACAGACATCCAGACGGCAGATAAACCGAAGTCATAGATATTCTTCAACTATGTTAGGAAGTGTTAAAAAAGAGCCTATTGGCAACACTGACCCCATATGCGCATTATTTCTACATCTAGCAGTTTTGTAAAACAGACTAATAATAAAATTTACGGCAGTCACAACAGCAACAATGTACTCCCCTGGGAATGTCGTAGGTTTTCCATTAAATCATTTAGCATGCGTCACCGCTCATAAATTACAACTATTTTGCACATATTCTACATGCTCACAATATGTACCAACAATTACTATCTACATTCAGAAAAATAGTAACAATATTCCTCATTGAAAGAAAAAATCAGTATAAAACATTATTTTCACAATGATCGAATTTGGGTCCAAGATTGATGAAACATCCAATCTGAATCTCTTATATCTAACCCGAACCCGAAATTTTCTCTAGAATGAATTCAACTGATATCAAATTGAAATATTACAAATTACTAAAATTTAACGTATTCTAAATTCATCTAAATCAATAGCCATATATCCAATTGCCCATATATATTCAGTATTGGCTTTCAGACAAGAATATAACACAAAAAATAATATGCAAGAAAATTAAAAAGAAGCAAACAAATAAATCGAAACTTAGTTTAGCATTTTACTTTATGTTCTTTTGTTACTAAATGTTTTTACTAAAAGTATTAAGCTTGAACTAAAATTTTACTGGAAAAATTAGTCATAGGATTTTCAAAAAATTTCTTTTCCTTTGCAGGATGCTTTAATTCATCTTTTAGGTAGCTTTCAATACAAAAAAGTATAAAGCTACCTATTGCAGCCGTTCGGAGGAATGCAGTTCCGGAAAATTTCGATATATTTTCACCGATCATGACCCCCAGACCCCAAAACCACCCTCCGTTCAAATGTTGATTTATATATATAGATATATCCATATATATATATCTGACCTATGTCATACGATAACGCTCGTATTTATAAATCGATTTTGATGAAACTAATTGTGTGTATTAAGGTCACCAATGTCTCGACCGAGTTCGTTGGCCAGCTTGGTCCGAAATTTTGCTTCAAGATGACGGCCATTTAAAAATTTAAAACTAAAATAAATATACAAAAAAATTAAAAATTCACATTTATTTTTTAATTACGTGTTAGGCCTTGATACAAGGATTCCAGAGAATTTTTTAGTTTACCTCTATCTTAAAAAATGGCTGAGATAGAGCAGTTTGAAATTCTAGGGTGGCTGACATTTTGAAACAAAACAGCACATTAACGCGATTACTCGCTGAAATTATTTTCTTTCATTGTTGTAATAAATTTCCCAATCATACGCATAAAACTATATATTCATAGTTGTTAGCGCCAAAATTGGCGACATTGGCGCCAAAATTGGCGACAAAATTAGCAACATTTGTGACATTTGGCGAAATATCGCCAAATTTGGCAACCAAAATAAGTTTTTATAAATGAAGCCAATTTGGCTATTGCTCAATAATTTGGCGAAATTCTTATTCAAATTCAGTATTAACGAATCTTTTGTAAACGTTTCTTTGTATTTTAACTTGCTGTTTTCGTGTAACATTAGCTAAAATTTTAAAACGAAGATATAGGAAAGCTACCTTTTCCTCCCGGTACAGGCCGGAAGGACTTTTAAACTTAATACAAATCGGCACTTCCTTATGAAATTGTTAGCGATAGATATAAAGATTTAATGGCTTATTTAACAGTTAACTGAAAAAACTCAGTTTCTTTATTAGATAAACTGATTTTATCTATAAACATTTTTTCAAAAATTTCAAGGCTTTTTTCCTAAAGTATGACGGATAAAAAGGGATATAATTCGAGTAAACGTCAAAATTCTTAATGTTACATATTTCAGCATGACGTTTACGAAAAGTTAATAAGACAAAGATAAATTACACCAAGATAAAACTGTTAAATTTTCTAAAAGTGTAATGTTTCTTCAAAATTACTTTTGAGAAAATAGAAAATAGATTTTGTAAACAATAACTGAAGGATAATTATCTTTTGTAAAGTCAGTTTAATTTCGATTATATAAATTATAAAAAAATATGGTATAAGTGTTTGTTGGTGGAATTACTAAGGATTGTTAAAGGACTAAGGCAGAATTGGGGATCATATGACCCGCAAGAAAGATTTTTTAGCAAGCGAATAACTTATACCTAATAATAAGTTTATGGGACATAGTCATTTTTTAAAATAATGTTTGAATTTTATTAGCCCAACGTGAAAATGTTTAAACTAATTGGCAAGGGTTTGTTGTTAGTTTGTACTTTTTCAATTTTGGTTGCAGTTTTATTTTGTATAGTTACTTTTACTTTCGGATTCATTTGCGAAAGTAAAAGTAGCCTCATTAAAAAAAAAAAAAAAACACTGCAACCAAAATCAAAAAAGTAAAAACAACGTTAGATATAGACCTCGGCTATCTTAGATAAAAACAAGTTACTTAAAAATATTAAAATGCAAAGGAGAAATCTGAGAAGAATGCTCCCATAGGTATAACATTAGCATAGGAGTTTTCTTCGCGTGACTAGTGCACGCTCTCGAAAGCCTATACTAGTCGCGCGAAAACACTCATAGGCTAATGTTAAACGTATGGTGGAATTCTTTTCAAATTTCTCGTTTGCATTTCAATATCTTTAAATTATTTTTTTTTTGTTGTACAGGACAGCTGAGGTCGATCTCTACCTGATCCTTTTTCATTATTTTCTATTTCGGTTGTAGATTTTTTTATGATGTATTTTTCTATTGCGGAAAAGGTTTCTAATGGGAAAGAACCTTCATTAAAATTATCTGCAATCGAAATCGAAAAATTTAAAAACAATTTTTCCATAGAATTAACATTAACTTGCGAGTTTTGTCGCGTGACTAGCGTAAGCTATTAAGCAGTCAAGTAACATTAAATTGAGTGAAAAAGTGAAATTTTCTTTTACAGATAATTTTCATCTTCAGATCGTTCATTTTCAAGTATAACAATAAAAAAGCTTGGTAAGAAAGAGGGTTTTTACACATTTGAAAATTTAATTATTTGCTTTCTACAGAGAATATTTTGTATAATACAGTACTTTAAATGAAGCTAATGACAGCATATTCTAATCTTTTAACAAATTGTTTTTAAATAATCAAAAGGCGAATTAGAGCAATTGAATTAATTTTAATCAATTTGGGTATAAAAATAATAGAGGAGAATTCAGAAAGATGCATTTCCTCTAATCATTAAATAGAGTTTGGGGAAAGATTCTTTCATTTATTTTGTAATACTTTTTTCATAAAACTTCCTAATATGAAACAAAATTTAAATTAAGATGAATTATTTGAATTAACTATAATAGTTTATTTGGGGAAAAAAACTTATACATTAAAATATTGTTCACTTGTTCTAATTAAATAAATATCAGGATGAGATGATTGTTTTCAGAAGCTATTTTAGTTGAAATTACAAGCTGATTTATTTTGAACACTTCAGCCTGTGGAACAAAGAATTATTAAATAAATTATTGGAAAATAAGTTTGACGAAATAAAACACGAAAGAAAAATCATGCGTCAAGCATATATCATAAAACTCTTTCCAACACATTCAGAAAACTGAAACCGAACTTCACCGTTTAATAAGGTATCTAAGTAAACAACTTGTAAAACGCATAACACATTTAAAAACCCAATTTCAGTAATTACAATCCATAATCGGAAAAATATCGGAATTATTTTGTACAGCTCTGTATATGATCTATATATTTCTGGATATAGTACATAGTATGCCAAAATTTAACTTTGTTAGGAAACACACCAGTTGTTATTTCCCAACTGGGCGAAAAATGTCCCGGTCAGGATTCGAACCAGTGATCTCTTTGCTGAAGCTGCCAATGCTCTACTAACTGAGCCATCCCGGATGAATGTGGAGGACCTAATTCACTCAGTTATAACAACTCATTTGATTTTTTAACCAATTTAAATAAATGTGTTAAAATTAATTTAACGCATTAAACAGTTGAAAATCACCGTTCAGTAATTTCCGCTAGTAAGCGGAAATGCACTTGAATTCTTTTGTGCAGCCCTGTTTGTGATGTATAGAATTTATACATATCAAGAAATACGAAAAAAAAAATTAAAAACGCATACCACAACGGAAACCACGCCTCCAATAATTATTGCTCACAGACAGTACTGCAACCAAATTCTTTTGTGTGTTCTTGTAAATGAAAGATAGATGCTATACACGGCATGTGCTATAGTAAGCATCATAAATACACCTAAGTGGTGTACATGATTTCAATATGTTTCAAATAATATCTACCCTATTAAAATCCGTGCGCATATCTATCTATGTAACGTCAAAAACTTGGAAACCACAGAGCGCAGGGATATGAAATTTGGTACACGAGTTGCTGGTAGGGGGCCCATTAACGCTTGGGGCAAAAAAATCGAAAATTTTAAATATATATATTTATTTATTTAATTTCATGTTTTTGAGGATTTTTTTTATGTTCAACCCGTAATTTCGCGAGTTCTAACCAGTTCTAAATGTTTACTGCATTGTGAGATACACATATTATGTACGCCACGCTGCAATACTAAGAAGCTGTAGTGAGTATTACGATAATTCTTTTACCTCCATGCAAAAAATTAAAGATAATTTAATTGCGCTTAATTATTGCGTTTTTGCCTTTTTTAATAAAGAAAAACGTTTTATCACAAACATCAACAAAACTTTTTATTCCATCTATTCTCTTATTCCAAAGATATCGTTTTATCGTCTGCTGCCATACACTGTAAAAAAAAAAATTCCCGAGGTTACTAAAATTGTTTTAGTAAATTTGTATTCCACAAAATTTTTTAGTAACCAGTATTCTAAACCGGAATATTTGCTAGCTATTTTCTAGTAATTTTTAAAGATTTTCTTGTAACTAAGAATAGAAAACATTTTTAGTAACTGCAAGGATCAATGAGAAAAACTAAAATTTTTTTAGTAAATCGACCCCTTTTTTTTACAGTGTAGCAACATGATAAATTAAATTCCATTAAAAAATTCACAGTAGTGAGAAAAATATTACATAGATACATTTGGTTGTACTGATTTTTATATTTTTATTTTGTTTTTTTAATTAATTTCATGAACACCCGTGCATAGAACGGGTTAAACAGCTAGTAACATCATTTAAGTACAACGCAAACGATTTTTCCCCTTAGACCAGGCATATCAAACACGTGGCCCGCGGGCCACAACTGGCCGTCGACGACTTATCTGTGGCCCAAGAAGCTTTTGGCATTTGACCTGTGTCTAATTTAGTTATTAGTTATTCAGAATGCTACCACGATTTTTGAATAATAATATTTGTCTTATTTATTTTGTCATTAATTAAGGAGAATATTTCTCTTCTGAATTTAAGAAATCCCGTTCATCTGGCAACAGTGATGTATACAGACAGATATAACTCAAAATTACATTTCAGCACAAAAAAAATCGGATACAAAGATAACCAATCGGAACGTACCAAAGCGCGGTATCTGAGTTAGAAAATTTAAAGATTCGTAAAATTTGTACAGTATTTTACTTATAATTTTTATTTGTTTTATGTCGAAACTAATATACTCTATTTTACTACTATCTTCGATTTTACACTATTTTACAAAATAATATGCCGTATTTATTAAATACTAAGAAATGTATTGTAAAATTAATAAAATTTATCGTCAATTAAGAACAGTAACATTAAAAAAAATCTAAATATAAAATTAAATAGCTTTAAATGAGCCTCTTTGAAAGTGACACAAATTATCCCTTTTGCGCTTCATACAAAACCCTGAATATGCATCGAGGTTCTTCACTTGGGCTTTAGTCGAACATATGGATTTTGAATTTAAGCTCTTTAATTATTTTCATTGCTTAGGTTAGTAATTGTGCCATTGTTAATGAATCGTACATGATGTTTCTTTCTTTTCTTTCATTTTTTATTGATATATACGTATTTTATTGACATAGTCTCATACATACCAAAATTTATATTAAAAAATATATATGTTAAAGCTCTTTACCACTATGATTAAACATGATGAACTGGAGATTAACATCGCAGATTTTTTCAAAGCTAATTTACAATACAATTATATTCAAAGAAAAACTATATGGGTAGTGGAGATAAACAGATCTACCTTTGTATACAGATATTTGACGGCTATCCATCATAAAGTTTTAACTGTTAATTTCGAACTATTAAACAAGGTTACAATTTTTAAATCGACAAATTATGAATGTGGATAACTAAAAGACCACCAATAGACCAAATACTTGGAGTTTTCATTTGAAATTACAAAGCACCTGAGTAAATTTCAAAGCAAATTTCATAATGCTATCTTGAGCGTTTTCAAACAGAACTTATTACTTTGATAAAACAATTTTCAAAAAGAAAATATATTAAATTTTAAATGTTATATGCATTATTACAAAAATCTTCCAAGTGGAAATTTTTAGAATATACAAAAAAAATATATTTAAAAATTAATTCACAAAATGATTTTTGAATTTCAAGAAATATGAAAATATTTTTAACTTATTTACTTCACCTCTAATGATTTTTGCTAAAGTTATTCTTCCAAAAATAATTATTGCGGTTAATTAAAATTCAGTACGACTTCATATTACATCAAAAATATATGGTTATGCACTGCAAAAAATAATTGTTGATTTTACAGTATAAAACTGGCACCCCAGCTGCCAGTTTTATACTGTAAAATCAACAATTATTTTTTGCAGTGTGGGGTTTCCACATTTTTGTAATTTTTCATCAATCGACCGATTTTTTAACGTATGGTGTGCAATTAGGCATATTTAAGCCATGTCGTTAACACACTTTTATACATCTTTGCGTAGCTGCCAAACTTTTGTTATTTTTCCAAGTTAAATAACCATAATTTGAACCAGAAAAAACTTTAATAAATGAAATCAAATAAGTAGCGCGTAGATAAGAGACACGTTTTATAAAATAAATTTTCTGATTCAAAATATGTATATTTAAATTTTTTACTCGAAGAAAACACGAAAGATTGACAGGTATGCCTTTGCTAGATCAAGATTAACACACCAGCATGTACAATCAATTTTTAAAATAAATACAATTTAGAAAATTCAATTAAATTTTAGGGATTTGGTTGATAAAAATTAATTTCAAGTACTTTTTCGCAAAATAAAATAAAACAAATTATGTATAATAATAATTTGGATTTTTGCGTGAATATTTCTTTAACATGACTGTGTTTTGTACTTACAAATTTTATTCTGTGCAATGTTTTTTTTTATGTGGCCCGCGGCTTTTTATATAATGCTTAATTTGGCCCGCGGCCATTAACGAGTTTGACATGCCTGCCTTAGACCATAATCTAAAAAAAAAAAAAAAAAAATTGTTATTATTTATAATTTTTAAAACAATTTTTTTTTAAATTACATCTTTTAAAATTTTAAAATAATATTTTATTTTTACTACCTAACTGATAAAGTTTGCAAGGAGTCATTACCTTCAGTTTTTCGGAAAATAACAATAGTTAAATTGTAATTATGGCAAATATGCAATTTTGATAAGATGTTTTTTAGAAATGTATTCTTTTTGTTTAAATATCCAATAAAAATGAGAATTAGAATTACTAGAACATTTTATTCAAGATAATATTGTGGACGGAGAAGCAAATTTATTTATTCTGTTAAATGATATTGCATATTTCTATCATTCTGAAACACGACAAAAACAATAAAAGTTTTATCTTATCATTAAACTTTGTGTAAAAACTTTGATCAATATAACGAAAAAAGTTGTGAAAGGAAAAAATAAGACTGGTGGTCAGATATGAGCCACCTCCCAATTTCTGACTAAATTAGTTTACTTTTATTGTTTTAATAGGTATTTTTCATGTATATATATTGTATAACCAGGAATTTCTGTGGACTATTTATTTTATATACTTTTATTTTTTTAATATGTATTTTTATGTATATATATTGTATAACCAGGAATTTCTGTGGAGTATTTATTTTATTAGTGTACATAGTTTCTTTTTCGTATGGAAAATAGAAACGACCACCCAGAGTAGTTTTATTACCTTCGGAGACACTGGTCTGCGATCTAACTAGGACATCTTTTACGGAGAAAAAAATTTACGAGCTGAAAAATTTATAGCTGTTTGGAAGTGCATAGCAAATTTACAATTTAGGACCCCATCTTAGGTGGTCCTGAATAACATTTAGCAAAACCAATAAGAGATGAGGGCGGAGACTTCTTTACAAAACACTGGAGCCAATAGACGGCCCAGTGACGGGGGAAAAGAAAAAAGTGTGCCCCAAGAGAAAATCTGGAAGAGGACCAGTACCTGACGTCCTGTCCGATGGAGTAAGATCTCAAAGAAAAAGTAGAGTGCTGGTAGTTTGTAAAAACGAAGGTAGTTTTCCGAAATGGTGTGGATGCGAAAAAGTCAAAAAGGAGGACCTAACTGAGGATCTCTGCCTAACCCGTGGAGCTTGACTATCGCCAGTAATGCAGACCAGGGGCGCTCTGAAAGTACAGGTATCTGTGGTTCTCTATTCCCTCATATTGGATGTGTATAATAATAAATAAATACTGGTAGTAGTACTTTAGACAATGTAGAGAAATTGTTCATTCTCTGAAATATAATTAATGCACGTAAGTGCGGTTGTGCGAGTCGGGAAAAGACTCACTAACTCTTTTAATGATTATACAATTGTTTCATCTTATTTTTTTATACTTAAAATTTAACATCCTGTTAGGGATGTTTGTTTTCTATTTTTTATGTCTTTGTAAATAGATATGTAAATAAATGCCTTTTTTCGTTTACCTTTAATTCTTTGTATTTAATTTATATGGGTTACACCCATATGTCATCGAGTAGTGTTTTTCTTCTTTTCCTTTAATTTAATTGTTTATTAATTTTAGTTGGTTTATCAGGCGGACTAGTTTATAATTTATGAGTATGTTAGGGATTTATATACTTTATCTAGTCCGGCTTCATAAGACGTAGGGCGGCGTAAATAATCACAACGTAATAATCTGATCTTTTTTTTAAATTATTATTAGAGTAGTTAATTTAATTAAATACTATGAGTAACTTTTATTACACCAATATAAATTTTCACCTACGTCCAGAAGCTACGATCACACCTTTAACCTGATAATTCAACACCCAGCGTTTCCGGAAGAGGCATTAACCCGTGCTTCCTTTTACTAATGTAGAGAGTTTATGTAATTGGGCATTAGTAACCATCTCCAACTAGGAGGCCCAGAACTCACCAGCAAAGACTTTTCGATTCATTAATGCATTTTTGTAATATAAATATTTATTTTTTCGTTTAAAGTAATTACGAAATATTTTCTGATTTTTTTTTTCTTTTTTTTAATACAGAGCAATTAGAATTTTAAAAATGCTATTTGCGTTTCGATTTATAGAAGGAATTTACAATTACTTTTGTTTAAGGGGATAACTAATCGCAATAAGTGATATATTAGTATTTTTTGCAGTTAATGGATTTAGTAAAATGCGTTATTCCAAATTTGATTTGAAAACTATATTATTTAATAGAAAGTTATGAAAAATATACAGAAAAAATAAGTGATCATAAGTCTGGTGAAGAGGAGGTTGGTTGATATATGACGGCCGATTATCTACTCGAGGGATATAGGCCCTAGGGGAAAGAGCCCACCGTGGGGGTCTTTCTAAGGGATCCTAACCCGTATTTACAGTAAGGTTTGAAGAAAACTATGGAAAACTCCGAACGGTTAGGTCGACGAGAGCGACAGGGTTTTGAATTCAGCACCTCCCGTTTATCAGCCTCTCAGTCACTGGTGGCGCCTAGTGCAGGGGTGGCGAACATATTGGTACGCATATCCGAAGTCGCACGTACGACAATTATTTTTGTTATGCGAAAAATTTAATTTTCAGACTTATTATATAGATACATTTAGTTTTTATTTTTATTCTTTTAGAGTCAACTGTACTTAAAAAGTAAAATTTAACCATTATAAGATCACTCGTGTGTCTGTTTGTAGTCTGTCACAGTTTTCCTCGAAAACAATCGAACATCGAAAGTTCAAACTTGGCAGAGTAATAAAGTCTATTGACCCAAATACAGGGTGATTTAAAAAAACTATCCCGATATATGAGCCCCTAACTGTCATATCGTTCACAGAAACTGAATGAAATTTTGGTTTAAAGTATTTTGAGGTATGCGCCCAAGAAACATGTGAAAAACAACAGTTAAATTCTAACAGTTACGGTTACAGTGACACAATTTCGAAAATTTCAAAAGGCAACACCTATTTCTTTTATTGGAATGTGATCTTCGTAGTGAAAAACCATAAAAAGCGTTGGAACGGTACCTGTAGCACGAAAATCGCCGGCGCTTAGACAGACTAAGAAGAAAAGTGAAAACAACCAATAAAGGACAGAGAAGCAACAGAAAGTAAAACATTTTATTGTTCAGTGGTATCCACCATCTGCCGCATGTAAAGTGTCGTCGTGTGTGAAATGGAAAATGTATGAAACACAATAAAATGTTTTGTTTTCTGTTGCTTCTCTGTCCTTATTGGTTGTTTCACTATTCTTCTTAGTCTGTCTAGCGCCGGCAAATTTCGTGATACAGGTACCGTTCCAACGATTTTTATGGTTTTTCACTATGAAGATCACATTCCAATAAAAAAAAAACAGGTGTTTTGCCATTTGAAAATTTCGAAATTTTGTCACTGTAACCGTAACTGTTAGAATTTAACTGTTGTTTACCACATGATTCTTTAGCGCATACCTCAAAATACTTTAAACCAAAATTTCATCCAGTTTCTGTGAACGATATGACAGTTAGGGGCTCATATATCGGGATAGTTTTTTATAATCACCCTGTATATTCATAGATTATTAGCCATTTACAAACATTTTAAAGAAAAATTTAGAAACAAATTAAGTTGCTGGATTTTTTATTCTTTGTATCGCGTGGGGTATCGTTCAAAAGATCTTGTAACACCGAACTCAATTTTTTTTTTTTTTATATTCAGGTATTATATTTTCTTAGATATCGTCGAAAATGTACTGCAGAAATATGCCCATACCCCTTATTGTCAAATCTACTTAAACTAAAATTAGGGGTGGTAAGAGTTTATTTATACCTTGCAGAAAAACTATAGCGATTACCCTAGTTCACATAGTTTCTGAGAAAATCGCGTTTTTCCGTCACACACAAACTTTACTTTGCGGGTGCTCAGCGGGAAAGTTAAGGGGCGCTCGAGATACCTATCGACGTGGAATCATCCGAGGACTGTTGGTAATAATTTTTGAAAAAATAATGTCGGTAATTAGCCGAGATATGATTTCAAAACCAATCTGAAAAAACGCTGCACGAACCAAGTCGGCGTTGCAACTTTGCAATTTCTCTTCGAAGCGTGCTTGGCAAAATGCCAAGTTTAAACTTTGTAAAAGGTTTTTGTTTTAGGTGAAACGAGTCATAGTGATAAACACTCAACGTTTTTCCTTCCAATTGAATTCAATTTTTGAAATACCAAGGATGTGAATTATCACTTTACTAAACAGCGTATAACCATTAGAATGAAAAAATGTCCAGACCGGGGCTCGATCCCGGATCCCTTGGTATAGCGCACCAAGTGCTTTACCAATTAAGCTATCCAGACGACATCCAGTCAAGCATTCTCTCACTCTTATCTCACTCTATATATATACAAACACGCAGCAAAAGATGGAAAGTCAATCATGAGCACAACACCGTTGGTATGCATGGGACAATTATACCCAGTATCAGTGAAAACTTATCACCGATGCTGGGTTGAATTTGTCTCATGCATGCCAACGGTGTTGTGCTCATGATTGACTTTCCATCTTGTGCTGCGTGTTTGTAGCCTTGCCATATAAGAGTGAGAGAATGCTAGACTGGATGTCTTCTGGATAGCTTAATTGGTAAAGCACTTGGTGCGCTATACCAAGGGGTCCGGGATCGAACCCCGGTCTGGACATTTTTTCTCTCTAATGGTTGTACGCTGTTTAGTAAAGTGATAATTCACATCCTTTGTATTTCATTAATTTAAAGCGTAATTTCAGCTCTGCTGAAAATTTAATTAGTGTATCAATTATTGAAGGCAATCATTGAAAAATTATTCATAGAATAATTCCCATTTTTTTACAAAGACATTATTCTTTTAGCAATGATCTTTTGTAATATTGCCGGTATTAATTAATAAATTTATTGTAACGGAACCCTTTATGCGCGAGTAAAACTCACACTCGACTGATTATTATTTAACTCAAATTTGTTGTTGTACGTAAAGATGGAAATTTTTAATCAACCGTTCTTCACCACATTATACCTACACAAACCTCTATTCACATTGCTATCTCTACACCTGGCTGATATGTAAAACCGTATAATAATAATATTTACGGCAATAAGAACAGAAACAAAGTATTCCGTCAGGAATGTAATAGATTAGATTTTCTTGATAATAGCCTTATATTTTATTTCATTAAAACAATTTGCACACATCATCAATCATCAATCGTAATTTTTTTAACATATTCCAGATGCTCACAATCTGTGTGAAAAAAAATTAAATAATCTTTTTTTTAGAAAAGTAGTAATTCTTTCTTCAAAAAACAAATCGCTATAAATGTTTATTTTGACAGTGACTAAATTTGCGCCCAAAATTGGCGAGACTTATAAACTAAGTGTCATATACCCAGGGCTTTACAAATTTGATACAATCTGGTAGCCAGCAAAAATTTCTATAGTTGCAAGTAAAAAATATATATATATATTTACCCCCCCCCCCCAACACACACACACACACACGCGCACAATCATTGTTTTTCAAAAACCGCATAAGTTTGTTTTTTTAATGAAACAATTGGGAAAAAATAATAAGAAGTATAACTTAAAATTACTAGTTACGTAGTTTAGAATTGTACAGGGTGATTATAAAAGAACTATCCCGATATATGAGCCCCTAACTGTCATGCCGTTCCAGAAACTGAATGAAATTCTGGCCTAAAGTATTTTGAGGTATGCGCTCAAGAATCACGTGAAAAACAACAGTTAAATTGTAACAGTTACAGTTACAGTGACAAAATTTCGAAAATTTCAAATGGCAACACCTACTTTTTTTATTGGAATGTGATCGTCATCGTGAAAAACCATAAAAAGCGTTCGAACGGTACCTGTAGCACGAAAATCGCCGGCGCTAGGCAGACTAAGAAGAAAATTGAAAACAACCCATAAAGGACAGAGAAGCAACATAAAGTAAAACATTTTATTGCTCAGTGCTATCCACCATCTGCCGCATGTAAAGTGTCGTCGTGTGTGAAATGGAAAATGTATGAAACACAATAAAATGTTTTGTTTTCTGCTGCTTCTCTGTCCTTATTGGTTGTTTTCAATATTCTTCTTAGTCTGTCTAGCGCCGGCAATTTTCGTGCTGCAGGTACCGTTCCAACGCTTTTTATGGTTTTTCACTATGAAGGTCACACTCTAATAAAAAAAGTAGGTGTTGCTGGGACGTGAATATTTGTTGGTGATAGGAGGAATTATCAAGTGCCGTTATAATATTAATATTTAATGGACGGAGGAATAAGATCGTATAGTGAACTTTTAAATTATTATTGCAGTTGTGATTTAAATAAGCAAATAACCCTGCACAATTTGTACATCTGTTCTTTAGGTCGATATTCTTGAAGAGAAGAGAATCAAAGCAATAAAATAAATAAAACATTCTTACTTGTTCTTTGTTGAAAAATAAGAGACTCATGCTACTTGAATTAAAACTCCATTAGGTTTGGATCCAATAATGTTTATTATATTTTCTTGAAGAAGGAGGAAGGATGAGATGAAATCTGCACATCATATCTTTATAAAGTTCAGGCTCGAACATCACAAAAATCAACGAAATTCTTTAAATATTCGTTCTGGCGAAATCCATTAAGTTGTAGAATTAATTTAGGAGTCAATTAAATTTCCAGTTGATTTAAACTTTTAAAATATTAAACTTAAAATTTACAACAGCATTTTTATAGAATAATTAAAAACTGAAAACGCGAAATTGATCTCCAAAGAATCCGCACAACGGCGATTCTAGGACACGAGCGCCGGCACAGGCCAGCAGGCCTCAGATCACACCACGTTTTTCAATCAATTTACGGCATCATTTTTTATTAAAATTCTGTTGGGAAAATGTGCAACATTAGTATATATACCCATAACAGGGGTGCACAAATGTTAAAGCAAGATTAATTTAAACTAATTTGTTGATTATGAATTACGTGAAAATTAAAATAACAAATCAAAAACTCATTAACATTTAACAGTTAAAAGAAGGATTCTAATTTGTGTTTGAAAGACACGCCCAATCACCTGCAGCGCTACGCGGCCAAAATATGAAATACTTCCCAAGTCCGGAGAACACATCGAACGAGAGCGACGTATGCGTAAAACGCAGGAGCGGGGAAGAGCCGCCGAATGCGATGACGTCACAGCTCAGCGCCGATTGAAGCGAGCTCAGAGCACGACAGAGGGATGAAGTAACGCCATGAAAACCACTTGCGTGGCACAGAATTGCCGATAAAATAGCTTTTAAAGAACGCCAAATAAACTGGAAAGGCTATAAAATACAGAAATACGTTGAGCTGAAATATAAAGTAATTAAAAAGATAAACTGTGATATATCTTTATCACAATACCCCCCATTCACCGACAAAAATTTTGACTGACCAGAAGGAGAAAAAGGGTAGAAAACATTAAAAGCCTTTTTCAACAAAGGGAAGACAAAATTTTTAAATGCCAAAGTAAAAATGACATAACTACTTAAATTTAGAGCCATGAAAAATAAATAATTATTAATTAATGAAATTTAATGTGATGTGCAGCGACCAAAAAGAAAAAGAGAAAGAATATACATCATTGTAGTACATTCAAAAATCTCATCACAAGTTTTACAAGATGTTATAGTATACATATAACAGAGTATACAGAAGCCCCATTGCATTTTTTTTAGCAAAGAAAGACATACCTTCCATTAATCTTGATCTCTAAACAAATATCATCATGTAAATAAAAAAAGCTAATATTTAATTTAAATTAGCAATGAGATCATATCAAAATAGTTGCAACAGTAAAGCAACATAAAAAGTCGGTAATATCTCCATTATTCCGACTTGTCTAGACAAATATTTAAAATAATAATAAGTTGCAATTTTAAAGCAACAAAAAGTCAAGAATACTTTAAATTCTGACTGCCTAGGACTTTTAAAATATAGAGCATATAAAATTAACTCTAAATAGCATAAATGTGCACAAAAACAATCCATTCTAAGGATTTAAATTCATTAAGAAGGCCTAAGTATGTATTTTTAATTTTTTTTAAGTCATACATATTGCATTAATAATAATTCAAATCATATAAAAGTAAGTAATCAATATAATGCACAAAATACTGATATCATTTCTAACAAGTATATAATAAATGCATAACAATTATTACCCAAAATTTATATGAAATTTGCATAAAATTATGTTGCAACATTTGAAACACATTTGTCATAAATAAGTAAATTCATCACAATAGATGGGTTTAGCAAAAACTTTTAAATATATAGCAAAATAATGTATAAGTTTTAACCAACAATAAATGACACATTTCTTCAGTAAAATACTCCATACTTGCAAGTACTCAATAAAATTTTTCTATAAATATTCAGTAAAAATAATTTTTCATGAAATACTCAATAAAACTCTTTCTGAAATATTCAACAAAATTCTTTCAATTATATTCAATACTTTTTTTTTTAATACTCAATAAATTTTCTTTTCATACAGAATAAATTTTTTTTTAATATACCATGGTTTTTTTTCGCAAAAATGAGAGAAAAAAAATAAGAGAAGGTGAGGAAAGGTGAGGATCCTCAAAAAAAAAAAAAAAAAAAAAAAAAATTAGCTATTAACTTTCATAATGAAAGACAAGTTAAAATCAAATGACACATTTTATGAGAGTATAAAAACAAACACAGTGCACCGTTATGTAAAGCATGTTATAATCCTAAATTTATATAACATTAATGAAAATGATAATATATCCTATAGAAAAATCAGCTATTGACAATATGTGAATTATTTGGGTGATATTTACAACACTTACCAAAAGTGGTAATAGCCTCCCACAATCTTGAGACCATTATCAAATCAGTAAATCAAATAAATATAAAATATTAATATGTATTCATTACAATTCACAAAACACTAATAGCAGCCCGTTTTAAACAATTAGTAGATCTGCAAACTGAACAAACATCAAAACTTACAAGACTGTCAAAGGCGATCTCCAGAACCGATGACGAATCTGTAAATCAAATAAGCATAAAACATAATATAAATTCATCAAAACTTACAAAAATGCTAATAGCGCTTTTCCCGTTAAACCATTAGCAAGTATGTAAACTAGATAAAAATATACAACATTCTTGTTAAAACTATTGTAAAGAAACAGATGAATATTGCTAATAAAATGCTTGAAGGAAGAAAATAAAATTGTTTTGTTTACAGATGAAGGATCATAAACGTTCTGCTTTTACATAACAAATAATCAGATGTAATACCTTTAAAGAGTTCTAAAATCAGTTTTGATTTTAAAAGGTTAATCACATTCAGAAAAAAAGTAACTACTTGCTGAAAAGTGTGCAAGTTAAGTGGCACACTGGTTGGTTGATTGACAAAATGGCAGTGTAGCAGCAAATTCGCCTTTTCCCTGAAACACACACCACTAAAATAAAATTGAAGACTTTATAAGGACATTTTAGCACTAAAAAAATTAGCACTTAATGACATATGAAGGGATGCACTAAACAATGATAAGCATTTGAAGACACATCAGGTAAGAGCATTTGAAGACACAGCAGGTAATTAGCAGAGACTAAATCATGAACTGTGGTTCCATGATGTTAAAGAATAAATGATAATGTGGCACTTAGAATAAAATAACACAAGGAGCACAAGACTCTTGTTGAGAGGCGCTGGAAAGTATAAGTTGCATATATACATTTTTTGTAAAGGTGTATTCAAGCAGGCAGAAATTGCACTTTAGATTCTTAGAAAAAATAAAATATTCACCAAGATCATTTCACAAGTGGAAGAATATTTCTTTATAATACGCTGGAAAGTTCTAAGAATATGTGTTGCTTTGCATGTAACTTTGCAATATAATTTAATGGTGCAACAAAAATGTTTTTCATTTATAAATTTTCTTCATTTATAAAATAATTTTCTTTAAGTCAGGCATATGGTAAAAATGATTTAGAAAACATTTGAGTTATGAAATAATACTATAATAAAAAGAAAAGGCACTATAATTTAAGCATAATAAAAATTTTTCGAATAATAATCATAAAAATAATTTTTCCAAATTTGAGAAGTTCCGTATGAGGAAGCAGCATTTTCTGTAAATGCTGTAAAACTGAACTTTAAAATAAATGACAGTACACTTCCATAATCGAGTCTTACAACAGAGGGTAGAAAAAGATAGAAAACTATTGCAAATAGGCACAGCTGTAAATTTTTAACACTTTAGATCCATAAAAATGAGTAATATTGATGAGGGAGAAACAAGTTCCACAAGATGAAGAGGACTGACGAGGAGCAATCACACGGATATATTTGCCTTATATGAATGGCGACCAACAACAGTCACTTCAACTCGCAAAAGCAGGTAAGTAATTATTGTACTATCAGGAACCATCATATTTGCAGACAGCAGAGAAAATCAGCCAACAATGGATATAACACATTCCGAAGACTTTTCCCACCAGGTAAGCAAAGTCAGATGATAATAATAACCAGTTTATTGAAGTTGTTAGTATATATTCAGATTGTAAAATGTTAAAAATGCAGCATGAGTAGATAGTAATTATTTCAGGAACAAGAATATGCAGCAGTTGGAATGACTACAACTTCTCAAAAAAGAAAAAAATATAATACCAGTCTCTTTTTTTTGTGATTAGGGTATGAGAATTTTAATAAAAAGATGCAGATGCTGTGTAATATAAAATTGATATTAGGATGAAGCAACAATTCTTTGAAATTCAAATAACAGTTCTCAAAATGTAGAACAGAAAATGCAAAATATTGTAATATTTTCAAAATATAAACACATTTCTTGAATTTTAATTTCTAGAAAGAACACAGACTGCTTGCACATCATAATCGTACTAAATATTTGTAGAAAAATGGCGAGAGTCAATGAACTTGTAGTGTTATTGCAATAAGTAATTTAACTTTTGTAGAAGCAACCAAGAACTCAAAAAAATTTATGTATGATAAAACAACTACAAAATCACATGAAAACTTGAGCTTCTATGAAGGCATATCATACTCAGAATAAGTGCAGCAAAATTAGTAATATGATGAGAACATAGCTTCAATAAATTTAATTCCAATAAAACTTGCTTCAATATATTTTTTTTAATATTCATAAAATATATCAATTTCATTTAAAAGTGCCAATAAATTAATAAAAATTAACCCAAAATAAGAATAAGAACAACCATAGCCTCTTTAAATTTTGTTCTCAAAAATTTATCAAGAACAATTTTCACATTTCTCAAAAATATTTGAATTCATCATGAATTATATATATTTTTTACTTTATATATATATAAAAAGAGCACCATATTTTCATTTGTTAAAATGAATAAATTCATTTTCTAAAATTTCATTCTTCATCAAAATTTGCATAAAAGATTCAATAAATCTCATGGAAAAATACCAGAATAAAAATTAATTTTTGTTAAAATATAATTTTTCAATTAGAAATAAATTATTAAATATATGCACGCCAGGCCAGTTGAGAATAAAAGCTCCGAAATTAACGATATATTGTAAACATCGATCTGTGAAAAAAAATTCTTTAATTTCAGCAGCACAAGAATATTTTTTAACTTCTAAATAAATTTAATAAAAATCAGCAATTCTCAAATAATATTCCATTTTTAACCGACTCAAAAAAGGAGGAGGTTATTTAACCGACTCAAAAAAGGAGGAGGTTATCAATTCGACGTGTATGTATATATATTTTTTTTTATGTATGTACACCGATTACTCCGGAACTATGCGTCCTATTTATGTGATTTTTTTTTTATTCGAAAGAGAATACTCTCGAATTGGTCCCATTTAAATTTTATTAAAATTGATTCAGTACTTTTTCAGAAATTCAACAAAAACGAAAAAAAATAAGCATTTTAAAAATAGTTAACTTGTGGCTTTTGAGTGTTGCCAAATTTGAAAAGCAAAATTACATAAAATTGTGAATTGGATAAATATAATACAACGTACAGATAAAAACTATAAATTATGCTACAACAGATCTACTTTTGAATATTTTAAAATCTTTTATGTATGTTCACCGATTACTCCGGAACTATGCGTCTTATTTATGTGATTTTTTTTTTTTTTATTATTCGAAAGAGAATACTTTCGAATTGGTCCCATTTAAATTTTATGAAAATGGGTTCAGTACTTTTTCAGAAATTCAATAAAAACGAAAAAAAAATAAGCATTTTAAAAATAGTTAATTTGTTGGGCAGACGACTTTCATTTAATTTCATAAAATATTCTATTACGTGAATTTGCAAATAATAAAAAGACTGACATATTTAAATCAGCTTTAACTTGTCGGATTTATTTTCATAGAACAAACTTTTTAAGATCTAAACAAAAAGTTTTGAGTGTTGTAAAATATGAAAAGCAAAATTACATAAAATTGTAAATTGGATAAATATAATACAACGTACGGATAAAAACTATAAATTATGCCACAACAAATCTACTTTTGAATCTTTTAAAAGTTCCATTGTTGCAGTTTCACAGCGGTTTGGCATATTTTGATGAGCGTTTATTGGCGCATAATGAAATACATTGTTGTTTCAAATCCCATACAAATGTACGAGTTACAGAAAATATTTGGCGATTTATCACCTGTGGCGCACTAGTTGGAAACTGTCTTTAAAATATCCAATATCTATATTATATTATACAATACAGTTGTATATAAATGCTTCTGCAATTGTCTTTTAATATTTCTACTACATAATATTAACTATAGAGTGACAATATAGAAAGAAAGAAAGAAAGGGGTTACTCCAAATAGTATTATAGGCGACATTGTTGGCGCAGTGTATTTACCTTGTACGGATCGTAAAAATCAGTACACATTAAGCATAAGCACCAAAAATCAGTGAGTTACACAGTTATCAAAACTGTAGTATACAGCCCGATTATGACACATTATCCAAGACGATTAGGTGAGAATAATGATAAAATTTCTAATCTTCCGTAATCGAGTCTACTGCCAAGGTTAGCGTGAAATAAAAAATATATTAGCAACAGTATGGTTTAATGTTAATATAGATATCATTAAAGGCTTTAAAGACATTAGATGAGAATAAAGATAAATTTTCTAATCTTCCGTACTCGAGTCTACTGTTGTAAATATAGATATCATTAAAGGCTTTAAAGACATTAGATGAGAATAATGATAAATTTTCTAATCTTCGATACTCGAGTCTACTGCCCAATTTAACGTGAACTAAAAAAGATATCAGCAACAATATGATTTAATGTAAATATGGATATCACTAAAGTAATAAATAAATAAATAAACTTTTTAACCAAAAAAAAAAGAACCGATTTCAAAAACTACTAAAAAGCGAAAAATAAACTTTTTAACCAAAAATTGAACTGACTTCAAAATCTACTAAAAAGCGAAAAATAAACTTTTTAACCAAAAATAGAACCGACTTCAAAAACTACTAAAAAGCGAAAAATAAACTTTTTAACCAAAAATAGAACCGACTTCAAAAACTACTAAAAAGTGAAAAAATTTTTTTAACCAAAAATAGAACCGACTTCAAGGACTACTACAAAGTAAAAAATAATTTTTTTTTAGATAATAGTTAATAAAAAATTAAATTAAGAGCATTGTATTTACCATGCATATTATTATATTTATGTACATTAATTTTATTTTTTGGAGTCGGTGCCAGCCAAGCCAAGTACAAAATTCAAAACAAAATATCCAATATAAATCGTAACACGCGTATAAATTATATCTACATAAAAACGAGACAAAAAAAATACATATAACTCATCAAATGGTAGAAAATACAATGATTTAAATGATTAACTAATTTCCAAAGCAATGTTTGTCGACATATAGTTGCTAATCTCATTTGAAAATATACATGTATAACGTCAGATGAAATATTTAAAAATGGTAATATGGCTTTAACTTGGCTTGGCTGGCACAGACTCCAAAAAATCAAATTAATGTACATAAATATAATAATATGCATGGTAAATACAATGCTCTTAATTTAATTTTTTATTAACTATTATCTAAAAAAAATTATTTTTTACTTTGTAGTAGTCCTTGAAGTCGGTTCTATTTTTGGTTAAAATTTTTTTTTTCACTTTTTAGTAGTTTTTGAAGTCGGTTCTATTTTTGGTTAAAAAGTTTATTAATATAAATTAATTAAGAGAGCATCAAATCTTCAAATAATATTGTTTGCATCATAAAATGAGCTTCAAAATTTCATAATAATTTTTAAGAACAAAATAAAATTTTCAACTTTTCTCTTCATAAAAGAATAGTACGGCGCCAAAATGTGACGTGAATATTTATTGATGATAGGAGGAATTATCAAGTGCCGTTATAATATTAATATTTAATGGATGGAGGAATAAGATCGTATAGTGAACTTTTAAATTATTATTGCAGTTGTGATTTAAATAAGCAAATAACCCTGCACAATTTGTGCATCTGTTCTTTAGGTCGATATTCTTGAAGAGAAGAGAATCAAAGCAATAAAATAAATAAAACATTCTTACTTGTTCTTTGTTGAAAAATAAGAGACTCATGCTACTTGAAATAAAAACTCCATTAGGTTTGGATCCAATAATGTTTATTATATTTTCTTGAAGAAGGAGGAAGGATGAGATGAAAGCTGCACATCATATCTTTATAAAGTTCAGGCTCGAACATCACAAAAACCAACGAAATTCTTTAAATATTCTTTCTGGCGAAATCCATTAAGTTGTAGAATTAATTTAGGAGTCAATTAAATTTCCAGTTGATTTAAACTTTTAAAATATTAAACTTAAAATTTACAACAGCATTTTTATAGAATAATTAAAAACTGAAAACGCGAAATTGATCTCCAAAGAATCCGCGCAACGGCGATTCTAGGATACGAGCGCCGGCACAGGCCAGCAGGCCTCAGATCACACCACGTTTTTCAATCAATTTACGGCATCATTTTTTATTAAAATTCTGTTGGGAAAATGTGCAACATTAGTATATATACCCATAACAGGGGTGCACAAATGTTAAAGCAAGATTAATTTAAACTAATTTGTTGATTATGAATTACGTGAAAATTAAAATAACAAATCAAAAACTCATTAACATTTAACAGTTAAAAGAAGGATTCTAATTTGTGTTTGAAAGACACGCCCAATCACCTGCAGCGCTACGCGGCTAAAATATGAAATACTTCCCAAGTCCGGAGAACACATCGAACAAGAGCGACGCATGCGTAAAACACAGGAGCGGGGAAGAGCCGCCGAATGCGATGACGTCACAGCTCAGCGCCGATTGAAGCGAACTCAGAACACGACAGAGGGATGAAGTAACGCCGTGAAAACCACTTGCGTGGCGCGGAATTGCCGATAAAATAGCTTTTAAAGAACGGCAAATAAACTGGAAGGGCTATAAAATACAGAAATACGTTGAGCTGAAATATAAAGTAATTAAAAAGATAAAACTGTGATATATCTTTATCACAGTTGCCATTTGAAATTTTCAAAATTTCGTCACTGTAACATTAACTGTTAGAATTTAACTGTAGGGGCTCATATATCGGGATAGTTTTTTTATAATCACCCTGTATATAGTTAAGAAAGATAATATAAAGATAAAACTTATCAAAATTATATATCTCTGAAAAAAAATATATTGTAAAGGCTGAATTAACCAGCATGCTCCAGAAATACTGATTGCCAAATGCTTTAAATGTCCGGATGGTTGAGTGATACAAAATCTGTATCTTATGATAGGGCTACGAAAGAAATAGTGAAGCAATAAAATGATTTTTTGCTTATATTGCTGTAGAAGTCAGTCAAATTATTCAGATTTTTTTATATTTTAAAATTTGCATTTGATTAAGTTGTTTTTGCCAAATTAATAGAAAAAGTTAAAAAGAGTATTTGTTTGAATATAATTTCCATATTTCTTAATATTTTGTACTTTTGAAACATTTATAATGAGACATCTTTTGAGAATTACGAATCTCATAAAATGCCCTTTGTGCCCATTTCTTGGGTCAGTTTTGTACAAAAAAATTGCTATATAACTTGGTCGATTTCAAGTTTTATATATCTTATATATATATAAGTTATATATATATATAGTTAGTTAGTATAGTTATATATATATATATAAGTTATATATATATATACAAGTATTATATCGGGTCAAGCTCTGCGTATACCCGATAAAGAAGGTTCACTACGAGAGGGAACCGTGACTACCTCTGTAGGTTTTCACACCCCTCGAGTTGTGGTAGGGCAAGTACGGGTTGGAACATCCCGACTTAAGGCCTAGGGCCTGGTTCCCTTTTAGGTATCAAGCTCCGAAGCTGTTGGGGGACGCCGGCCCGTCTACATGTGTCTCTCGGTGACTCCCAGTAGTTTCCCCGCGTATCGCAACAGCCTACGTCGTCGACACGTGGGTTCAAGGTTAGAGGTTCGGCAGGTGGCGGCCGAATGTGACCGGCCGAAGCGCCGCAGGGAGATAAACCTGCTGGCGCGATATAAGTCCCTCAGGACTTGGGTTCGGTAGTCGTCTGACGCGCAGGGCGTTTCTTAAGCAGCTTACGCAGAGGCGCAGTTTACTTTCATAACCGATAAAGAAAATTTCAGTACAATGAGTTCAATTGAAATCAATTTTTGGTAAGTTGAAAATTTTCAACTTACAAAAAATTAACTTATTCTAAATTCAACTAAACCGTCGAAAAATTGTCTGATTATCCATATATATATTCAGTATTGATTTTCAGACACCACTGTAAAAAAGACAAATGTTTCTTAATCAATGAAAATATAATATAACCACTTACAAAAATATTCAATAACCTGTTCCGAGTTACCCATGATTCCGAAAAGCGTTTTTTATCTTTAGAAACCTCAGATACCAATATATTTTCGAGATTTAAAGAAGAATTTATTAAAAAAAAAAAAAAAAAAAAAAAAAAAAGAAAAAAAAAAAAAAAAAGTTTATTTTGTTATCAGGGATTTTCGGGAACACTTACAAGTAGATTTATTAAGTATTAATCAGTTTAATCAAACTGGAATATCCGTTTTTAGGATGTTATTCCTTCTCAATTAAACGTTTTTAGGTGCATAACTGAATTTATACATGTAAGATTAACAAAAAAATATCAATTGTAATGTTAATGTTAAAGCTGTTAATTTATCATGTTCGTCTGTAATACATGTTTTCTGAGCATGGAAATGTATACTTATAATTGTTACTTAAAATCTGTACTTAAAATGGTTACTTCTTATTATTATTACAACTGAAGTGTGTAGCACTTATAGTTGTTTTACAGGGACACTCAAAAGAATTCCGTTACATTACGGTCTTTGGAGAAAAATTATTTGCGGTTTATTGTAACGATGTTACACAATTTGAAACACATTGTAATTGATATATATCACTAAGGTGCATTACAAGAAGCTTAATATGGAATAGGGTATGCAAAGCACTTATAGTTACTTTACAGGGACAGTCAAAAGAATTCCGTTACATTACGTCTATGGAGAAAAATCATCTGCGGTTTATTTAAATGATGTTTCACTATTTTAAACGCATTGAAATTTATATATATCACTAAGGTGCATTACAAGAGGCTTACTACAGAATAGTGTGTGTATAGCAGTCATCGTTCATTTACAAGGACACACAAAAGAGTTTTCTACTGTCTGTTAACAATAATTCCTGGAAGTGCGTTTTAAGTTGCTGAACGCGATTTTAAATTGAACTCACTTTTTGTCTATTACTTGGTGTGTATAAATTCTGTAGATCATATACAAGGCAGCACGAAAGTTTGCAAACACATTTCCTTTTATTGACAGAAACTCCAGAAGGAGAATTTTAAACTGTGCTACGCGTTTCCTAACTAAACTAAAATTTAGCATTCTACGTAGTATATATACAAATCTATAGATCCTATACAGGGCTGAATAAAAGTATTCTGATATTTTTCTGGATTTCCGGAAATTCCTGAAATGACGTTTTTAAATATGTTACGTGTTTTCCAAATTGTTTACTTAGATGTTATCTTTCAGCTTATTAAACGGTAATGATTTGTAAAATTATTTTGGAAGCGTTGGAAAGTCTTACATAATCTATGCTTGACGCATGATTTTTCGTTCTTGTTATAAATGCTTCTCAATATTTCGAAAATACATTACTTTCGAAGGTTTCTAAAGGTAAAAAAAAAACATTTTTCGGACTCGTGGATAACTCGAAAGAAGTTATTGTATATTTTCGTTTGTGGTTATATTATATTCTCCTAGATTAAGAAATCTTTTCTTTTTTTTTACACCAACAGAAAAATGAAAATAACATGCAAAAAATTTTAAAAAAATGCTGGAAACTGTGCGTCAAACGTGAAAAATCAGGTGTGTGAAAAACTCATCGTTATTATTTCAGTAAAATGAATTACATCGTCTGTTCTTATGATAGTATTAATTTCCGTAATAAAATAAATAAATTTTAATGTGGCAATATTTTATTTTTAGTTAACATTTACTTTAATGAAAATTTCAACGGGAAACTGAAGCCTAGCTTTAAAAATTTCAGAACTTGAAATCCATATTTAAACTCTTTTTCTATTTAATATTTATTTCTCCGAAACATCTATCCAAAAAATTGTCGGTAGGTTATGGGATTGCTATAATGAAACAATTTTGGTATACAAATTCGGTTTTTAAATTCAGTAATACGAAAATAATAGGACTGCATCTTAAATAGGATGTCATCACCATGCCAGCATAGAATCATTACTTATCATGGGATATCATTGAATTAATTGCGTGTATGATAGAATTTAATAGAATGAAGAAAACTTTTATTAATTTCTTTTTAACGTTTGATTTTGGATTTTCATAAAATTTCAAATAGTTCGACAAAATTCTGCAACAATTATATATATTAAATTTCAAGCCATTCGATTGGGTAGTTTTTGCACTGTCATATGCGGACAGACGGCGACTATAGGTGCTACGTATTATATAATTATATAATTACATAATTACGTTTTTATAATTACAAACATACTTAAAAAGAAGAAAAAAAACAGAGTTATTAATTTTACTTTTTGTTCTTTCGCTGCTAAATATTTTTTTTCACTAAAAATATTAAGGTTGAATTAAAGCTTTACTAGATGAAGTATTTTCAAAAATTTCCAAAAATTAACTTTCCTTGGTAGGTTACCTTAGTTCATTTTTAAAACTTAATACAAATTGACACTCCTTCTCAAATTGTTAGCGATAGACATAAAGATTTAAAGGCTTATGTAACAGTTAACTGAAAACAGAGCTCAGTTTCTTTATTCCCTAAAGCGGATCTCAATTTCTTTATTAGATAAGCTGATTTTATCTAAAAAAAATTTTTTTTTTTTCCAAAATGTGATTGTTTTCTTCTAAAGTGTGACATATAAAAGCGATATAATTCAAGTAAACGTCAAAATTCTTAACGTTACATATTTCAGCATGACATTTACGAAAAGTTAATAAGACAAAGATAAATTACACCACGATAAAACTGTTAAATTCCCGAAAAGCGTAAAATTTCTTGAAAATTAGTTTTGAGAATATAAAGAATTCATTTTATTAAACAATAATTGAAGAATAATTATAGTGTATAATGTCTACACTATAATTATATCAATTATATAATATAGTTTCAATCTTATAAAGCATATGATAGAAAGTTTTGTTTATGGGATTAATAGGAATTACATTAGATTAATTTTAACTCAATTATTCAAATTGCTAAAGAAATCATACGAGTTTTAATTTAACTGGATGAATTATGCCCTTCAGATTCGACCGGGATAGCTCATTTGGTAGAGCATGGCAGCTTTAGCCAAGAGATCACAGGTTCGATTCCTGGTCCGGACATTTTTCGTCCAGTTGGAAAATTTCAACGCGTATTAATAGGAATTGTTGTGGAGATTATTACAGGGGTGTAGAACCAGTGCCACGCTAAGAAAGATTTTCAGGCAAGCGAACAACTTATCCTAAGAATCAATTTATGGGACATATTCATTTTTTAAAAATTTGAATTTTATAAGCCCTAAAATAAATTTATATGTACATGTTCAGTACTGGCTTTCACACAAAACTATAAATCAAAAAAGTCCTTCTGGTCTCTAATAGAAAGAAAAGATCCCTTCCCAATTCTTTGGTTTTAAAAATTCAGCTAATTTTACTTGAAAACACGAAAGAAAAAATACGTGGAATCCGATTATAAAAGTTTTGCACTTTTGATCAATACTGATTTTTTTTAATGGGAATTTCGAGAAATTTGTCAGCTATCGCCAAGTTGGCTTCATTTATGGCCACTTATGTTTTCGCCAAATTTGATGATAATAAGCCAAGTATCGCCAAGCTTGGCGAGAATTTGACGCTGGCGGTCATCGTCACGCACGTAAATATGCGTGCGCATGCGTGTGTGGAATATTTTTTATGTATACTAATATAGGGTTTTATATGCATATTTTGTATTATGTATACTAATAAAACGTTTCTGTTAAACATTATATATTGTGCTATAAAAATGAGTTTTAACTTCATGGAATGTTTTCAGACAGTTGTTGGCAAGCTTTATATTCCGTAAGCAAGTTTGCAGTTTGAATTTGGCAGTGTATATAACATTGAAACAGAAATGATTTGCGACTTCCTTATATTGTGGAATGTTGTCCCTGATAACATGTTTCACAGTATAAGTTTCCTTATATAGTGTCGATTTTATATCTTTTGATTTTATAGTCTTTTTATTTGCAAAAAATGTATTATATATATACCGGGTATCTGAAAATGGACCGACTGATTTTAAAATTCAATAACTTGCAAACGGTGACGGATATTTAAAAAATTCTTGTAGGAGAGTAATGTATGATGTCAGGAGCTTTTTTTACTGTGATTCCTGACATTAGTTCAAATTACCAGCACTAAATGGCGCTGCCAGCAATAGATGTCCAATCGAGGCAGAAGCAGAATGAGGTGAAAGAAGGAGGTTAAATATAAGGAGTGGGTCACAAGAAATCATACCGACTGACTTCAGAATCGAGCCCTAAGAACAAGATTGTATTGGCGAATGAGACCCACTCCATATATTTAACCTCCTTCCTTCACATCAACGTTGGGTGATTTCAGTTTTGGTCTCGGCTGGGCGTCTAAGCCATATGGTAGGCCTCCCTTCTTGGTTGAATTTGAATCTGAATCTGCTTTCAGCGCCACCTGTCGGACTCTCTCGGAAGTTCAGCGGGGTTGGCTGGGGTTTTCCCCCTCATTGTTCTCTGGGTCCGGTCTTTTGGCTGCGGCCAGGCTACGAGTAGATTGAAATTTCCCCCGAGATTGCATCACAACTCTAAAGCGAAAGCTGGGTTCCCCTAGTGGTTATCTCTGTCATCTTTCAGCGCCATCTATCGCTGTTATTTGAAACTAAAATCGGGAATCGTAGTAAAAAAAAAAAAAAAAAACTTTTGATATCATACATTACTCTCCTAAGAACTTTTTAAATATCTGTCGCAGTTTGGAACTTATTAAATTTTAAAACCGGTATAGTTGTATATCAACAACTGAAAGCAGGATGGTTTTGCAGACTGGGGAACAAGATCAATGGAACTTTACCGGAATGGTTTTTCTCTGACTGCTGCAATAGGCATTTTCTTATTTTTTCTAATGAAAGCTGCCTAAAAGAGAATATTATGAAGGAGAATTAAACAGAAATAAAATAAACCAAACGAAATTTAGTTTATAACGTCACTGGAGCATCCATCCTTTCAGAAGTTACGCGTAGACATAAGTTAAACAAGTTAGAAATTGTACATAAACAAATGAGGTGCTTTCGTACAATAACTAGTTTTACAGTATGAAAAAATCATAATTATTATTTCAGTGACATGAATTATATCTTCTCTTATGAGCGAAATGATCATGACTTTTTTTCGTATTACATATGCCACGTTTAAAGATGCGAATATTTTTCGACACCAGACAGCGCTGGAAAATTAACCATGGAGATATTGCTTTGCGAATGATTACCTCCATGGTTTAATATTTATATGACTCAAGATGAACGAATCTCTTGTGTTTATTTACTTTAATGGATTGAGACATTCGGTAGTTAAACTAATTTCTACTGAAGTTATCTCAGAATCTATACATTTTTTAAGGTAAACTCATCTCTCAAGCAAACAATTTTTTTGAACCAGTTTTGATATCATTGAATTAATTACGTATAATAGGATTTAATAGAATAAAGAAAAGTTTTATTAATATCTTTTTAAGTTTTGATTTGATTTTCATAAAATTTGAAATGTCTCGACAAAATTCTGCAATGATTATATATATTAAATTTCAAACTATTCGGTTGGGCAGTTTTTTGTGCTGTTATGTGCGGACGGACGTACAGACCAGACGTACAGACCAGATCTCTAAAAATATGAAATTATTTATAGTGGCTAGTACTATGATGGGTGAATGAGTGCTTCGCGACCATGAAAACATAAAAAAATAATAATAACAACGGATTAGGCTAAGAATATTAAACTTTTTTGCAGCGCCTATCACTGTAACGTGTGTATGCGCTTCACAAGAATGGAAACAAAACAAACCAATAACAACAAGAACGAAAAATCATGCGTCAAGCATAGATTATGTAACACTTTCCAACGCTTCCAAAATAATTTTACAAATCATTACCGTTTAATAAGCTGAAAGATAACATCTAAGTAAACAATTTGGAAAACGCATAACATATTTAAAAACGTAATTTCAGGAATTTCCAACAAATACAATATTCGGAAAAAAATCTGAAGATTTTTATTCAGCGCTGTATAGGATCTATAGATTTGTATATATACTACATAGGATGCTAAATTTTAGTTTAGTTAGGAAACACGTAGCACAGTTTAAAATTCTCCTTCTGGAGTTTCTGTCAATAAACGGAAATGTGTTCGCGAACTTTTGTGCTGCACTGTATATGAAATATAGAATTTATACACACCAAGTAATAGACAAAAAGTTTAGTTAAATTTAAAATCGTGTTCAGCAACTTAAAACGCACTTCCAGGAATTATTGTTACAGACAGTAGAGAATTCTTTTGTGTGTCCCTGTAAATGAACAATGACTGCTATACAAACAGTATTCTGTAGTAAGCCTCTTGTAATGCACCTTAGTGATATATATAAATATCAATGCGTTTAAAATAGTGAAACATTATTTAATTAAACCGCAAACGATTTTTCTCCCTAGACGTAATGTAACGGAATTCTTTTGACTGTCCCTGTAAAGTAACTATAAGTGCTATACACACCCTATTCCATATTAATATTTTTGTAATGCACCTTAGTGTTATATATATCAATTACAATGTGTTTTAAATTGTGTAGCATCATAAAAATAAACCGCAAATGATTTTTCCCCATAGACCGTCATGTAACGGAATTCTTTTGAGTGTCCCTGTAAAAAAAGTGCTACACACTTCAGTTGAAATAGGGATCATGCTATAGATAACGACAATAACATATAAAAAGTGCAGGGCAATCTGAGCATATTTATGGGAGTTAGAGTACGGACAGACGGCAGACGGCCAGACAAACCGAAGTCATAAACACTTTTTAACTAGGTTGGAAAGTGTTAAAAACCACTAGATTTGGCTACATCGTTGTACTTGAATCTCTAAAAATATGAAAATCTTTAAAGCGGCTACCACTTTAATTCATGTATGAGTGCTTTGTGCCCATGAAAAAAAAGAGCTCACTGGATTTGGCTACATCTTGGTATTGGAATATTTAAATATAGGAATTTCGTGAAAATCGCAATCACTATAACGAAAAAAAGGCAATTCTTTTAAATTGTTAATATTGATTCAAATTACTTTTATAACTGAATTAAACATTGAAAAATAGAAAGATTTAATTTTTCATTCAAATTCTTTTTCGTAACTTAATTAAATATTGAAGAATAAGAACCATCCATTTTTGGAAATTTCCTCTACTTGGATCCGAACTTGGGTCTTCTGAAATTTAGGCAAAAGTCAGTTGGATGGGGAGGCCTACCAAATGGCTTAAGGACTCACTAGCCACGTCCAAAAGAGCTGGTCTTTTAATTTTGAACCAATTCCAGATGAGAGACCTGCACCTGGATTGGCACCCCCAGAGGTAACGCTTATTCTAAACTTGGAGGACATTGGGGCCACGAACAGATTTTACTTGCGCCAGCTCCCATTTATGTACACGGTCCTACGGCAGTCGCAGTCGAGAGAGGGAGTCACCCTCGCAAACAGTGACCACGGTCGATGCTGCTTCATTTTCGGGCATCTTACGGGAACCGAGGTTATGCGTCTGCGCCACTGCGGGACTCTGAAATTTAGGCAAACGACATACCACAGATATACCTCGCACTCATTCCTAAACAACTTACACGTTCATACATTTTTCTTAAACTACTAAAAGTTTCAACTTTTGATATAAGAAACAAAAATAGGAAAAAAGAATCCATATTCCGGAAAAAAAGAAAAATAAACATGTTTCTCAAAGATAACTTTTATTGTGATTTTATTATAAACAATTTGCTATTAACAGTGAGTATATCATTTTATAAATGGGTCTGTGTATTCGAATTTTTACACTGTCTTGGCATTTTATTTAACTTGTGAGTTATTCATTACTATACGATTATTTTTAATTCTTTAAATTTGGTAATCGATCTGTTTTACATACACTTGGAACAGTGGTGTAGACCTGAAAAAAAAAGTGGGGGAACACTCATAGTTCCGGACATAGGATCTGTGTCATCGATAGAAAAGTTGATACTGAATGTTACCTTTCATTTTGAACTGCAGAGAAAAGTAATTGAAAAATTAAACAATTTAATTTAATTAAAGTTTTTTTACTTGTAATGTTTTAAATAGCTTGTCCCTAATTGAAAAGTTCAGAACTTTATTTTGTGTCTGAAAACGTCGGCCCATGCAGATCTCTAGATCGAAGCTATACAATTAAGTTATATCATTTTCAGTAGTGATAATAATGCAAAAAAAACTCAAAAACATACATAAATTTTGTCACAATTCAAACAAAGTTACAGTAGTTAGAGGGAAAACAGACAAATAGACAGACATGGCAGACGATCCTAAGTGATAAACACATTTCAACTTTGTTGAAAAGTATTAAAAATCAGTGCTTTATTTCTTAAAATTGTTAATTGATTTATTAGCATGCTTATCCCTTTCAAAAATTAATACGTTTGGGAAGTCTGTGTCCTCCCGCTTTTTACCCTGCCCTTGAAAATAAAAATGGGGAGAGGTGAGGACGCTTGAGACAAAAGTAAAAAGTGAGGGGACGCCGTTCCCCCGGCGTCCCCCTTCGACTACACCACTGACTAGTTCGCGTAGAAATTTGTGTGGAAAAGAGTTATATATCGAGTTGAGCCCACCAATAGTTTTCCAAACTCTACGCCTATGATTTTACATGAAAAGCAGAAGAGAAATCAACATGTCAGTATACCGTGTTTTATACCTGAATTCTTCAATTATTAGCAAAACACATATAAAATATTTTAATGAAACACTAACATAACTTACAACTATAGTCTGTTTAACTTTAAAAAGTGCCCAGTTTCTTTATTAGATAAACTGATTGTATCTAAACAGAGTTTCTCAAAAATTCGATCGCTTTCTTCTAAAGTATGACATATAAAAAGCCATGTGAACGTTAAAATTCTTAATGTCACATATTTCAGCATGACGTTTACGAAAGATTAATGAGACAGAGATAAATTACACCAAGATTAAATTGTTAAATTCCCTAAAAGAGTAGTTTTTCATCAAAATAAATTTGAAGAAAAGTGTGATTTATTTTTGTTTTAAATAATAACCGAAGAATATTCTGTAATGTCAATTTAATTTTGATCTTATAAAGCAGGTGGTATAAGGTCTTATTTGTGGGATTACTAAGGCACTGTTAAGGCGGGCGGAAACAGTTGCGAAAGCATATAGAAAAGAACGTTTTTATGTACGGAATGGATATTTAAAAACAAACACCTACATTTTTCTTGGGGACAAATGGAGCGATTTGAATGTTTTTAACACTTTCGAAAAAAGTTGAAAAGTGTTTATGAATTCGGTTTGTCTGCCTGTCTTTCGATACTCTAACTCTCGTAAATATACTCGCAATGTCGTGTAATTTTTATATGACATTGAGGTTTAGTATAGAATGTTCGGAATTAAAAGTGAAGTGTGTAGCATTTATAGTTCGTTTTCAAGGTCACACAAATGAAGTCCATTACATTATGGTCCATGCAGAAATTTTTTTTACGGTGTAATTTTATTGATGTTACGATATTTAAAAAAAAAAAATAAGATTAGTAATTCCTTCACTGAGCTGAACTACAACGTCCTGTTTCAGGAATTCAGAATAAAGAGCATTTATAGTTCGTTTACTACAGGGACGTTCAAAAGAATTTAATTACATTATGATCTATTGGTAAAATGGATTGCAGTGCATTTTAATAATATTATGGTACTTCAAACATAATATAAATAAAAGGAAGTACTGAGGTTCACCACAACATGTTTTCTATAGATTATGGAGTGCGTAGCTTTTATCATTCATTTACGTTGTCGTACCAAATAATTCGGTTATAGAACTGACAATGATAAAAATTGCTGGAGTGAATTAACCGCTGTGCATTTTTCGTAATTTGATTTGTGTGTTTAAAAAAAAGTTTTTTAGTTGTGCTTTACACTGCCAAAAAAAATTGTTGACTTTACAGTACAGAATGCGCGAAAGTGTATTACTGCTTATTTTACTGTTTATTACTGTTAATTTTACGGTATAATACAGTCAGATGGGATGCCAGTATTATACTGTAAAATCAACGATTTTTATTCCAGTGTACGAATATGTAAATATATTTTTCGTCTTGTTCCTAAATCAAAAGTTATGCGTAAAGTTGCAACTTAAAAGAGTATTAATGAAATTACGATTATACTAGAGTACGATTATACTAAGTTATTAATATTAAAATTTTAGAAATTTTTATCTGTCTGTCTTGATGTGTTTTGTGTCACGAAAGACTGCCATGTGGTAACTATCTGATTGTATGTTCATAATTCATGAACAAGTTTTTGATAAATTTGATAAAATTTTAATATTAATTATGATTTTATTATAATCATTATTTGCTTAATAAAGTTTTTAGTTACAACTCTACACATATGTAACTTTGTTTGAGTTAACAAAAAATATCTTTTACAGTTGTTCTTTACGAATACATAATAATATTTTTCGCCATGTTCTTATATCAAAAGTTACGAGGAAAGGAAACCCTGAGACAAATTTATGAGCACTCTGTATATGCTTGTCGAGTAAATTCGATTCTCTGTAAAATTTAAAATTTTTATAATTGAACTTTTAAAGACAGTTCTAACAACAAAAACCTAACCCAATGCTCACGCTGTAAAAAATGACCAATGTTTGTTTCTTATTTTATGAAAATATACTATAACCACGAACGAAAATATAATATAATCTTCTGAGTTATCCGAAATTCCGAATAGCGTGTTCCGTTGTCTTTTGAATCCCTAGAAACCAATCCATTTCCAAAATTTAAAGAATTATTTATAAAAACAAAGTATTTTTCGCTGCCCGTATTTTTCGGAAACGTTTCCGAAGGGTTTTTATAGTGTATTAATGGGTGTCCTCAGCCTGGAATACCTGTTTTTCGAATGTCATCCATTCTCAAGTAAACCTTTTTCAGCCTCATAAGTTAATTTATACATGAAAGGGCAAAGAAATAATCTTAATTTTAATATTATTGTTAACGCTGTTAATTTTGCATGTTTGTCTGTTAAACATATTTTTTGAGTATGAAAATGTTTACTTGAGAATCGATAGCATTCGAAAAACGTATCAGAACAAGGAAAAGTCTCATTAATAAACTGGACTTGTCTACAAACTGAAAAATAACTTTCGGAATAGAAACTACAATACATGCATAATATGCTGCTGTCGATGCTGAAGTCAGTTTTTCACCATCGCGCATCAAATTTTTGTTACTGTTCAATCCACGCATAGTGATGTGGGCATGTCAGACACTTTTACATATGAATTATCTGTGTACTTAAATCGTTTAAAGCCCAAACTTTTAAACATTTGAACATTTGAATTAGGGGTGCTTTGAGACCTATAGGTACAAAGGCTGTTGTCTCGATTGATCCATATATTTGTATTCACAGAAACACATACATGACTTTGACAATCACGTAAATCTTCTTGATGAGGACGGGATAGACACTAGGAAGTAGACATGATTGAATAATACAGCTGGGGACTCCACAAAAAGTGTGCAACGGAGTCAACTGGAATCTAACCCGCCGCCTGCTCCTAAGTTCTCAAGTGATTAGCGCGCTTTACCCAACATTTATCTATCGTAATATAGCAGCTTCGATTTTTTAAATCTTCATTTTAATACTTAAAAAAAATACCTCTCTGTTAAGACGCATGAAGCTGATGTTTCAGAAAATCGATGCTCTATATTAGAATAGATAAATGATGGGTAAACATAAAAATATTTACACGGTTTCGGCTATATACCCTTTAAATAGAAAACTAATTTATGTGTAAAAGTGGTGTGAGAAACTCCCACATAGATTTGGCATTATACAAGATTGACAAATTGCTGTAAATGATAAATTTGTATAATGACTAAGTATATTGGTATATAAAATTTTACAATAAGAAATTAATTAAATGAAGACTTGAAACATGTATAAGACACTTACTGAGCTCGTATAATTTAACACAGATTAGCACACAAAACTACACCGGCCAATGGCATTAGCTGCACTGATAGTTTGCGTGATTTCAACCTGTTTCAAAAAGGAATGCGTCATTGGTTAAAGCGTTGTTCATTGATGCCGAGTGGATGATTCATTATTTATTAGTCTTGAGGGGATGACTTTTGTCTTTTAAGATGGCAGATCCTTTATATTATTTCCCAGAAATGACACATTAGAGATCTTTAAAGTTATATAACTGACGTGATCTAGTTACATTTTCTATTTCAGTATTAAACATACTTTATAGAAAACTCCCTCACTTATCTTTTCCGAAAATCATGTAAACCAGTATTAATAATATTATTGTACACTTGTAATGTATTGTACTTTAAAAGTATTAGTACTCTGACTCTTCGATAAATGTATTATAGATATTTAGTTGTTGCTTTCCAAATTATGCCGGAATCATTTTTTCTTCACATAGTGGTTGATAAATTTTCTTTAAATTTATGTTAAAAGGATACGGGCAGACCTTACACTGTGAAAATAAAACAAATGTTTCTTAATCCTTGAAAATATAATATAACCACAAATAAAATGGTACAATAGCCGCTTCTAAGCTACCCACGATTCAAAAAAAGCGTTCTTTAAATTTTGGAACCTCATAAACTAGTATATCTTTGAGATTTACAGCAGTATTTATGAAAAGAAAGTTTGTTTTTGCTACCACTGGTCTTCAGAACGTTTCAAAATAGTTTGTTTTGTGTATTAATCAGTTTTCGCAACCTTGCATATAGGTTTGTCGGACGCTATCAATATCTTAAGTAAATATTTTCTATGTTGAACAACAATGCTTTACAGACAAACATGCTAAATTAACAGCATTAACTGTATCATTACAATTATTATTTTTAATTTTTACTCTTGCATGTATAAATTCAGTTACGCAGCTGAAAATGTTCAGTTAAAAATTGATTGTATTCTGAAAACCGATATTCTCGTTTGGGGATACTGATTAAAACACTCTAAAAAAATTAATCGGAAATGCTTCAGAAATCCAGCGGCAGCAAAAAAACTTTTATTTATTTATTTATTTATTATAAATATTGCTTTAAACTTTAAAAATATATTAGTTTATGTGGTTCTAAAGATAAAGAACCCATTTTGGAATGGTGAGAAAATCGTAAGAAGTTATTGTAGATATTGTACGTACATGGTTAGATTATATTTTCACAGATTAAGAAATATTTTTTTTTTTTTACACTCTACACAATCGCCAAAAGATTTACCAACAATCATTTTGTGCGTCGAATCACCATTATAGCGTACGCGTATTCTTCCGCCGCATACAATATATTTTCATATATTTGCTTTATAGATCAAAAGAAAATCTGAGATTTTTTTTCATATGAAAAGATATGTATGGCTAGGGACTTTTTTCTAATATAGTAGCCTCGAAAACCTTCCCTTCAATATAAACCAAAGATTTGAAAAGGTACAAAATACAAGGTAGTCATAAAAACGCAACGATCTTTAAAAAAAAAAAAAAAAAACAGGATACAAAAAAATGGCACAGGTAACACATATTAAACTACATCACATACAAAAGATTTGCTCTGAAAGATATCATAATGACATGTATAAGAAATAAATACATATTTTGGTTTTATAGAAATAAGAAAATATGACTTTTTTTTAAATTTATGTAGTTTCTTAGGTCTAAGATTTTTTTTTTTCTTTTTTTGTATCATAGACTTTTACAAAGTTTCCCCTAAAATATCAATATTGTACGTGATATGGTGCAAAATACAAAGAAGTGAATATTGAATAATTTTTTATATTTTTTCAGGATTAAATAGAAGATATGATACAAAATTTACATAACATGTGCAAGTCAATAAGTTTTAAAAGTCGTTGCTATTTGTAGACTTGGTAACGATAAGAGCAACTGATAAAAACACACTATTTTTTCGTTGATAACATTAAAATATGTGTCAACAGTAAATAATGTAGAGTAATTTTTGCTAATGCGCTAAGTATAGTACAATGACGTTACACTGGCAGCACTCTATTTAAATGAAAAAAAAAGAGTGATGAATGTAAAGAAAAGTAATTTAATTGTTATAAAATTCAAATTAAGAAAAAACAAAGAGGATGTAATTACTGTAATATGCTATACATATGACCCGGGAGATTCAAAGAGACGTCCAGTGTCTTGTTTGGTATTCATTTCATTCACATTCCCTTCCTATACTCTCAGAAAAATTGAAAATTTTTGGTGCTTTAAAATATATAAAGGTGGTTATCAAAAAAATGGAAACACCCTAGATTTATCAGGAATCCTTTACTAATATGGTGCAGAAACAACTTTTGTATGTAATACAGCTTGAATTCGCCTGGGAATCGAATTATATAAGTGTTGAACAGTGTTTAAAGGAATGTAGTACTATTCTTCGTGGAGATATTGTGAAAGTTTCGGGAGAGATACAGGTGGAGAATATCGATTCCGGATTGAAAGTTCTGAAATAGACCATGATGGTTCGATTACGTTGAGGTCGGGGGACTTTTCGGGTCAAGGTAGATGTTGCACTTCATCCTCGTGTTCCTCAAACCATGTTTGGACAAGTCCCGCTGCATGAATATGAGCATTATCATGCTGGAAAATTCCATCTCATGCAGGAAACAAAGTTTGCATCATAGGATGGACGTTCGTCAGCTAAAATTTCTCTATACTTCTCCCCAATGATCCTCCCTTTCAGGGTAACGATTGGGCCAGCAGAAAACCACGACGCGAATGCCCATACCATGACAGATCCACCCCTATGCTTGTCAGTTGGAAGGGGACAATCACCTTCATATGCTTGTGAAGGTGTCTTCCAAACATGTACCCACCCTGTTGTGGGGGAAAGTGTGAAAGATGATTCGTCTGCCCATATAACTGTCTTCCACTTATCAATCGACCAGGTTTTATGGCTGTAGCACCACTGTACATACACGATGTTTACCATTAACAGCTGTGACAAGTGGCTTGGAAACTGCTGCTCTGACGTAAATGTTCTGTTTATAGTTGCCTCCTGACTGTAATTACAGACACTAGAGCATCCTGATGCTGATTGAGCTCTGCTGTCACTTTGGCTGCAGTTGTTTTCTTTTTATTTGCGTTCGTAATTATATTAATACGTAGCACCTACAGTCGTTGTCTGGTCCGTCCGTCTGTCTGTTCGTCCGTCTGTCCGCATATAACGGAGCAAAAACTACCCAACCGAATGGTTTGAAATTTAATATATATAATCGTTGTAGAATTTTGTTGAGTCATTTCAAATGTTATGAAAATCGTATCAAAACTTAAAAATGTATTAATAAAAGTTTTCTTTATTTTATTAAATTCTATCTACGTAATCTATATAATAAAAGCGCAAGTCATATGACCGAGGAAAACAAATACGGGCGTACTACGTCTTTTTTCATATGCCAGGCGGGCATTTTATTCAAAATTATTTTCTGGAATAAAATTGCACAAAAGTTACATTTTTAGAAAGATCGTTGAAAAAATTGTTTGTTTCAGAGATGAGTTACATCCAACAATGCATAGATTCTGAGATAACTTCAGTGGAAATTACGTTAACAGCCGATTATCTCAATCCATTAGAGCAAATAAATAGAGAAGATTCGTTCATTATGAGTCATAAAAATATTAAACCATGGGCGTAATCATTCGCAAAGCAAGATCTCCCTGGTGAATTTTACAGTGCTGTCTGGGGTAGAGAAAAATCGCAATTGTAAATGTGACATACGTAATAATAATTAAAAAAAAACATGCTGATTTCGCTCATTTCTGACGATATAATTCATTTTATAAAAATACCAAGGATTTTTTTTTTACATTGTAAAACTAGTTATAAAACGATTACACCTATGCCTCGTTTAACGTACAATTTCCAACTGGTTAGACATTACAATTCGCTTCCATCCCGTCGATCTCTTTCACTCAGCCTCTCCTTCAGTCCATTGTTTTGTTTTGCTGAGCTTGTCTTACCGCGTTGTGTGTACGCTTTCATGACTTTAGACACCGTACCTCTAGACACGCTTAAAAGCTGGGATGTTTCGATCACAGTTAGTCGTTGCTCCAGCTAGTCGGGTTCCTACAACTTGGCCACTTTTAAAGGCTGTGAGGTCTGACATTTTACACGTTTGACAAAAATCCAAGTCGTATACAACTTCACGAAAGCTACCTCATACTACCATCATATATACTGTTTATATTTTAAACAAAACTGGTAGCTAGAATTATATTTTACTGCTTACGAAGCGCATTATTAAATGTCACTTTTATTCACGGTGTTTCCATTATTTTGATAAACACCTCTATATGGATATATAAATACATTCACTCAAACTCGTTTAATACGAGCCCAAATAAAACGAGAAAGGTTAAAAAGAGCGCTTTGCACATAAGTAGTAAGATTTATAATGTAACAAAACTTTTGTTACAAAAAGTTACCTATTGCAGCCGTTCGGAGGAAAGCAATTCCAAAACATTTTGGTATATTTTCATCGATCATGCCCCCCCCGGACCCCAATGCCACCCTCCGTTCAAATGTTGATTTATATATATATATATATATATCACATTTGTTATGCTGTAACTCTCTTATTTATGAACTGATTTGGATGTGACTGACTATGCCTATAAGACACATAAGACATACTAAGGTCTTGACCAAGTTCGTTAGCCAGCTTCATCCGCCATCTTGTTTCAAAATGGAAACCAGTTAAAAAAATTAAAATTTTTAAACATTCAAAAAGCTGTATCAAAAATTATAAATTGAAATAATTGTATCCGTTAAGTATTAGAACGTGATACAAGAATTCTGGAACATTTTTGTGTTGGCTATATCTTAAAAAATGGCTGAGATATGGCAATTTGAAATTCTAGTGTGTCTATGTTTGAAATTCTAGTGTGTCTGAGATTTTGAAACAATCTTATATTTGTTAAGCTGTAAATCTCGTATTTATGATCCGATATGAATGTGACTGATCATGTTTACAGAGCATACCAAGATCTCGACCGAGGTCGTTGGCCAGCTGCATGCACCATCTTGTTTCAAAATAGAGGCCAGTTAAAAAAAATAAAATTTTAAAAATTCAAAAAGATGTATAAAATATTATAAATTGAAAAAAATGTTTCCGTTAAGTCTTAGATCGCGATACAAGAATTCCGGAACATTTTTTGTTTTGGCTTTATCTTAACAAATGGCTGAGATATGGCAGTTCTAAATTCTAGGGTGACTGACATTTTGAAACAATATGAAATTTTTTATGCTGTTACTCTCATGCTGAAATTCGCATTCAAATTCAGTATTAATGAAAACCGGGATTGAATCTTCTATAATCGGGTTCCAAGCATTTTAGCTTCGAGTATTTGAGTAAAACGAGTTGAATTCTTAAAAACATGGACTATGAAAGCTACTTTTTCCTCCCGGTACAGGAAGGATGGACTTTTTAACCTCTTTGCGGGTGAATTTTCAAAAGTCGTTTGTTTGTGGGTACATACATTGTGTAAGGAACATGTCTTTCAAATTTCAAAGTCCTGGGAGCAAAGATTAAGGCTCGGCTTTGATTATGAGTCATCGAGACACTTTCTTTTATAAGTGTAGATATTTATGATATCGTCAAAGAAGGGAAAAAAGAGTGAAACTGAAATATTATGACGTAAATTGTGAACCTTTATACTTATTTAAATTATCTCTTAATTTTTAAGTAATATTATAATTAAATTTTATTAATATTCTCTCTTAAATTTAACTAGGTAAAATAAAAATTACAATTAGTTGATTCATTTATTACACAAATTAAACATTTATTTCGACAAATCATATTTGGCAACAATCAAGGCTTGGCTGTCATTGACTGTAGGCAACGCACTACCGAAGCTGCCAACTCTTCTAATAGGCGCTTTCTCTGCTAGATTTAAGTCGGCATCTGGCAGTAATTTAACAGCAAAATTTGTGTCTAGTAATTTAATTAGGGCTTGTCTTATAGCCAAAGATTAACATAATAAAATTTCAGCCTTGTTAAAATGACGTGAATATGACATTTTTTTTACCAATAAATCAGAGTCTGGCATGATGTTAACAACGGTGAAACCTTCTGGCAATAATGGCATAATATCGCGAATAGTTAGCAGAAACAAGTGTTATAAACAACATTCATGCTAAAATGGTGTAATTTTGTCTTTTTTTTACCTGTATTGCCCCTAATCTCACCGATAAATGCAACGTCTCCGGCCAGCAAGACCTTACGTATGCGTACTATACTATAAAAAGGGAGGTATTTTGAAAAATGAGCCATGCTAAAATCAGGTGACGAAAACGTTGCTAGCTTTTAGACTAATCCGTTCGGCTCCAATCTTGCAACTCAATTTTAATGCATCTCCTGTGCTACAATTGACCCAATGTTTGGTCGAGGCTAACGAAATAGACAGGCTACCGCGGTGCATTCCGCTTATCTTTTTTTACAGACCGCTACCGCGACGTAATGCTCTTTTCGTACACCTCCATTGGTGCATTTGAGCATCACGTGACTCCCTCGGTCTGTAAAAAAAGATTAAAGCACCGCGGTAGCTTTTCTTTTTCGTTAGCCTCGTGTTTGGTAGTGTGACGTATTTCCAGTGACAATGCAATATTCTGAAGAAACAAAGCTCTGTTCTTCGATTGAACCGTAATATGGTTGGTAAATGAGTCATCAATCAGTTCCGCGCAGTGTATGAGTGGATCTGGGTTTAATTCCAATGAGGACGTTGATCAGTTTTTTCTTGCTTGGAAACTGGATTTAAAATTGTATATCTATTTTATTTTATTTTTAAACAAACTGATTAAATATACTCGCAATTTAATTTATTTCTTTTAAAAAAGATATCTGTTTTAATCAATTGTCCTTCAACATTTTTTTTCGTTTTTAGTTACATTACTAGCTGAAGTACGTGGCGTTGTCTGGGATTTTAAGAATATTTGTTTAGATAATTAATTTCAAAATTAAACATGTGTATAGAAAACATAATAAAAGAAATCAGCCGAAATGTTATACAAATGAATCTAATGGAAATCCAATCTAATTATAAATAAACTTATATATTAAACTCATCAGGATTCAGGTATAAATCACCTTGCTTCCAATCATCATTAAATCAATAAAAGACTAAAAGGAAAAATGTAAAACAGTCTTTGAACTGCACATTGATGGAATGAACTGTAAAACAATTACTTCACAACTAATTATCTTCAACAACAGTATCTATTGATTTATACAATACAGCCTCTCTAGGTACCGCTTCTTGAACCTTCAAGTTGATGTTGTTCAAGCTATCATTTTTTAGTGCAAGAATCGCACGTTCCCAAAGCCATTTATGGTCTATAAAATGTCGAATATTTGGAAATACTGTTGGCTTTAGTTTTTCAACAGACACAACTGTGTTACAAAAGGCTTCTCTGATTTTGAACAAAACAGTTACTGGATGAAGCGGTATTAAGCCATTCCCCATATTTAGCATATGGTCAGAAAATTCACTATCCAACAGGGTTTCGATCTTGATGAACATTTTTTTTTTCACCTTATAATTTGTTTTATGTACTGTTAATAATCTTGTTTTATATTTTAATTTCATATCGAAATTCGAAAACGTATAATCATTTTTGTTGCCTCCGTCCGCTCTAGAACGAAACAAAACATCTAATACCTGAGAAAAAGAATAAATAATCATGAAATTTAAACCTAAACAGTTAAATAAATTAAAAAAAATATTCCTTTAAGCGTTTATTTTTTAATTATAAACAGAAAAAATCGGAAATATTTCAAATATTGTTTGTGAATCTAGAAGATATTTTCAGGTGAAACGTTTCCGATACTTTTTTCTAGGTTATTTAAATTAAAAAAATAATGAACTATCATGACAAAGAATAATGAAACTTCCTCCATAACGCCAATAATAACGAAATATTTCTTTTCACTAAAATATTTTTTAACATTTTACATTCTCTAACATTTTGAAACCAGTTTCACATGTCTATCTTATATGCAGCGGATATGAATAAAATAATCAGGGAGATAAAGTATTTTTGGATATCCTGTCGACTTAAAAACATTATTTTTAATGTAGTTGTCATTCGTAAACATATATTGACATTCTAAATGTTTCTACAGAAAAATATTCTAGAAATTCTAAAAATTTAGATTTTTTTAAAACGATGAGTTTTGAATAATTAATGGAATAATGAATACTCATTTTGACTCGCAGCGTTCCGAAAATTTTATACCACTATTTTAAAACAATAATCTTTGTAGTATATTCCTTTCAAAACTGCAGTAGAAATCTACAATAAAGATTGTTGCTCTAAAGCATTGGTGGCAAAGAATGCTGCGAGCTCCGGGTCATACATCTAAACATAACAAAAAGAACAACATCATTTAATACAAGGTTTTAAAATGTAATGCTACCATTTAATATATAACTTTTTTTCAGTAAAATTTTAATATAGATATTGTTTAACACAAATGTAAATGTTTTAGTATTGATTTTAACATTCATTAAAATTCCATGCAATTATAATCTAGAAAAACCGCATAGTACAATATTTTATTTTTAGAATATCTAATAACTTTTTAAACGTGTGCTCAAAATATAAATAAAAAAATCCCACGATAAGTTAATGGCTTTTTGCTTTTTAATTTTGTAGCTTAAGCTTGCATTGTTCTTTCTTAATCGGCTTCTTTTTATTTGGTTTAAATGACGTTAATTAGAGTGTAAATTTAATTGGATCTGTTTTAAGCACACAAAAGAACTTATGGGATAAAATAAGAAATGAATTCTAATTAAAAAATGTATTCTCCTTTGTTTAAACATTAAAAAAATATATTGTTCAGAAAGATATTATTAGAGGAAAAGAAAATTTGCCTTAGAAATGATTTTATTTTAACATTTTCATTGAATATTTTTTATCTGTTTTTTGAAGTGTTAATTTCAACTTGAGAAAAGATCTCATAGATTTTAAAAGTGAAAGTGCATTTATGCAAAAAATATACGTGGTTTTAGGAAATTAAAATAAGTATCATTTATTTATTTATTTATAAAAAGGTCTTAATTGAGAAAAATAATATCTTATTTTAGATGTTTATGATCAATGAAGTCCAATTATAAATGTTTATCATTTTTTTACTTTTCATTTAGAAGTAATAAGTAATTACATTTTTAAATTGCTGTCTTTTAATAAGAAACTGGAATGATTCAAAATTATTCATGCGATTGCAACTGGTTTTAAATTTCGTTTTAAGCAACAATTGGTAACAACATTTTCATCGCAATACAGAAAAAGTTTTGTTTGTGTCGATGCTTACTGAACAACAAAACAAAATCATGTGTTAAACGTAGGTTATGAACACTTTCCAACACATTTGCAATACTGTTACAAAAATTCACCGTTTAGTAAGGTGAAAGATGATATATAAGCAAATAATTTCGTAAACGCATAACACATTTCAAAACCCAATTTCTTCAGTTACCAACTAGAGTCGGAAAAATATACGAACTCTTTGTGCATCCCTGTATATGATCTATATAATTTATACACACCAAGTAATATGCAAAAACATTAGTTATATTTAAAAATGTATACCACAGTTGAAAATGCACTTCCAGTAATATTACATATTGCATAATTTGAGTATTGCATATTGTATAATTTCAGTATTGCTCATAAACAATACTGCAACAGAATTATTTTGTGTCCCTGTAGATGAACGATAAATACTACGCACATCTTATTCTATTGTAAGCATCTTGTAGTGCACCTATTTCTATTGAAATATGTTTTGTATAATACAACATCATTAAAATACATTTAATGATTTTTCCCTATGGACCATAATATATTCGAATTCTTTTGAGTGCACTGTAAACAAAGTATAAATGCTATACACATCATACCATAATAAGCCTCAATAACATATATACATTACATGGTAATTCGAGTAAATTTACTCGAGTTATAACATTTACAGTAATTGCCATGCAAACGGCCAGGCAAACAAAAATACTTTTCAACTATGTTGGAAAGTGTTAAAAAACAAAGCCAGTTCGAGATGCTATCCAAAATATTACACAAATGCCTTCAACCAAATTCTATGAATAAGCATGCTGGATAACGTGAAGTAATGATTTATTACTTTGGATTACAGATTGTCATGAACTCCATTGTAATTCAATAAAAAGTAAAAATTTCAGTGCAAGTTCACTTTGTTTATCAATTAAAATTCATAAAGATACAAATAAATGTAAATATATTGCTTAAAGATGCGTAAAAACATACAAAAAACCTTTAAAAGCACATTAAAGTCCTTTTAAAATCAAAACATTTTCAACCGAACTTACTCGGTCATCATCAGTGAATAACTAATAGTTAAGTTGAGTTGTTGTCTCTTCGCGTCTTCTAGCTTACCCGGAACAAGCCATTTTACTTCATGGGTGTGAAATATAAGGTGGAATGGGAAAGGTCATTCAACACTTCAAAAAAAGTACAGGTTAATTAATCACGTATTAATTCATCCCAGACTACGTGGATATCATATGATAATACATCGTTACAGACTATTTCTTTTTTAGATATTACTTCCAGAGACTCTCTTGTGATAGCTTTCTGGTGATTACTTGTGCGGAATATAATTTTGGATCCATTGAAATCTACTTTTATAAGTTCAGTTTGTGCTATAAAGTCCTTTTAAAATGAAAACGTTTTCAATCGAACTTACTCGGTCATCCTCAGTGAAAAACTAATCGTTGAGTTGTTGTCTCTTCGAGCCTTCTAGCTTGCCCAGAACAAACCATTTTACCTCAAAGGTTTGTATTTTATGTATACCACATGTAACACATCGTCCATTGTAATGAACATAAAAAAGTACAACATCGCATACTAATCAAATGTAGCAAATTTCATCAAATCTAGCCCTAGCAATTTGTATTATCGGTGAGGTTATGCTTGTATTTTTATAGAGTTCAGAGAATTTTAATAATTTCTAAATATATACTTTAAAAATGAACTTTAAAACTTCTAAATATAAACTTTGAAAATTTTTTGCCATTTGTTTCCATTTTAGAGGATTACAAATGTAGTTTAGTAAATGCACGGAGTCTCAAAAATGATATTTGAATTTTAAAATGTAATAATTTATAAACTATAATCAATATAAAGATAAGAAAAGTGACATATTTATGAGGCAAACTTGACTTCTCTCTCTTTCGAATAAATCAAAAATTTTATTTAATGAATGAAATCAGATATGTTGCAGTTGATTACCACATAGAAACAAGACACATTAAATATATTTTCTTGTACAAAGTATATATTTTTTATTTAAAAATTTTGAAAGGTAGCAAGTATGATAAGGTAGTAAAATTTGTTTGCATTCATTTTACAAATTGTTTAAATTCTAGCCATCAGATGTACTTCCTCAACCTTTAAGAGTCATCAAGCTATCTTCAAACCTTCAAAGTTCAAGTTGACACAAATCTGGATTAAAGTTCACTCAGATTTCACTCTTTATACAATTTGACTGCTTAAACGCGAACAAAAATTACATTTTAAAATTTAGAAGGCACCTCGATCATTTTTACAGGTTTAGAAAATACCTGGATAATCAAATGGATGAAATTTCAACAATTTTTTAAGATACTGCGTCCAAAATTTATGAGTTACATTACAAATAATACGTCACTTAATTCAACCTTATATATAGTATAGTTAATAATTTTTTTAAGTTTAAAGTTTGTCAATCATTTTCGGGATGGCCTATCGTGTTAACATAATTTTAAGTAAATGCCATATGTAAAACAATGTGGAAAAATAACTAAATAAACATTATATTGTCGTATAATCTGAGTAAAAGATAAAAATTGTTTCTACCTACAACATATGACATAAAGGCAGAAAATAAAACAAAATATATGGTTCTGCACTAAAAATAATTGTATACTGAAGTTTCAAGTGCTATCGTAAAGAGGGAAGCATTATCGATATTCTACGAATATTGAATTTATAGCCAGCCTCTTTTAAAGAGACGATTTTTTATTTTCATCTTTTATCCATGATATTTTTCATGTCTTTGACAGGTATTGGCTCCATTTGTTACAGAAGAGATTTTGATAGATGCTATTTAAACAAGACAGAAAAAGCACGTGCCAAGCATAGAATATGAAATACTTATTGACTATTTTTTAACACAATCATATTAATTGACAGATATCATACAAGTCGAAATTTTTCCAAATGAGTTAAAAGTGCCTTGACCCGGATTTGAACCTATGAACCTTTAGCGTAAATTGACAATGCTCTTCCTACCTAAAAACTGTTTCACTCAGTTCAATCAGTATCAATCAGTATGGTTGTGATTAAATAATAATGTGTATCTACGTTTCCATCGTTTAATGGTGTTTCTTAACCTTCGGCTTATTGTGTTGAGCTGTTTGCATGGCAGACCAAATGTTATTGCCTAAAGGTTGTCTGAGTTAATTTTGTTGCCCGTTGTCGTTTCAAGTAGCTTAATTGGATGAGCACTGGTAATTTACAAAAATTGTTCTGAGTTCGATTCCCATACTGGATACTTTTTCACGTGCTTGGAAAGGTTTTAACTTGAATAATATCTTTAGAAATCAGTATGATTGTGTAAAAATAACAAAGTGTATCTACATTTCCGTCGTTTAATGGGGTTTCTTTAGCTGTTTGAATCCCTCGAGTTTCGGTAAAGCAGGTGCTTTTCGGAAAAACCTGGCTTAAGGTCTAGGACTTGGCTTTCTTTTGGATGTGCGTCTCCGAAGCTGGTGGGGGACTCCGGCTCGTCCCCAAGTTTAAATGTGATGGTCTTCCAAGAAGTTAGGAGCAGCTCAATTTTACCTGTCGTATAGCCTTGTTTCTTTACCTTTGTCTAGCCTTGTATATGAATTTATTTATATTAAAACACATCTGAATACATATTAACTAAATATAGTTACCCTGGAAAATGAATAACACTATTAAAAACACCTCTACACCCATATACAGTGTTACTTACGAATTTTTTCGCACATCCCTGTATAAGAGCTATCGAATGTATACACACCAAGTAATGTCCTAAGATTTGGTTAAACTTTAAAATGCATACCGCATCGGAAAACGCACCGCCAACGATTGATGCTCATAAGCAGAACTATAACCGATTTCCTTTTTGTGCCCTTTAAATAATCAAATAGATGTGATGCATTCCATATTCTACAGTAGGCATCTTGTAGTGCACCTCAGCAATGTACATAAATTTCCTTATGTTTGAAATAACGTAACATTTTAATAATAAACTGTAAATGATTTTTCCTCATAGGACATAATGTAACATAATTTTCCTGTGTGTCCCTGTAAATAAATGATAAATGCCATGCATTCCATATTCTATAGAAAGAATGTTACATTGCAGGTACATTCAACAATGAACAGATAAACGTACTACACTCCATATTCTACAGAAAGCACTTCAGCAATGTACTACAACAACTTAACTTAACAATGTTTGAAATAACGTAACATGTTAATAATAATGTTACGGTTGGTTTCAACCAAATTTTTTTTAATCTACATTAATTATTTAAATCACTTTCTCTACATTTATTTAAAAGCACTCTTTTTTTTTTGTTTCTAATAAAAATTTAAATAAATAAAAGTAATTGTAATAATAATAATAAAATCAGTTTTTATTTTTTCTTCTTTCTTTTGGCAAAGTAAATTCAACGTTTTTAGTCTAGCATAGCTTCCTGTTTTCAAATACGAAAGATAAGACAGCAAGGGAGGGATGTTTTGTCAGTTAAAGACCGCACAGGTGGAAAATTTGGAGTCATCTAGTCTGACTTTGATATAAGAATGACCGACCGCCCTGTATAGGAATTACGTTATCTTATGAGTGTACTATATACGCAATTAGGCTTTGTAAGCTTACGACAGGCTTCAATGAGCTCTGCTATCAGGCGGATAGCTGGCGCCCAGGTCAACAGAGGCTCACAGGACCCCCTTCAGCACACGCCATGGGGGTGAAACATGGCTGCCTTCCCCCATGAAGCGGCTGGCAGGGTGGAACGACAGGCTGGTGCCTTCAAGGAGAGTCCATTTTCCCTTTTGTTTCCATTCCCGTACCCCTGGCAGAGTGGTTCGGTCCCGTTTTTCAAGCAGCGCGGGAGAATGAATGTTTACGACACTTGTTGCTTGGCCAAGAGACCTGTCGTTTGACTCGTAAAAAAAAAATTCGACTTATTACGGGGCTCGAAGACTGGCCTGTGGGCTGGATCGCGAAGTTGTTGAAGGCGGACAGGTTTCTGGAAGATTTTGTTTTGAGAGTGGGGCATTGATGGCCTACTTTAATTATCCTAAATCATGAGGTTATGATGAAAAGAGGCTATAAGGGCATTTTCGAAGTAAGGATCTGTATCTGATGGAGGGCGAATGAAAAGAAAATATGTTTGACCCATCATGTAGTAGCGGCGTTCCTAGAAAAAGTGTTGTCTTGTGTTGACTTCTTAAGCGGCGGTTGTTAATGATACCTTGACGAAAAATGAATTAATGATTAGACGAGCATCATTTCTGGAGATGGGGCATTATCAATCCTAGACTAAGAAGGCTGGCGAGACTAGCTGAGTAGACTTGCCCGCTTTACAAGGTATCGGTGATGTGACGACGTTTTGAATCGGGAATAAATCAAAATCTCCAAGTGATGTATGGAGTAACGGTGTTGACTCGTAGAGGCAGCTGAAAAGAATAGGTTGAAAAAAAAAAAAGGAGATTATGGCAGATCAACATATCTGCAGTGAAGTGTGCCCACATTGACGGTAGTAAATATCAAAGTATATTGTAAGTAACCCATATTTCTTCTTTATTACATGTTGTCTACTGTTGTGATATTTATGAATACCTGGAGAAACAAAAAAATATAATTATTGGTATTTTAAGATGATTAACATGTAACCTTTTTGTTTATGATTGAACGACATTTGAATTGTTGGTTTGTTAATAGTTTAAGATTTATGATATTTAATTGAAAATTAATCAATAATTAAATTTTGAAAAGTTGATCCATCTTTAAATCATGGTATTGTGGTAATTTTAGGGACTTTGCTGCTTAATGTAAAGTGTTGTAATAAGTAATTTCAGTATTTTTTTTTTGATCAACTTTGTTATTATGTTATTATTATATTTTGTTTGAGAACTACCTTACTTTTATAATTTTTAATTATTCAAATAAAGAAAGTTTTTGTTTATTCTCAAATATGGTATGTTTTTCTTTATATATAATTTTTAAATAATTAATATTTCTATAATTACAACATACCTATAAGGAGGAATTAACCTCTAAGTAAGTGAGATTAAAAATATGAAAGCTATAATTTTGCTAAATTAATATTTTTTTTTTATTTCTTAAATTTTTAATTCATGGTAATAATTTATTTGAAAATTAATTGAGGTTTACGCAAGGTTATTAGATGTAATTATTGTTCCTATCTCAGAAATGGATATACTGATAATTGATGCTAAAGTAAAATTAAGTCTAATTTCATAATTGATTAATTTAATTTTTAATTATCCTTTCTTTGAAGTATTATTCAAGGCAAACAACAAAATGGTTGTTTTTTGACAAAGTAAAAAAAAAAAAAAAAAAAAAAAAAAAAAAAAAAGTTTTCAGTTATTTTATAGCCACTATACGATCCTTGGTTAACCGATCTGATCTTGTTCACAATCTCCATAGTTGTTCTAAAATTTAGTACATCATCATATCCCTACTCTATTAACGGATTTAACTCTTTCTCCTTTTGGTCCTCATATTGGAGGAATTTCAGGTTGTCTGCATTTTTCCAAATTATATGATGATTACACTTTTGTTAATTTAATGTGTATGGAGATTTGAGCTTGATCGGGTTGGAGTGGAGTTGGGTGTTCTTTATGCAATTCAGTATGCTACTTGATTTAGAAATCTGTTGCCCCTTACTACATTTAACATTGTCTTAAAGTGATGAGTCCAAAATTATCATTGTTGTATTAACCTATTCGGATTCTTAAGTTTTGATATTTTGATTAGTTTAATATAATTTGCTACCTTTTCCATGGCAACAGATTTCAGTGGAGCTAATCAGGGTATACTTATTTTTTTTTAAATATTTAATTGTCAAGTGAAGATTGAGTAATAAATGAGCTTTTTAAGTTTAAGTAAGTTGTGTTTTAGAAAGAACCCCAAATCCCACAACAAATGGAGCCGTAACAATTCGGTCTCTGGGTTATTGATTTTTTTTTACTTGTATGTATTTATGTATCAAAGAGCAACTGGGTGTTTTTGCAATTAAAATTTTATTTATATGTTCAAGTGTAAAAAGAGGTCTAGGCTCTCTCTCTGTGCTAGTAAGCGACAATTCCCAGTCAAAATTATGTCTTGTGAGCATAACCTTTTCTTATTTACAAAAAGCATAGTCCTGTACTTAAGTTTTATGTATTTATAAGGTTTTCCTTTCCCCTCTCTTTTTCTCATTTTTAAGTTGTTCCCCCCCCTTTTTTCATTTTTTTTGGTTTGTTTGTCATTTTCTAACTCTAACTATGGCTGATAAGCACTCGGAAGCAATTGCCACTATTCAGCGAAAAAATGCTTTAGTGGATAATTTGTCTAATATTCCCCCATTCAATGGAGAGGCCAGCTCAGTCTGCTTCTCAGATTTTTCTGAGAAATTTGAGAGTTTTTCAAAATTATTCGACTGGACTGAGGAGGAAAAGAAGTTTGTTTTACTTGCTAGACTTTCAGGAGCTGCTTCTAGGCGAATAAAAATTCACAAAGCAAAAACATCTGATGAGCTATTAAAAATCTTAAAAGAGAGTTATACTTCACAGACCACACCAGATGTTGCCCTCAGTCATTTTTTAAATTTTAAACAGCCACCCAATATGAGTGTTCAGGAGTTTTATGACAAGGCATATGATATGTCATTAAGAGCCCTTGTAATTGAAGGTATCCAGGGTGAAGTAGTCGATAAAAGCCGAACGGCTCTACTACACTCCATGCTGTTGAGCAATCTTACACCAGAAGTGCGAAAGGGGGTAATTGCGAGAAATCCACAATCCCCAGAAGAGGTCCTCAAAATTGCACTTCTTGAGGAAAAGGCTTATAGGAGCATTAACCCTTTCTACAACCACCGCGAGGAAATTCTCAACCCAAATTTGACCCAAAACCTACCCTGTGCTGCTGTTTTTCAGCAAGATAGATCACAAAAGAAGGAGATAGACCAACTAAAATCTCAAATTGATGTTTTAGCAGCTAAGATAGACAGTTTAGTTGATCTTAGGGCTAGGGATATGCAGGAAAATAACCAGGAAGTAAGACCCGTAACCTGCTATAGGTGTTCCGTACAAGGCCACTATGCCAGAGATTGTCCACTAAATTTTGTCGACTATAATTTTAGAAGGGGAGGTGGTCAAAATTTCAGGAGCCGTGGGCAAAATTATAGAAACAGAGGTGAAAATCCTAGAGGGAACCACAATCAGCGAGGCGGATATAGGGGAAGAAGAGGTGGTTATTACCAAAACAATAGGAGCACAGCTGCGAACAGAAATGAAGTGCAGACGGTAAATAACACCCCAGTAGCTAACAGTGAAAGTGAGGCTTTAAACTATTAGTGGCCGGATCAGATGTGGTCAACTCGATCCCCCACAGGCCCCTGGACCCCCCAACTGTGTATAGTATGTTTCAACCCCAATCGTATACATTACCAACTGCAAGAATTTACATAAATAAAGTTTGCCTGAATGCATTATGTGACACTGGTTCTGCAATTAATCTCCTGAGTGGTACTGATTGTAACTGTTTAGAGAATTTTGAAATGGAGAATTGCAATATCCCCATTATGACTGTCACCGGTGAGAAAGTTCACCTAAATAAGAAAGTATTTTTAAAATTTGTTTTTGATAATGTTCAATGTCAAGCTGAATTCTATGTAGTGGAAGGTAAATTAGCAGAGGAATTTAATATGATTTTGGGAATGCCATTTTTGAAAGAGTACCGGGCAAGTATAAATTGTGATACAAATGCTGTCGCTCTTAAAGTGCCAGTTTCAGGCCAATGTAAACAAAGCGTAGAAACCCCACGTAATACTTCAGGGTGTAATACTTGTCTTGCTACTAATTCTGTAAATATTTCTAACTCTGTATATAGTGTAAATTCTAATAATAATTGTATAAATAATGATTGTGTTAAAAATAATTCTGTAAATATAAAATGTGTCAACAAAGTAGGGGAGAATTCAAAAAGTAGTAATGCAAATAGCCCTCCTGAAAATTGTGCATGTGAGAAAGTTCATGACTCAGTTAATATTGAAAATGGGAATCATAGTAGTGAAAATATGGCAGTTCAGCACCCGCAGTTGAGTAATATGAGAAAAGATGTTGAGATAGTCATTCAAACTGAGGCAGATAAGGAAGTTGAAAGTGTTGCGCAGAACTTTTGCATGCAAACAACATCAGGCGGTAGCTCTGAGGGTAATAACACTGAAAATTTTTCAAGTATTCAAAGTGTCGACAACATTCTTTCAGCAGCGAGTCAGGTAACTCAGGGTAATTTAGCTGAAGAGACTACTGAAATTTGTAATATTGATGAAAGTGAAGATTTGGTAAGTATAGAGGATAAGGTACCTGAAGTCGAGGAGGAGAGCAATGAAGATAGCAGTAGTGATAAAACCAATAAAAATAAAAATATAAGTTTCGCTGTGTTATGTAGCAAAATTTCAATTCCCCCGCAGTCAAAAATGTTAGCTCAGGTTAAAAGCTATAAGGAAAATTCTATTAAGGAGAATGATATTGTTATGTTAGAACCTTTGGCGAAAAATTTAAATCAAGGTCTCCTTACCTCCAGAGCCATTTGCACTAAAGAACATGGCCTATATATCTCATTTGCAAATTTTTCAGACAATAGTATTCATTTAAATAAAGGAACCTTTGTTGCCAAAATTCAAAAATGTGTAGACCAGTCAAATATACCCGTAACTGATAATAAATTAACCTATAATATAAATTTGGCCCCTCCAATTGGTGACTTTGATCACGCTGATCTCACTTGGAGCTCTGAAATTAATTTAGATCATTTAGAACCCCCATTAAAACTTAAAATGCAAAATTTTCTAGACAAAAACAAAGATGTATTTGCAGCATCGGTCTTAGATTTACCCGGCTGTGATACAATCCCGCATGAAATTAACTTAACTTCAAATAAACCAGTTAAAGGCAAAGCTTATAGAGTCCCCTACAAATTACGTCAAGAAATGGAAGACCAACTTAATACTTTGTTACAGGCGGACATAATTTCCCCTTCCATGTCTGAATTTGCTTCTCCGGTTATTCTGGTTCGGAAATCAGACGGTTCCTATCGACTTGCTGTTGACTACAGAAGACTAAATAAAAATCTTGTTAAAGATGCTTATCCAATACCTAACATCACAGACTCGGTTGATGCTTTAAGCGGGGCTAAATTTTTTTCAACGCTAGATTTAACTAGTGGGTTTTTTCAACAGGTTATTCGCCCAGAGGATAGGCATAAAACTGCTATAATCACCCACAAAGGACTTTTTGAGTGGACCCGTAACTGTTTTGGGCTCTCAAATTCAGGTAACAGTTTCCAAAGACTTATGAATGCTATTTTCGGTGATTTAGGCAATCTTGGAATTCTTGTTTATATCGACGACATTGTAATTGCCTCCAGTGATGTTAATTCTCATTTTGAGAAGCTTAGCATGGTCTTTGAAAGGTTAAGACTGCATAAACTTAAACTTAAGCCCAGTAAATGCACTTTCCTTTCGAATAAAATACAATATCTAGGTTTTGAGATTTGTAGTGGCCAAGTATCACCTATCAATAAAAATATTGCCGTAATAGAAAATTTTAAACCTCCAACTACCCGAAAAGCTGTTAGGTCATTTATTGGAACTCTATCTTTCTATAGGAGATTTATACCAGATTTTACTAAGAGAGCTAAAAATCTAATCAACTTAACGAAAGAGACAGGAAAATTTTCGTGGAATGAAGATGCACAGAAAGAATTTGAAGACCTTAAAATGGCTCTTATTTCAAAACCATGTCTTGCACTCCCTGATTTTGAGAAAGAATTCCATTTATATACTGATGCCAGTGGCGAAGCATTAGGGGCAGTGTTATCACAATTAGATGAAAATAACATGCTCCATCCTGTTGCCTTTGCCAGCAGAAAACTGAAAGATGCTGAGACCCGCTACTCCACCACTGAAAGGGAATTACTAGCTTTAGTTTGGGCTACTGCCCACTTTAAATGTTACATTGCTAATACCCATTTTTTCATCTATACAGACCATGCACCTCTAACATTTATGTTAAAAATTCACGACCCTACATCTCGCATGGCTAAATGGATCTGCACTCTCTCAGACTTTAATTTTACAATCAAGTTTGTTAAAGGTAAGTGTAACAGTGTCGCAGACTTCCTTTCGAGGTATGTCAACAATGATAACTCCAATGATGCTGTTAATTGTAATTTTTGTATACAAGTCGAAAAGGAAGTTACTTTTATGCCTCATTCCAATCTACTTGAAAAAATTGGTGAATTACAAAAATCAGACAAGAAATGCTGCGAGATTGCAAGAAAACTAGACCAAGGTGTAGAAATTGCTCCTAAATACATGAAATTTTTTTTTAGAGATGACATTTTAGTTTGTGAGGATACGAGGGAGTCAGCTATTTTGAATAAACCTGTAAAGTTAGTCGTGCCAAGAGAATTGGTTACTCAAGTTTTTGCACTAACACATGAGTCCCTAGCGGCTTGTCATCAAGCCTTTCAAAAGACCATTGATCGCATTCGTGAGCACTTCTATTGGCCAGGAATGTCGTCAGATGTCAAGCATCTAGTGGAGTCATGTATTAGTTGCCAGCAGAAGAGAGCTTATAGAGCGAACCAGCTCGCCCCTCTGCAACGTATGCCGACCCCCCAGTTTCCCATGAACAAGGTTCATTTGGATCTCATAGGACCCTTACCACAAACTTTTTCGGGAAATAAGTATATTGTCGCATATATAGATTCATTTACTAAGTGGCCAGAAGCATATGCGGTTAGTTCAACCACTTCAGATGTCATTGCGGACACTTTAGCTGATTTCATATCACGCTACGGTGCGCCCTGTTTTATTACGACGGACAATGCGAAGAATCTAATTTCAGATGCGATAGAGCACGTATATAAAATGTTTGGTATTAAACATATTAAGACCTCATCTTACCACCCGGCTGGCAACTCGCAAGTGGAGAGACAGAATCGTACTCTTAAAAATGCACTTTGTCACATAGTCAACCAAAATCAATCTGACTGGGACACTAAACTAAAATTTGCGCTACTAGCTATGCGTTCAGCTGTCCACTCATCAACTAAACTTAGCCCAGCTGCAGTTATGTATGGCAGAAATATGAATCTACCATATAATCTCTTTTCTCAACCACCTTCTTTTAATTATAATGATGCACCCTCTTTTTGTGAACTCTTAATCCCAGCTCTTCAAAAAGTATACACTGAAGTACATAGTAATTTAATTAAAGTTTCTGAGCAGCAGGAAAAATACCGTGAAAAGACAGCTGTTGATAAAAATTTTAAAATAGGAGATCTTGTGTGGTTATTTACACCCACAGTCGCCCCTGGTAATACAAAAAAATTAAGCAAGCAAAATAATGGTCCTTTTACTATAATTGAGAAGCTAAATGAAGTTAATTTTAAAATAGCGCTAGTTGCTAATCCCAAAAATTGTCAGGTTGTCCATGTTGACAGGTTGTCTTCCTTCAAAGACAGACTCCCCATCTGGTCCAGTGAACCAAAACAAACAATTGGCCTGGGATCGACTGAAAACGTGACCATCGATTCACCACACCAACCGCGCGATTCTCCTCCTGTACGCAGATGCAAGCGTAACCGATTCATTCCCTGGGCACCATATGATAGTAACCGCGCACCAGCAGTAGTGAACGTCAACAATAGCGAAACTCCGGTAGCGCCAGAAGTGGAGGAAACAGACAGCGACGCGACTGAAATCATAAATCCCTCTCCCCCACCTCCCATTTCTCCGGAGGTTGCAGCGGCAGAGAATAACGAGATGTGCGTAAATAAAAATTTAGCAACGGCAGAAGGCAGCGAGATGCGCGTAGGTAAAAATTCAGCCACGGCAGAAAGCAGTTCAGCTGCTGCGCACAGCGATTCGCGCAGGTCTCGTTCATCGATTCGTCCAGCTGCTAAATCGAATAGAAGTAGTCGTTCAATATCGATTTCTAGAACCGACTATTCGCTACGGGATAGAAGAGACCGTCCGAGTTATAAATACTAACTATTTTTTTTCGTTATTCAGGCATTTTTATCAATTTTACCTTGTTTATTTGTATTTATTTATAGTTTAGTTAATGTGTATGTATATTTAATTATTTTCTTGGGCATTTTAAAACGGAACTTAGTCTTTCTAGCGTATTAAAGGTTTGTTTTGGTTGTGTTTTGATACTTTCATGTAGGCATTTTTAACCCTTTTTATGCTTATACTTAAGGTTTTTGTCTGTTTTGTGGTAGATTATGTGGTATATACCCGTCCGCACCCCGTTTTCGTAGATTTTGGGTATATTTTTGCAAAAAAAAAAAAAAAAAAAGAAACGAATGTAATTTTTGTTACTTTAAAATTTTTTTAGGATGTTGTGTTTTGTATGCCTTTAGATATGTGTAGCCCGTTTTTTTTTTTGGCGTAGTGGCGCTCCAAGATTATGACTTCTTAACCATCAGAAGTGATCATAAATTTTGCCGAGGTAGATCTGTTTAGTTCAGTTTTTTTTAATGCATCAGTGTTTTGTATATAACTTTTTAAGTATGTGTTTACTTTAATTTCTACATTTTAACTAGATAGATTTATTATTTACTATACAGTTTGTGGTTTTATTTGAGCTTAAACTTTAAGGAGTGTGGGCCCTTTTTCTTTTTCTAGTACATACTGTCTCATGTACATGCCTGTATGTTGTTGTGTGTGGCTAAAAGTGCTAAAATTAACTATTTTATTTATTCTACTTCCTATTTTTGTGGAATGTGTGTTTTCCTTCCTGGTGATATATGTCACCACCCCTGTTTTTTATTTTATTTTGTGGAATGTTTTCCCTGTAGTGCCCAAAAGGCCCGAAACTGCTTTTTGCTATAAGTAGCACAGAGGCAGAGATACTCTTTCCCATACACATTACTTGTACGTGCATTTGTAAAATCTACATAATATCCCGAATCATTAGACTGTGTTCGAATACAAACATGTGTTCTCATATAAAATTGTTACAATTGTGTGCGTAATTCTCTAACATGGTCTGTGATACCATAATTTGTGTCTTACAGATGTATATGTATATATTTTGTTTGTGTGTCACCAGTTGCTCTTGTGTATTTTTGTATAATAGAATTAATATGTGTTTTACAAATTTCATTGACATTTACAGTGTTGTAACTATGATATTACTAGTACTTATTTACATTAATAGATAGTGTTGTAATATACTGTGATGCCAATTATTGAAGTTATGTATATAAGCAGTATAATGACAATTAATCAGTGGGCACTTCTCTTCTTTTTCGGCTATTTTTTTTTTTTTTTTTTTCTCAAAATTCAATTTATGTATTATTTACAGTTCTGTTACCAGAAATTTCAGGTAGGATGCAGTTATGCGTAGGAATGACAGTAGTAGGGAAATGAGGTTTCACAGTCAGGTGGAACATGTGTTCTTTTACAGGTGCAGAGAATATCTTGGTCATTTTAGTGGTAAAATCAGCCTTGTGGTCCCTCCTCTGGTAGTACTCTTTTATGGTCATGTTTCAGGTAATATTTTAGGTAATGGTTTCTACGGATGTGCGAGCTCTGGTGGTATATATCCGGAATATATTGTCAGGGTGGTATTTCAGCGGTGAACTCTCTGGATCCCGTCCCGGATCGATGTATGATTTGTGTTTGTGGGTCAGTTTTTTCAGTGTTGAGGTCCCAGCATGCCATGTGGTACCCAGTTACCTTTCAAAAAAATAATTTGTTTTCTCAAAAAATTTTTTTTTAATTAGCCGGGGGGAGCAATCTTGTTACGGTTGGTTTCAACCAAATTTTTTTTAATCTACATTAATTATTTAAATCACTTTCTCTACATTTATTTAAAAGCACTCTTTTTTTTTCTGTTTCTAATAAAAATTTAAATAAATAAAAGTAATTGTAATAATAATAATAAAATCAGTTTTTATTTTTTCTTCTTTCTTTTGGCAAAGTAAATTCAACGTTTTTAGTCTAGCATAGCTTCCTGTTTTCAAATACGAAAGATAAGACAGCAAGGGAGGGATGTTTTGTCAGTTAAAGACCGCACAGGTGGAAAATTTGGAGTCATCTAGTCTGACTTTGATATAAGAATGACCGACCGCCCTGTATAGGAATTACGTTATCTTATGAGTGTACTATATACGCAATTAGGCTTTGTAAGCTTACGACAGGCTTCAATGAGCTCTGCTATCAGGCGGATAGCTGGCGCCCAGGTCAACAGAGGCTCACAGGACCCCCTTCAGCACACGCCATGGGGGTGAAACATGGCTGCCTTCCCCCATGAAGCGGCTGGCAGGGTGGAACGACAGGCTGGTGCCTTCAAGGAGAGTCCATTTTCCCTTTTGTTTCCATTCCCGTACCCCTGGCAGAGTGGTTCGGTCCCGTTTTTCAAGCAGCGCGGGAGAATGAATGTTTACGACACTTGTTGCTTGGCCAAGAGACCTGTCGTTTGACTCGTAAAAAAAAAATTCGACTTATTACGGGGCTCGAAGACTGGCCTGTGGGCTGGATCGCGAAGTTGTTGAAGGCGGACAGGTTTCTGGAAGATTTTGTTTTGAGAGTGGGGCATTGATGGCCTACTTTAATTATCCTAAATCATGAGGTTATGATGAAAAGAGGCTATAAGGGCATTTTCGAAGTAAGGATCTGTATCTGATGGAGGGCGAATGAAAAGAAAATATGTTTGACCCATCATGTAGTAGCGGCGTTCCTAGAAAAAGTGTTGTCTTGTGTTGACTTCTTAAGCGGCGGTTGTTAATGATACCTTGACGAAAAATGAATTAATGATTAGACGAGCATCATTTCTGGAGATGGGGCATTATCAATCCTAGACTAAGAAGGCTGGCGAGACTAGCTGAGTAGACTTGCCCGCTTTACAAGGTATCGGTGATGTGACGACGTTTTGAATCGGGAATAAATCAAAATCTCCAAGTGATGTATGGAGTAACGGTGTTGACTCGTAGAGGCAGCTGAAAAGAATAGGTTGAAAAAAAAAAAAGGAGATTATGGCAGATCAACATATCTGCAGTGAAGTGTGCCCACATTGACGGTAGTAAATATCAAAGTATATTGTAAGTAACCCATATTTCTTCTTTATTACATGTTGTCTACTGTTGTGATATTTATAAATACCTGGAGAAACAAAAAAATATAATTATTGGTATTTTAAGATGATTAACATGTAACCTTTTTGTTTATGATTGAACGACATTTGAATTGTTGGTTTGTTAATAGTTTAAGATTTATGATATTTAATTGAAAATTAATCAATAATTAAATTTTGAAAAGTTGATCCATCTTTAAATCATGGTATTGTGGTAATTTTAGGGACTTTGCTGCTTAATGTAAAGTGTTGTAATAAGTAATTTCAGTATTTTTTTTTTGATCAACTTTGTTATTATGTTATTATTATATTTTGTTTGAGAACTACCTTACTTTTATAATTTTTAATTATTCAAATAAAGAAAGTTTTTGTTTATTCTCAAATATGGTATGTTTTTCTTTATATATAATTTTTAAATAATTAATATTTCTATAATTACAACATACCTATAAGGAGGAATTAACCTCTCAGTAAGTGAGATTAAAAATATGAAAGCTATAATTTTGCTAAATTAATATTTTTTTTTTATTTCTTAAATTTTTAATTCATGGTAATAATTTATTTGAAAATTAATTGAGGTTTACGCAAGGTTATTAGATGTAATTATTGTTCCTATCTCAGAAATGGATATACTGATAATTGATGCTAAAGTAAAATTAAGTCTAATTTCATAATTGATTAATTTAATTTTTAATTATCCTTTCTTTGAAGTATTATTCAAGGCAAACAACAAAATGGTTGTTTTTTGACAAAGTAAAAAAAAAAAAAAAAAAAAAAAAAAAAAAAAAGTTTTCAGTTATTTTATAGCCACTATACGATCCTTGGTTAACCGATCTGATCTTGTTCACAATCTCCATAGTTGTTCTAAAATTTAGTACATCATCATATCCCTACTCTATTAACGGATTTAACTCTTTCTCCTTTTGGTCCTCATATTGGAGGAATTTCAGGTTGTCTGCATTTTTCCAAATTATATGATGATTACACTTTTGTTAATTTAATGTGTATGGAGATTTGAGCTTGATCGGGTTGGAGTGGAGTTGGGTGTTCTTTATGCAATTCAGTATGCTACTTGATTTAGAAATCTGTTGCCCCTTACTACATTTAACATTGTCTTAAAGTGATGAGTCCAAAATTATCATTGTTGTATTAACCTATTCGGATTCTTAAGTTTTGATATTTTGATTAGTTTAATATAATTTGCTACCTTTTCCATGGCAACAGATTTCAGTGGAGCTAATCAGGGTATACTTATTTTTTTTAAAATATTTAATTGTCAAGTGAAGATTGAGTAATAAATGAGCTTTTTAAGTTTAAGTAAGTTGTGTTTTAGAAAGAACCCCAAATCCCACAACAATAAACTGCAAATTATTTTTCCTCATAGGCCATAATATAGCATAATTCTCTTGTGTGTTCCTGTAAATGAATGGTAAATGTCATGTATTCCATGTTCTGTAGAAAGAATGCTACATTGTACCTCAATAATGTTCATAAATTTCAAATTGTTTGAAACAGGGTAACTTTATTAAAATACACTGCAAACAATTTTCCTCCATTTATCATAATGTAACGGAATATTTTGTGCGTCCTTGTAAACAAACTATAAGTGCTACACATTCCATTTCTAATACCGATCTTACCATGGTAAACCTTAATAATGTTTATCAATTACATGGGAATCCAATTTTTTTACGTGAGTTAAAGCATGGACAGACAGACGACCAGACAAACCAAATTCATAAACACTTCTCAACTATGTTGAAACATGTGTAAAACACATACAACGTGTGTAAAACATGTCCGTGAGAAACGCTGACATCATATCTACGATGGTAATGATCCATACGGTGGTAGTTATCCATATCCTTCTTTTGAAATTTAATTATTTTTAAAAATCCTATAATTTTTATTTTTATACCATTGAATAGAGAAAAATCACTTTCAAGCGTTCTTTTCATTTTCTTGAAAACTGTATCTTAATTTACTAATTTCTTATGATTTTTAAATAATTTTCAAGCATGATTTTTTAGAAAATCTCTCTCATTGCGTGCAGCTGGATTAGGGAGAATTACCCCGTCTGTACTTAAAAGAATATATACACACAGGTTGGCAAGTAATAAGCACCTCGAATTGAAAATTCAATAATTCATTTACTATAATAATTATGGAGATGAAAAAAAAGTGACATTTATATCTGGAAGCTCTTAAATTTCATATGCTGTAATATTTAAAACAGTTCAACATTTTCGTCAATAGAGGGCACTGCAGTGTTTCAAATTGTAACAAGGCTGAAAGTAACATGTAAAATTGCATTAAAAATCACTCAAGTTTTATTCTTTACTTCATTTAGCGATTAAAACTTGAAAAAAAAAATTCTGGAATTTATTTTTGCATTTTTAATGTATCAGACGCTGAAGCGCTATCTATTGATGAAAATTATAAATGTTTTTAAAATCACAGTAAAAGGTACCAAATATAAATGTCACTTACTTCATCTTCGTATATTTATTATAATTAATGAATTATTGAATTTTCAAATTGAGAAACTGTTTGAGAAATTGTTTTTCAAAAAACATTATATCGTTTGTTTAGAGAAAAATGACTTTCAAGTGCAATTTTCTTGAAAACAGTATCTCAATTTACTAATTTCTTATGTTTTTTTAAATGAATTTCAAGCATGATTTTTTAGAAAATCTCTCTCTGTCGCGTCAGCTTGATTACGGAAAATTACCCGTTTTTACTTAAAACGACTTATATAAATTGATAAGTAATAATCGCCTCAATTTGAAAATTAAATAATTCATTAACTATAATAAATATGATGATGAAGAAAATTGACATTTATATCTGGTAGCTCTTAAATGTCATATGCTGCAATTTTAAAAACAGTTCAGTCTTTCGTCATTAGAGGGCAGTGTTCTGTCTCGAATTGTAACAAGGCTGAAAGAAACATGTAAAATTGCACTAAAAATCTCTCAAGTTTTATTCTTTACTGTATTTAGCGATTGAAATAAAAGAAAAATTTTTGAATTTTGAAGTTTATCTGAAATTTTTTTTAATGTATCAGACGCTGCATCGCCATCTATTGACGAACATTCGAACTGTTTTTAAAATTACAGCATATAAAATTTAAGAACTACCAGATGTATAATATGTTACTTATTTTATCTTCATATTTATTATTGAATTTTCAATTTGAGGCATTTATTACTTGTCATACTGTATAAACAATAGATCGTTTGTTTTCGGCTAATATTTCATAACGAAATTAAAACTCCATAAATAAATAAATTAATAAACTACTAAATGAAACCCGTCAAAACTTAAAGGAAAAAAATTACTATAACATTATCAGTAAAATAAGCTTCTTTATTACATAAGAAGGAACATAAACAGTCTTTCAAATATTTTATTTTAAAAATTTGTACCCCCACTGAAATACAGTACTATTTCCGATGCAAGCTCCAAACAAACAATTCGTAAACAACTATGTAATTCAAATCAGTTGGACATTACCGCCATATTCCCCACGGCAATAAAGAAAATGTCATGGACTTATGAAGTATCATACAAATAGTATATCCCTACTTTCATCTCATATTCAGTAAATAAAAGAACATAGTAAATAAAGCATACACCCCCCCACCCTGTGATAATATAACTGGATGAGCTCCAATGCGCTTGTGCATTGCATCTGCCCAACGGCACCGTCGAAATTCTACATTAAAAGGGTTTTAAAATGTTTAAATTAAAAGTTTTAAAATGTCCTTTTTAATCATTGTTCGTTTCAAATTCATATCTTCTAAAACGCATCCACTGTTTTAAGCTAATAAATTTTTATGTAAAGATGAAGAATTTTTGTTACAATAATAAATCAATCTGCAGATGATTTCAAGTGTAATTTATTTGTATGGTTTCTTCAGTCCCTTTACATAATCAAGATGATTATTCCTTTTCCATCACAGTCGGGGATCTTATCCCTCTTATACAGTTAAATATCCAACGGGTCTTTAAAAAAATATTAAAATACAGTTCGTCACCTATTCTGATGCAAGATATACATTAACAAATTCAACATATCAATTTTATGTTAATCAAAAACTATTTTTTTTATAATTTTAGTTTCGCGCCAAAATGCTCTACCTTATGGATTATCTGATCTAATGATTTATCAGGTTTTTTTTTATTATTAAATTTTTCAATTTTCATGATGGTTAAGGAAGTCTATTTTTAATTATGGTAACTTTCCCAGGGGCTATTTTACATTATAAAAGCAAACTGATGGTCATTGTTGAGATAGAATTGAAAAACATTCCATTCTTGAAAATTATTTTAAAAGTCTTATTAAGTGGCAGTTTTCAAATAAATTTCAATCGAAAGCTATTTTTTTTTTCTAATGGATGATGTACGAATTGTAGTAAATTGTAGTAAAAAAATGAAATTTGTAGTATTTAGAAGTGATGTAGGTGGGATGAAAGCTAAAGCGATAGCGCCGTTTGTTGTCGCAACCGTTATACATTTCTAAAAATTGCCACTGTGTTTTGGCTGGCGTCCAAAAGTAGACTATCATTTTTTGACATCGAAAGAGAAATTCACAGTGAAAGAAATAGGACTTTGCCGCTAATAAGGAACTTTTAAATGAACTTATAACAAACCTATCAAAATAATTCCTGTAAAATATTAGCCCTACATCGTTTATTCTAGCTAAAAATATAATCATTATTTCAAGGGTTTTTTTATTTTTTTTTTTTATTATTATTTTTTTTTAACCATAACACTATTTTTAATAATTTTAATTTTTCTGAAATCCTTTACTTTGTGAATTATTTTCTTAAAAAATGAAATTTTCTAACCTATAATTAAAAAAAAAGTAATTGGTAACATGTAATCAAGGTATGCAATCAAGATGAAGCAAACAACAAAGGCTCCGTTTCTAATCTTTAAAATTAAAAATTGAAAAATCAGTTAAAATTACGTCATGTTGACACAATCATATAATTTTTTTTTTTTAGTTTAATGAATGTCAAAATGCATTTCAAGCTAAGCATAACGTCATTTTCACAGCCGCAAACTTTTCACACGTACTTTGTATACGTTACTTTTATGCTTAAACACAATGTATACAAATAAAATATATTTTGTATTTAATTGTAATGAAAAAGTGGCATCAACAAAGTTATAATGCATGATGATAAAATAAAGCCAATGGACAATATTTCCGTGACATCACAATAAATAAGAATTTATATTCGCTTATATATTTTTATAAGAATTTATATTCGCTATATTACACGCGGATAAATATATTTACCGAAATTGAACTTGCAAATTAAAAAATTCTGCCTAAAAACCACTTGCTTTTAATATTTATTATTTCTCTTTTATTGCCTCAACCACAGAGTTTCTCGTTACTCTGTGCCTCCCAACAATGTGTGTTATCCGATTGCCGACTTTATGACGTCAAACGCAGAAATAAAAGTTTAATTTAAAATGACGGCTAATTAATTAAATTTTCGAACAAACGAATGTACGATAGCAAATCTTTGTCCAAATAACTTTCATTTAAAAAAAGAATGATGTAATTTGATGTAGTAGTTAGTTCTCACGGATTGTCGAAAGAAAACGTTTAGCGCTTTAAATATATAGATTATAAATAAAGCAAAAATTTAACAGATGTTAAACCGAACTAAGTGTTTAAACACCGGGAAAATAAAAATCCAAAAGACTGCTGTAAATATCGAACAATTTTGGCGACTCTTTCTGCAATTACCTCTGACATGTGGCAAATACTGAAGCACCGTTTTTAGTTAATTTGAAAACTTTATTTGAATACATTATTGATATTATTATTATTATTATTATTATTATTATTTATTATTATTTTTTTTTTGGTGTTGTTAGTGGGCAATCTAAAAAAACATTGAATGTCAAAAACTCTATTAGAGTTTTCAATAATAAAAAAAAATGCTTTTTTAACCTAAGTTTTCTATGCCGGGCAGTATGTTCTGTAACCAGTGGATCCCGTGTTAGATCATCTTTTAATTAAAATTTTCCAACATACCTGAAAATTTTTATGACTTGGGTTTGTCTGTCCGTTCGTTCGTGCTCTATCTCTCGTGAATGTACTCGGATTGCCCGGAAATTTTTGTATGTATTGACGTTTACTATAGCATGATCCCTATTGAAATTGAAGAGTGCAGCATTTAATGTCTGTTTACAAGGACAATCAAAAGTATTCTGTTACATTACAGACAAGGGAAAAAAATAGTTTCAAGTTCATTTTGACGTTGTTATACCATTTAAAACAAGGTGAAACTTATATACAATTATGAAGCTCACTAAAACATGCTTTGTGTAGAATATGGGGTGCAAAATATTTATTATTCATTTACAGGGTCACACTGAATAATTCTGTTGCACTGTGGGCGTTTGCAGTGTAATTTAATGATATTTCACTATTTTAAACATCATAAAATGTATATGCATTACTGAGGTGCACTAAATTGCTCTCTGAAAAGAATGATGTTCATTGCGTTTATAATTTTTTCACAGGTACACACTAAAGAATTCGGCTACAGTCTACGTGCGATAATTGCAGTCTATGTGTTATAAGTGCGTTTTCAACTTTGGTTTATGTTTTTAAGTTTAACAAAATGTTTGGATTGTGCGTGGGTGTGTATAGCCTCCGTTGATAAAGGAATTCTGATACACAATATTCTATGTGGAAAATTCGTTTGCAGTGTAATTCAATGATGCTTCACTATTTTAAACATAATAAAATTTATATACATTACTGAGATGCTCTATAAATTGTTGACTGAAAAGTATGATGCTCATTGCGTTTATAATTCATTTACAGGGGCACACAAAATAATTCAGTTACAGTGTGCGTAATTGCAGTCTATGTATGATAAGTGCATTTTCAACTTTGATTTACGTTTTTAAGTTTAACTAAATTTTTACATAGTGCTTGGTGTGTATAACTTCTGTTGATCATATACAGGGCTACACAAACGGATTCATAAGTATTACTGACTATGGGAGTGAATTGCTTAAGAGTTTTTTTTTTAACTGTGTTTCGCATTTTCCTACTGAACTATATTTAGTAGACTAAGATAAGTTTGTGGAATACAAATAAATTCATATGCAGGGCTATGCAAAGTACAAGATGCATTGCCGTTTATGGTTGGTAATTGCTGAAAGTGAGTTTTAAGTTGCCTTATGCGTTTTTTACCTGAATTTAATCTTAGCTTAATATCTGGTGTGTACAAAAGTCTTAAAATAATTTACAGGGCTGTACTAAAGATTCCGAGTGCATTTCCATCTATTGGTGAAAATTCGAATTGCTAACTAAACCAAATTTTATCATTGTATGTAGCATATAACGAAATCTATAATTCATATACAGAGCTGCATAAAATATTTCGGCTACTTTTTTTACTATGGAAGATAATTGCTAAAACTGGATTTATAAATGTGTTATATGTTTTCTAAACTGTTTACTTACACATCTTTTTTCACCTTATTTAGCGGTAAAGTTTCGTTACAGTGTTGTGGGTGGGTTGGAAAGTGTTAAGTAATCTATGCTTGATGTATGATATTTCGTTCGTGTTTTAATAAAACAGGGGGATATGCATGAGTAAATATGGTTATTCAGGTTCGACAGAAAAAAGGATTTCTGTAGAAATATTTTTTTCCCAATTCCCATATTTTCTGCTGTTAAAATAGTATAGTTGGTACTATACACGAGATATAATTTTTCGTTTTCATTTATCAAAAACAAAATGTGCATTATACATTAATGTTCAGTAAAATGTAGATAAATACAGTAAGTTCGACGATAAAACAATCGGAAATATTTTATTTCGTATTTGGTATGACATTTTGCTTCTGAAAATATAATATTTATCTTCAAGATAAAAGCAAATATGTCACCCATAAACTTTATCGAGTCAGCACTTTTACTTATCTTCTTTATCTATAGCGCTCATCTGTTTTATTTTAAAATTTTTGCAGAAAATGTAAATATTTCTTTTGTGTAAAATACTAGATGTTAAAATTTACAGTTTCTAGTTTTGATTAAAAATGTAGCCGCTTTTTGCTATAAATTTTTATAATAAGATACATTTATCTGTAACGCTATATTTTCAGAAATGCTGGAAGATACGTGTATTAATTTCAACGAGAACGAAAAATCGTGCATCAAGCGTAGATTATGATACACATTCCGACACAATTAGAATATTGGTAATCATATCGCTGTCGAATGATTCAATTTTAGTGATAAAACATTTTGCGATAAATAAAGTTATAAAAAAGGTAAATAAAGCAACACATATATTTTTGATAATATTCATATATTTAGAAAATTCTTTAACAAACAACTTATGGAATCTATCAAAGTAGACTGTGTATACAAAGAGAATTTCTTTTCCATTCCAACATGTGGTACAATTCGGATCACAGCTTCCTTGAGTGTGTGATCGGAGGTTTTTATGCTGGCAAAATATTGAACAATATCGTAAAATCATCAGAATTTTAATACATTTCAGTACATATCGTCTTCGAATATTTACATTTTAGAGATAAAACGTTTTCTGAGTAATAAAGTTATTAGAAAATTCTTTCAAAAAGAAGGGCTGAGGAAATAAATTAACTGAAGTGTATTTTGAAAAAAAAATGTTTTGTCATAAAATAACGAATATCTCTGCATTTGAATTGTTTAAATTAAAGACAGAACAAATAATTTTCTTTTCCAACATGTTTACATCAATCAGGAACTGAAGGCAAATAATCATAAATATTAATATCTGTATACTCTCTCTTTGCGTAATAAACTTCGTTTCAGTACCTTGAAGATTTTATATATATATACACATATATTTTCTTTTCGAATTGAAATACATTTTTAACAGCAAAATGTTGTTTTCGATTGCTTGAGATAAACTAAAATTTGCCTTTGGGTATTTTCCCTTTACGTAACAAGTGTGTGTGAATTTTATTTGAATGAACTACTTCAAAATATTTATTATGTTTTCAGCGGAATATATTTCAGTACTTTGATATTTATTTGTTTAGAAAAAAAATAATGATACATCCTGATTTACATCAGGAATACGTTTGTGACTTCTCGTAATGCATAAATAAAAATGTCAATGTATTATATACAGGGTGTCCCAAAACTTTGAGTAAAATTTTCGAGGGGAGAACAGCAGACAACAACAACAACAAAATGTATGGAGAACCAGGGTCGAGAAGGGCTCCTGACACCAATACGGACTTGGAGTTTTGTTAATAATTTTAAAAGCAATGAAGATATTTTAACAAAGTTTTCAGCCGACTTTACGGTGTTTGCGTAAAGTATAACGATATCACGAGAAGTGGTGAAAGGGGTCAGAATATTTAAACAAACAACATTGAACTGGACATGTACGTTATCATTGACCGCATTTCTGTATTTTTCCAGTACGTTTTATTATACCATCGCGTTTCACTTGAAGCAATGTAAGTCTTTTGAAAATTTCGTCAAACTATCGTCATTTTTGTTAAAGGTTTGAACAAGTTTTCAGATTAAGTTTGGAGTGAGACCCTTTGACTTTTTAGTGAGTAAATGAATTATGATCTGATTTCCTATAATAATAAAATTCAAAATTTTCATTTCTGCAAAATTTTCATTTCCAATAATCCATGAGCAAAATTAATACTGAGTACATATACTGAGTACCTAAAATTACCGGTAACAACTCTACAACTGTGAACTCTACATTTTTGTTAAAAAAAAAAAAAGAAAAAAAGCTATAATGAAAAAAGAAACATGAAAGCTTCACCGTATAAACTATATTTCTAAAACAGCTGTATAAACACTATCGTAGACAACTAATTTATTTACCTTTAAATATTTATTATGAACTGTAAAAATGATTTATGTAATGGAATGGGAAAATCTCTATATCGTTAACAAGTTTATTCAATATCTCTTTAATTATCTCAAAGTCAAACGGCGAATTTTTAGAATTATCATGGAAAATAATTATTAATTAAAATAAATATTTGTTATTCCAAATTAATTTAATGAAAATGAAGAGCTATAAAATGTTGTAAATAGTTACATAAGATATTTAATTTGTAAATCTTAGTGCGTGAAATCTTTAAATTTTTATTAACTTCGAAATAGGCTAAGTCGATTAAATAAAACCGTCGTTTAAAAGGTATGTAATAGTTCTTAACAAATCCATTTTTTTAGTATCCTTTGGGATATTTTTAAATATCATGGAAGTCAGTTATTATAATTTAAATTTAAATTTTCTTTTTTTTTTAGTTATCTTATCAACAAGTGCGAATGAAATTAAAAAAATTTAAAAACTCAACTACGTAAAAAAGCGAACTAAAAATTTATTATTTCTCATCAATGTGAAACTATTTTTTATATTACTTGCCTATTTTTTTATTTACTTGTATTGATGACTTTTAAATTGTGTTTAATTGTTAGTTACTATTTATAAACACTGTTTTGATGAGGCCTATCGATGTCTATGAAGGTTAGAGTTACAGTTAAGCTAGAGGTCCTACCTACACAACTTTCAGGTTGTGTAATATTTAAACGGAGCTTCTGCCTGTAAAATAGTCTAGGAAACATCGTCTTCATTTTGAAAGACCTATCCAATGCTATGCCTCTGAATATGGTGCGTAATTTTTTATTGTCTCTACCACTATTTTGTATTTTATGGCCGCCATTTTGAATTTATGAAAACAAAACCTAGCCTATAACCATTGGACGGTTACGACGAATCGATAACCTCATTCATTAAAATCCATCCAGCCGTTGGGGTGTTTCGAGGGTATAAAGAAATCCATATACATGCATACCCAGATACTTGTCAAACACATAACCCTTCTTAGCAGACGGGTAAAAATAGGGTTGAATTAACATTATATATGTTATTTAAGAACCTACGCTAATAACTCGAGGACATTTGTAAACTGTTGTTAAAAAATGGCAGCGTTCTTTTTAAATTTCTCATTTGGCATACAATATTTTAAAGGATTATTTGTTTTTCATATTTTGTTTATATGATATGATATATATATTTAATATGATAGTTTAGAAAAAGCAGTACTGTATATTCTTACGTTACCCGGAATTTATGACCGAACACAATATAGCTGTCAATCTTTAGATTTTTTTGTTATCTTTGGTATTACTTTTTTAAATAGAAATATTTCTCTTACTTAATCAAGGACGCAGGAATCTTACGCAGGAATTCAGCGATTAAATAAGGTGAAGAAAAAATTCAAAGGCTATTTGAGAAAGATGGTAAAAGAAAGTGTAAAAGTTGTCAGCTATGACATAACCAATAATTACCTTAGAATTTTTTTCTTTTCATTTGCTACATCAGTTAAATACCAGACATATCAAAATTGCTGATTCATTGGTTCATTCAAAAATAATCTTCGGATATTTTTCATTCTTCCCAGATTAAATCACGTTTATCAAGTTTTAGAACTCTTTAATTTAATATTCAAGTCATTCTAAAACGATTTAGAGTATACTTTCTTATTAGAAAATGCATTTTCTGCAAGAACAATTTGTTCTTTTCGAAATCTCAGCAATAATTCATGCTTAACTGTTCAAGCATTATTTCTTCCTCAGTAACACATCAAAAGCAATTATAATCTCATCATCGCAAAGCATTTTACGTTAAATTTAAAGCCTTATTTGATAGGGAATATGTTACATTCTGGTTTTCTTTTTAATAATTAAAAACGAATGATTTTATTAAAGCTTGAATAACTGTTATTTTCTTTAATGTTAAAACGAAGAAACTATTAGTTTCGTGAAAATTTTCGTCTTCCTGCTTTTGATGTGTGTACACGTTTGAAATTCCCGAATAAGATTTGACTTAAAAAAAACTCTGTCTGTTTGTCCAGTGTTTGGCATGTATCTATGTGTTAAACAAACTTTGTGACAGATCTATTGCAAGAGCTAACTCATCTAATTCTATGTAATTTCATATTTAGTGAGACCTTGATATATATTGATGAACGGCAGCAAAATTCGCTTCTAAGCCTTTTTTTTTTTTTTTTTTTTTTTTTTTTACGATCCGTTAGATAGAAGATATCGTTATCTGTTTTGGCGTATTGCAGCTCTAGACACGGATTGCTATCGGCGTAGTAACATTTTCTTTCTTTGTTTGTTTTGTTCTTTCAAGTTTGATTTTAGACTCTTGAAAAAAGATAAAAGAGTACCTTGATAAAAGAGTACCTTGATAAAATATTATCGTGATAGTATCTTGATAAAGCATATCTTGGTATAAATGGAATGCTTCTTAGTCACAGTTTTGTCATGGACTAATCATGACGCAGTTCTTGATCATGATATAAAATATGTGTTTTCGTTTTACTGTGGCACCAAATGAAAAGTTTAACATGTTTAAATGTAATAGCAACAGAATTTTGAAAGACAATGTTTTGTTTCAAGTAATTTGAATCTGCAGTTTTGTTTAAGAAAATAGCATGGCTCCTTCAGGAGATATTATTCAAACTTGAATGATTATTGACTTGTGACTATTATACATGAAGCTACATTTTATTTAGGAACTGGTTATGATGAAAATTTATGACGTTATTAAATGTGATGTGTTATGTTCAATCACTTTTATATTAATTTAATCACTCTCACAGCCTCCTGAACTGGATTTCATATTTTATCTTTCGTTTTCGAATTTTAGTTTGTGAATTCGTGAATTAAAGTACACATTCAATATGTAACATGCCGATCTAGAAAAAAACTATATTGTTTCATTTTTGGCTTTGATCAGAAGATAGAGAGCGCTGAGATGCAATGTGTTTTGCTATTATCTCAGTTTATATTACGAACATTTTGGAATTGAGTCCCCAAAGTACGATTAAAAATTATGTATCTGTAAACATTTAAAAAAAATCGTTTGTGTTACAGAAGCTAAATTACTATCGTGTTCGAAGATTTCTTAAGCGTTAACTAGTGTAGTTTTTATTATATAACAAAGTTTTCTGGAGTATTTATAGATATTATAACATAAAAACATACATGAAGTGATGTTAAAGATAAATTCATGAGAATGAAAACAATAGGAAGTATAATTTGAAGATGATAAAATTGATGATTTAAAAAATTCCACCTAAAAAAAATAATAATAATGCCCAGTTGTAAAATTAAAAGACAAGTTGGAAATTGTACGTCAAACGTGACAAATGAGGTGCGTTCGTACTATGGCTACTTATATAAATATTCAGATCTTTTCTGATTTTTAATTCTGTGAAATGAATTATATAGTCTGCAGATTAATTTCTGTCATAAAATAAGTATCTCGGTCGCGTGACAATTAAACCTCGGAAGCTCCTATAACACGAAAGCACCGATTTTTTTTTTTTTTAAATCACATTTTTTAATAAATGTTTTTATTAATATTTTCTAAAGTTTTGATTCGATTTTTATAAAATTTGAAATGTCTCGACAAAATTCTGCAAAGATAATATATCTTAAATTTTAAACCATTCGGTTGGGTAGTTTTTGCGTTGTTATATGCGGACGGACGGACAGACAGACGGACGGACGGACAGACAGACGGACGGACCAGACGACGACAATAGATGCTACGTATTTATATAATTACGAACGCACCTAATAATGATCTATATCATCTCTACAAAACTGTGTTACTAATGAGTTATATTGCTTAGAATCACAATTTTAGTTTATGATCAGATGAAGAAGACAGTACCTCTCTTGGGTTCTCTTTTACAAACCACGTACGATACAAAGGTACTTCGAAAATATAAATAAGTGAGGGTTTAAAAAAAAATCTAAATTACTGTAAAAAATAGTTACCGAAATACAAAAGATGAGAATTATCACTTTACTAAATAGCGTACAAACAACAGAGTAAAAAATGTCCAGACCTGGGTTCGATCGCAAATCCCTTGGTATAGCACACCAAGTGCTTTACCAATTCAGCCATCCGGACGATATCCTGTCTAGCATTCTCACACTCTTATATGGCTAGGCTACAACCTTGCAGCACTAGATGAACGTCAATCATGAGCACAAATCCTAGTGGCATACATGAGAGAAACAAAACCCAGTGTCGGTGAATATTTATATACTAATTAATTTTTCAGCAGAGCTGAAATTACGCTTTAAATTACTGAAATACAAACGACATCCTTTGTTTCAGCCAAGCTGAAAAAATAGTTAGTATATAGTTACGGTATTTACGCATGCCTGATATTTAATCAAAATTAAGGAAAGTAAAGTAATCCAGCGTGAGTATGGGTAAGAAATTATATTTATGGTGTAATTTAGTCAGATTATTTTTTAAACATATAAATAAGCATCAGATTTCACAGATCAAATGCAAAACATCATTTCTTGAGTCGTATACATGGTGAACGAAAAGTATCCATACCATAGCATTAGAATACAATAAAGAATGTTGTATACTGTAATAGCTAGCAAGAAATAAAGAAGAACAAGTTGGAAATTGTACGTTAAACGTGACAAATGAGGTGCGTTCGTGCTATAATTAGTTTTACAATGTAAAAAAATCATCGTTATTACTTCAGTGAAATAAATTATATCGTCTGCTATGAGTGACAGGAGCATGCCTTTTTTTTTTATTACGTATGCTACGTTTGCAGGTGCAAATTTTTTTTCGATGCCAGACAGCGCGGCAAAATTCACCATGGAGATCTTACTTTCGAATGATTAGCTCCATGGATTGATATTTCCTTGACTCACGATGAATGTTTATTTACTTTAATGGATTGAGATATTCAGTTGTAAACCTAATTTCCACTGAAGTTATTTTATAAATTATACATTTTTTAATGTAATTCATCTCTCAAGCAAACAATTTTTTTGAACGATCTTTCTAAAAATGTAACTTTTATGCAGTTTTATTCAAAAAATAATTTTGAATAAAAATGGGCGCTTGGCATAAGAAAAAAGATGTGGTTAGCCCGTATTTGTTATCATCGGTCACATGACTTGCGCTTTTATTATATAAATTACGAATAATAGGATTTAATAGAATAAAGAAAACTAGTATTAATCATTTTTTAAAGTTTTGATTCGATTTTCATAAAATTTCAAATGACTCGACAAAATTTTGCAAAAATTATATGCATTAAATTTCAGACCATTCCGTTCGGTAGTTTTTACGTTGTTATATGCAGATGGACGGACAGACGGATTACACGACGACTATAGCTGCTGAGTATTTATATAATTACGAACGCACTTAAGAAGTTAACCGTGAACGTACAATACGTATAACGTTTAGAATTTAGAAATATCAATTCTTTGATTCACCTTTCTTTAATCTGGGAGCACGGCAGTGCATCCTCCAAGCTCGCACAGGCCATAGCTACCTTTTCTTGAAACATTTCACCCCCTCGTAACTTCGTTTTGGGGAGAGCTGTAGAGTTTTCCTTTTTAGCATACATTAGTATAATCAAACTGAACTAGTTTCGACGATTTCGTGTTTTTGTATTTAATGTTTTTCGAAATATGGGATTCCGAAAAAGGACTGTTTTGTCACTGACTCACAGGGGATCATCAAATAACTAAGGTTGGTGATAATCAAATAACTTTTAAAATTCGTAGAATTTGACAAGTAAGTAGGTTTTGTAGCACAATTAACCATAAAATCTGAAAACATAGAATTTCTGCCTTTACACCCTTCAAATAGGGGATCCTTATTTGGCTATATACAGTTCGTAACACATTCAATTAACAACTTAAGAGCCTACACTAGTCACGCGAAGAAATGCTCACGCTAATGTTAAGTCTATGGGAAGGTAATCGCGCGATTTCTCGCTCACATTTTAATATTTTTAAATGATTTTTTTTTGCATAGCATAGCTGGGGGCGATCTCTAACGTTGTTAGTTTTTACTTTTTTAGTTTTGGTTACAGTTTTTTTTTATAAGCGGACATTTTAAATTTTGGAACTGGTTTGAACCGGTTCTGAAAATGAAAGAACTCTTATATAAAAAAACTGGACCCAAAATCGAAAAAGTAAAAACTAACAACGTTAGAGATCGATCCCAGCTGTCCTATGCAAAAACATCATTTAAAAATATTAAAATGCGAGCGAGAAATCTCCCGATAATCTTCCCATAGACTTAACATTAGCGTGAGAGTTTCTTCGTGTGACTAGTGTAGGCTCTTAAACTAAATGCATTGTTGCCATCATTTATTTTTTTGTTGTACGATAAATATTGAAGTGATGATAGCTCCGTAGATAATCATTTACTCGCTCATATTTGACGCCAGCTTTGGTCACCAAAGCCCGATTAGAGAAAATTAGCCTGAGTTTGAAGGTATTTCATGGTTTCAAGCATAATGAAATTTTTATATGCTTTTCTAAAAATGTTGGTAAGGAAAATCTTTTAGTTTATTTGTACGTCTTTCTATCATTTACATCCTTCAAATAAATTTTATTATAAATGTCGGTATTCTAATCGCAATAGCACTCTAGTCAATCTGGCAAAATTTCGGTGCTATTTAAGGGTTATTATTTCTTTAAGTGCATTTTAATGATGTTAATAAACTTTATATGTTCACACATGAGATTTTATTTGAAATATATATATATATATATATATATATATATATATATATGAATATACATCACACATATAGTACGTAATACACATGCATCATTATGACGTCAACATAAACAGGGTATTTTTGTTTCCAAATTTGGCGATATTTCGTTAAGGGTCGCCACGATTGGCTAGAATGTGACGCTAGAGGCTATTTTTCATTGAGAATTTTCGGGTCGAGTAGCCATTTATTAATATTATGTGGTTAATTAAATGGAATATTACACGAATGTTAATGAAGTTTCAATCGTTTCGTCACTACACAAGACCTCTGCTCTTGCTATTATATTGTACTGCTATTATACTTACTGTTACTAAAGGGTATTTCACAAAGGACCCCTAACATTAAAAATCAATAACCCGGAAACGGTGATAGATAGAAACATGAAACCAGTGGTATGTTTATTAAAAAAATCGTAAGAATCTTATACGTAAATCTCAAAATTTAGTTAAAAATACCACCGATAGATGGCGCTGAGAGCGTTGAGATTACTTCTAAAGAGAAATCAAAAGCATAGAAAGACTGGCCGTCGAAGATTTCGCCATTGAAATCTGACCGCTATTTTCGTATTGTGGAAATAATTCGCATCGCTCACGTTGCCTGTCTGTTGAATTTTTTTTAAAAGCTTGAGAATTATTTTCCCATCTGGGCCTTTTGCGACTTGAAATGGCGTTTTAAAACTTCTCCTTGTGACAGTAGGACTCTGATTTAATCGGTGGTACTCCAACACAATAAACACACGTTCCTAACACGGTATACACCACTTTGGGAATTATTTTCACTATACGCTAATAGCGGCCAGATTTCAATGATAAAATCCTCGACGACTAGTCTTTCTATGCTTCTGAACTCTCTTTAGAAGGATTCTTAACGCTCTCAGCGCCATCTATCGGTGCCATTTTAACTAAATTTTGAGGTATACGTATAAAATTCTTACGATTTTTTTAATAAACATACCACTGATTTTATGTTTCTATCCATCACCGTTTCCGGGTTATTGATTTTTAAAGTTAGTGAAAAAAAAAGTTAGAAATAATAAATAAATTAAACCACTAAGATGAAGTGCTTAGCATATATTTAAGGAAGACTAAACTGGCGGCTAGTATTTTACTGTAAACTAGAAATAAAATATAGATTTGTAAAGCATATTAAAATAATTTTAAAATAATTTTATATTTATATATTTATTATATTTATATATTAATTATATTTATATATTTATTATATTTATATACTTATTATATTTATAATATTTATATATTTATTATATTTATATCCTTTATATAAATATTAATCATATTTATATATTTATTATATTTATATACTTATTATATTTAAAATATTTATATATTTATTATATTTATATCCTTTATATAAATATTAATCATATTTATATATTTATTATATTTATATACTTATTATATTTATAATATTTATATATTTTTTATATTTATATCCTTTAGAAAAATGCATTTAAAAAAACCTACAAAAACTAGCTAACAAAACATTTACTATAAAAAAAAACGCCAGGTTCTCCTTAATGTTTCGGCCACAAAAAGTACTGATATCCGATGTTCGCCCAAGTTAAAAGTCAAACATCCGAAATCTTTCATTGAAAATGTCTTCCTGCGACTTGGTCGTTAATGCATTTTAGAAGGTTTTTCAACTTCTAGAGAATGCATAATGATCTACATGTCTACTACATTTTTTTGAACATTTAGCACATTTTGTTGCACAAAGTACTGAAATATAATACACATTTTAAAATGCATAATTTCGAAATCACAGCTGTCGAGGATGGTCCACTCTGGTTCTCAACGCTTCATATAATGTAAAACAATGTGAAATTTGATGAAAAAAATTATTCCTTGGAATTTGTGTTACAATAGACCGTACAAAATGGTCATTAAACCATGGTAAAAGTAAATGATCGTTAATCAAAACTAACGCTTGTTGAAACTCAATGGTATTTATCACAAAGCTTTTAGTTACAATGTCTTCATACGATTTTGCTTATTTGCATTCTGATATTATTTTTAATATTCAAATAATTTATAAATGCATAATTTCCAATCGTGTATTTTGAAATTTATATCGACGTAATTGTTTATTTCAAATGAAAGATACGATATGTTTAACACCAATCAGGGTGTATTATGTATTCTAATTTATTTTTCTCAGTATTACATTCTTCTAACGTTCTTTAGCATTTATTGGAGTTTGTATAAGAATACCGGATAAATGAAAAAAAAAACCCTAGAATGCATTAACGGCCAAGTCGCAGGAAGCCATTTTCAATGAAAGATTTCGAATGTTTGACTTTTAACTTTGGCGAACATCGGATATCTGTACTTTTTGTGGCCGAAACATTAAGGAGAGCTTGGCGCTTTTTTCTATAGAAAATGTTTTGATGCGATATTTAATTTTTCATTTACGTATCAGCCATATAAACTTGCACCTGTGAAATTTCATGAATTTTTTTTGTACCTAAAGTATCCACTATATACCGGAAGTATATGTTTTACTCTAATTTGTTATATAGTAAAAACTACGATGTCGTTTTGAATATTTCTTGTTAAACAAAATCAAATTAAATTCACGTAAGTTGAAGTACATTAAAATATGCTGAATAAACAGGACCTGATTGTGATTACTAGTGATGAGACGGGTTGATGAGACGGGCCGATGAGACGGCAGACCCGAGCTCAAAATGAAAAATTCAGTTTTTGAAAAAGGCAAAATAAAACTTTGCGATTTGGGAAACAAGAATGTAATCTATATTAACTAAAGTATTTTATTGGTTGACGGGAAAATTCATGCCATATGGCAAAATTAATTCGTCGCGTGACATTAATTCAGATTTCTAATGCCTAATAATTAACGGGCAGAATTTTCCGGTGCGAATTAATTTTCTCAAACGGCACGAATTTTCTGGACAACTCAATAGAATCCTATAGAAAATAATTTGAAAGGGAACCGTGTTTCCATTGACGGGATTTAAAGAAGAATGTTCTATCTGATTCTGTAGCCTATGTTGTTTACATAAAGTAGAAATGTTTATCCTTTTTTCTATACATTTAAAGAAGTACTGGAAAGAAATTCATGTATTTCTGCCATAATTATACCATGATATTTTGAAAAACTAACAATTGTGATTGCGTGAATTCCGATGTCTTGAGAAAGTCAGTATTAATAAGATAAAGAAACCGCGTAATATCCCCTGCATATCTTCGTTTACTTTTTGAAGTCATTTTACAGAATTACTGGAAAACAGAAATCTCTTTCTGCTATAGTTTTACACAGTTAAACATTTGCAGCAAACTGTCCAGTTACTTGACCGTTTTTATCGAAACGGCTACATAACTGTTATTTAAATATATTCTGACCATATTATTGTTCATTTTATGATCAAAATAAACTGAAATTACGATTATATAACCATTTTTTAGAAAAACTGTCGAATGACTGGACAGTTTGCTGCAATTTTTTAACAGTGTACAATGATAGTTTAGACGATAAGAATTGTGACTTTTGCAGTTTTTTTGCTAGTGCTTCAGTAAAAATAACAAATTTTCTAGTTTAGATAAATTTTCAGCGACAAGAAAATCACAAATTATTGTTATGAGGGAGCATGTAGGATTAATATTTATCGTTATGTAAGAAGGAATTTTTAAGTGAGAAAATGAACTAACAATTTTAAAATGTTGTTTTGTAAATATACTTTCGGTATCGGTGTCGGTCGGGTTCGGGTAAGGTTGACACATGTGGTTCGGATCCGATGTTTTAGACTCGTATTTAAAATCGTCGTGATCAGTCTTCGAAAAAAGAGCTGGGTATTAGCTGCTATTAAGTGCTGAACTTATCTGGTAATTGCGACTTATTAGGTAAACTTCTAACACTATTTTAAAAGAAATATCTGCCAAAATTAATCCAAGTATTCTGCAATTACAATAAGCTAAATTTCTTTTTAAAAAAATGTGGTGAGATTTTCCGTAGTCGCAAGCATTACCTTTTAATAAACTCATGTTTTTTTTTAAATCTTGAATAACGTATTTAAACAATTTTTAAACAAAAGTCAATTCACGAGACACTAAATATCGATTAAAGAAATTTTTAAACAATCATAACATCTTAGATTATTTTTTAACCTTTACGAAGAACCACAAAATCGAAGCTTGCCTAGCTATCTTCGTTCTTTATGAAACTTTTTCTACCTGTATTCAATTTAACACAATTTTTATCCCGAAGCAAAATTTACAAAGTTATTCTTGTGCGAGAAATAATATTTTCCAGATTTGAAATAAAATGTCGTATTTTAAGAACTGGAAATAAAATGTCTTCTGCCAAAGACAAAAATGTTTCATAAATTTTCAAAATGTGATCTTTGTTTTGTCGCTATTTTTTTGCCTCTGTTTTTTTATTTCATTAAAAACTTTATTTTTATTTATAGGAAGACAGAAAGTATTAAAAACTAATATTGTCTAAACAATATGTGCCATTATTTTCTCAGCAATGTGTTTTTTTATATTAAGATATCGTAGTTGTTGTTTTTAATTTACTATTAAGAACGCAAAATTACTAATTTATGAATGTTAAATTTTCTAATATTCTTATTGCACTGATCATCAAAATTAAAGAATAATGAGAAACAATGTACTCACTGTGTTAATGATGCAACTAATGCCTAATGCTGCAATCATTTATGTTAATTAAATACAATTTAACACAAAATTTCCCTTTCGCGCATACGTTAGTGCCGGAAATATGCAAATTCGGTGATTGACAATATGGTGAGCAATCAACGCATGTTGGAATTCTGGTCTGTAGTGTTGTTTAAATTGAATGTGGTGTCTGATAGTGATCAGTATTCATTAGTTATGACTCACAGGCATCAAAGGTAAAATATGGCGAATAATTGGTAGAATCGAGGGAGGTTAAACACAAATGGAGGTTGCCCAAAATTTGTATATCCCTCAAAGTGTCCTGACAAGAGTTTGTAGCCTCTTTTTAAGCACTGGATCCGTTGATAGACAGTCTGGTCAAGAGCGACCAAGAGTAACGACTGCATCCAAAGATGGTTTTCTGTCATTGTTGGCTATAAGAAACCGCAAAACTGTACACAATATTTGGATTCAGACCTTCCGGCTGCTACATGAACTCAAATTAGCTGTTCTATTGCTGCACGAAGGCTTAACGACCGATGACTGTATGCGAGAAAACCATTAGTTTGTATCCCACTCACTCCAGCTTCCGAAGGGGCCCTTTTAAACTGAAGCTGTCGTCATGTTCAATGGAGCCTGGGACTCCATTGACACTGGGTCCAGAAGACTGGGCCCGAGTAATGTTTACTGACGAGTACAGATATAGTTTGAACACTGATTCTAGACGTGTTTTGATCTGTAGAGAGGAAGTAACGCGCAACTTGCCTTTCCTTGTCCGTGAAATATCCCGTTACCGCCACCGCGGTTTAATGGTTTTGGAGAGGGAATCATAACAAATGGCCACACCGAGCTGCATATCTTTCAAGGAGGTTTTGTAAACACTCGGAAATACGTGGAAGAGGTATTGGAACTCCAAGTTAGACTGTTTAGGGGTGATGTTGGCCCAGAGTTTATGCTAATGGGTGACAATGCTAGGCCAAATCGAGTAAATGTGGTGTCAGAATACTTTCAAACAAAATATATTACTCGAATGGATTGGCTACCTTACTCACTCGACTTGAATCAGATTGAGCATGTGTGGGATGCCTTAGGACGCTGATTTTCAGCGCGCCAAATACCTGTCCGGACCCTCCAGTAACTGAAAAGTGCACTTTTAGAAGAGTGTCGTGCAATTACTCAAGACTTGATCAAGACTTTGGTAAAGTCTACTAAATCAACATCTTAGTTATTCATATCTGCCCGAGGTGACCATACATCATATAAAAGAAAAAAAATTCCACAAGAGGTGACTTAATTTGTCCCTCATTTTCCAATTTCCATAAATTTGGTTTTAATTTCAATATTTTGAGAATAATCAACTGTCAAACATTGTAATTTGTGTTAACTAATACTTTTGTAGAAATTTCTACTAACAAATTTTCATTAAAGTATCAGTTACGTTTTATTTATGTCATTAGCCTTTAATTTTGATAATCAGTGTATAAAAATTATCTTATTTAGGATTCCTTCTCACACTTAGTTTTCGATACATGATGTATAGTTTTCATATTACTTGGCTGCTCATAGTATTTCTTATGATTTTAATAATTTATTTACAGTGTTAAAAAAAATTCTTAATGTAGTAAAATACATTATAACCACGAACGAAAATATAGAATAACCTCATTCGCGTAATCCGAGATTCCGAAAAGCATTCTCTATCTTTAGAAACTTCTGAAACGAATATAATTTCGATATTTAAAGAATACTTTCTAAAAACAAAGTATTCTTTGCTGCCACCGATTTTCGGTAACGTTTACGAGTAGTCTTTAGAGTGTATAAATCAGTTTTCATAGCCCAGATTATAGGGTTGTCGGATTCTATGAAATCTCAAGTAAACATTTTCATATTCAACTATCATGTTTTAAACAATAAAGTGATAAATTAGCAGCATTAATATTAAAATATAATTTTATATTATATTCTTGCTCTTGGTGTATAATTTCAGTCACGCAACTGAAAATGTTTTATTAAGAATCGATAGCGTTTTAAAAATTATTTAATATACTTCTATTCTAATTGCAATATATTTATTTCTACCCTACTCCCGAAAGTAGCGTAATATTTGGTTGAAAACTATGCATGCGATTGACAAAGAACATGCCGAAATCTCTTGATTTTTTTAAAGAAACCTTTATATATTCCCATGCACTTGCGTGCAATTCTTCAAAAAAAAAAAAATGTTGGAAAGGTTCCAAATAGTCATATGTTAGTGCAACATTTTATTTCGAACATTTTGTTCTATAGGTTGATCATAAGTATTTATTTTCTTTATTCCAAATGTTGTGGGTTCCCTAATTGCATCCGCAGAAACATATGAACTGAAACGTTCCACAAGAATTCGTCTAGTATTTTTGTATATATCAAACTAAATGTCTAAAATCAAAAGTGTCCTATGAATTTTAGGTAGCTTTCAATACAAAAAGCTACCTATTGCAGCCGTTCGGAGGAAAGCAATTCCAAAAAATTTTGGTATATTTTCACCGATCATGACCGCCAGACCCCTAAACCACCCTTCGTTCAAAGGTTGATTTATATACATACATACATACATATATATATATATATATATATATATATTGAGTTGAGGAAAAAGTAATTTCGTTTTTTCCCAATAGATGGCTTTAAAGTCACATATCTCTAGTAATGCTTATTCAATGAAGCCATACTGTAGACCGTTTGAAATGTAACAATCCATAGAATATTCTAGACATAAAGGTAGCGTTATCTGTTTACTCAGTCAAAAGTTATTTCGCTTTGTAAATGGAGATTCCAGAAGGTCGTTTTCGTCGTATTTTGCTTTTCTATTTCCGAAAGGGAAAAAATGCAGCGCAGGCTCATCGAAAATTATGTGGTGCTAATGGTGATGAGTGCTTAAGTCAACGCCAGTGTCAGAATTGGTTTGCTCGTTTTCGTTCCAGAAATTTCTAGGTTAAAGATGAACCTCGCCCTGGCCAGCCAATCGTTGAAAAAGTCGAAAAAATTCTTAACAAAATCAAGGTAGACCGACATATTTCATCTCGCGACATCGCTATGGACTAAATATCGATCAAAAAACAGTTTTGAACCATTTACATAAGATTGGATACCAAAAGAAGCTCGATACTTGGGTTCCGCATGAATTAACAGCGAAAAATTTAATGGACAAAGTTTCCATTTGTGAATCGCTGCTAAAAAGAAACGAAATCGAGCAATTTTTAAAACGAATGATTACGGGCGATGAAAAGTGGATCATGTACGACAATAATGTGCGAAAAAGATCGTGGTCGAAGCACGGAGAAGCTTCACAAACGGCGGCAACGCCCGGATTGATGCCAAGGAAGGTGATGCTGAGTGTTTGGTGGGATTGGAAAGGCATTGTTCATCATGAGCTGCTCGAACCTGGCCAAACCATTAATTCAACTCTCTAGTGTCAACAACTAATGCAATTGAAGCAGGCAATTAAAAAAAACGGCCAGAATTGATCAATAGGAAAGGCGTTGTCTTCCACCACGACAATGTCAGACCACACACATCTTTAGTGACTCTGCAAAATTTGAGAGAGCTTGGTCGGGAAGTTTTGATGCATCCATTCTATAGCCCGGACCTTGACCTGTCCGACTACCATTTGTTTCGATTTCTGCAGAACTCTGTTAATGGTGTAAAGCTCGCTTTAGAAGAGGCTCGTGAAAATCCCTTGGTTCAGTTTTTCACCCGGAAATCTCAGAAGTTCTACAGTGACGGAATTATGGTTTTAGCGGAAACGTAGCAAAAGGTCATCGATCAAAACGGGACATATATCATTGATTAGTGTTTGAAATTTATATGAATAAATTGTCTTTGAAAAACATGAAAAAACGAAATTACTTTTTCCTCAACCCAATATATCTGACATATGGCTGACGTTGGCTGACATTTTGAAACAATCTGATTTTTGTTATGCTGTAACTCTCATGCAGAAATGCGCATTCAAATTCAGAATTAACGGAAACAGGGATTGAACCTTCTTTAATTGGTTTCCAAACAATTTAACTTAGGGTGTTTGAGTAAAATGAGTGGAATTTTTAAAAACACGGCTCTGGACTATGAAAGCTACCTTTTCCACACGGTACAGGCCGAAAGGACTTTTTGCTATATAGTGTCTCTTTGAATAGAACATCTATGCTTATCTACCTATTTCTTTTATTATATGAGGGGGTTAGAATGACAGTGGAGTAAGTAAAAATTTCGAAAAATCTAGATAACCATGTTTTCACTGAACGTATATTAATTTCTGTTCAGTGCACAGAAACACTTTACGTGCAATACTTAATGCCACGGCAATACGACAAGTTTCACAAAACCCTTCATTCCTCAAATTAGTAAAAAAATGACTTACTCCACTGATATTCTAACACTTTCATATGTATACCGTAGTGTTGCTATTTTGGTCTACTTCTCTAATCAGAAATTCCGGATTTACAGCCGAAATTCAGAATAGTATATTTTGTTTGTTTAATGAGAAACAATTCGTTATTACGTAAAGAAAAAGATCTAGTTTTGGAATTTCCGATGTGAATTCGGAATTTCTGAATAACAAAGGAGTCCAAGGTGGCAACCCTGACTTATGTATAGAGCCAAAGTCAACACTTAATGATAGTAAAAGGAGAGTTAAGAAAGTACGACTCTTTTAGCGTAAACGAACCGCACAGCATAATGTAAGATTCAGCCTGTCTAGTAGAAAAAAAGTAGAAAATCTAACAGTTTTGTATTTTGATATATAAACTTTTTCAGTTATGGTTTGTAAGTTAAATTAGAGAAATGGTAAAAAAAAAAGTCAAGCAATGCATTTCTGTGACAATTATCATCTGAAGTACAATGACTCGTCTGTCAAATTAGAGAAAACTTTTAACTAATTTCATAAATTAATTATTTTCTCATAAATATATTCAGAGTAATGTGATTTTTAGTTATAGGATTGAAGTTAAAAGTACCCAGAAACATAGATAAAACTAAAAAGAACATTATATTTACATAGTTGCCATTTTTTATGATTTTTTGTTACCACTAAAATGTAATATTAAATTTGCTTAATTTAACTACCAAAAAAATTTGATTAAATAAGGCAACAATTTTTATTAAATTTCAGTGGTAACAAAAAAACTTAAACGTCGGCAACAATGTATTTATGGCATTTATTTATCGAGACATCTAAATAAAGTATCTTGAAATGAAACATTCTAAAAAAATCCACAACTAGAAAACAGTAAAAATGAATCAATCCCTGATTTTATTGCAGTCATATACTATCAACTTAGAAACATATTTTCTTAGATGCATAAACACAAGAAATTCTTCATAGTTTCAATTTAATACTAAGAAATTCGTTTGGACAATATTTATCTTTTGGAATATAAAGCTTTCATAAAAACGTTCTGAGATAACTATCGAAAGCTTGTTAAAGTTCAAGGCCAAAGGAAATGAATCGAAGGAAATGTTATTTCTGTAACTATGTTAGAAGAGTTTATTTAGTTAAAAACTAATAAAACTCCATAAAGTATTTTACTTTCTTTATAGAATTGATAAGGAAAAATTAATTTCATACATATTTAAGTAATTTTCTACAAGATGCAAGAAGTCTTTTGTAATAAATATAAAAAGAAGTAGATATATACAGGGTGCGTACAGTTTTACCACATATTTTTCAATATAATGTTTCGACTTATTTAATCACTGAAAAATATTTCGAATTCAATCATACAAGGTGATTACGAATTCAATAATTTAAATTAAAAAAATAATAATCAGATGTAATGGTACTAGACTGCTTAGAGCAAAACTACTATTGTTAACTTTCTAATAGTTGTAGTCATACTGCTGCCCGCATTATCATGACGTCAGAATTGCTGATGGACTTGTTTGTACTATATAATAAATATTGCATCGCACTGTAATGTTGTATCTTTATGTTAGCTAAAGCGTAATTGACAGAAGAATTGTTCCCGATATTAAACAAAACACAATTCATAGTAAATCTTCATTTTAATAATACGCGTAAGCCTAACATTTTCATGGTTTTACTTCTAATTGTTTATAATGAATTTAGACGAATTCATGAAACAAAGATGCAGTTTTAAAAGTAATATATCAAATATACTTATCACATGAAATGTTGACCAAGCTACAGAAATTAATATCACAAAGATTATAGCGACCATCGGGAGATTAATGCTTTTATTGCGCCGAACGAAAACTTCTAACTGATGGACTTTTTTGGAGAAGTTGAAGGTCTAGCTAATTTCAATTGTATAACTTTTCCCGAATAATTTATTTAAATTGATTGCCACTTTTGTTAGCAAACACCTCAGTACATTGATATCAGAATATACAGGGATCCGAAATGGTCCGTTTTTGAATATAATTGTTTTCACAGAAAAATCTTCTTATTAGATTTTTATTACAAATTTTGGCGATAATTGTTCCTAAGTTATTTGTATATAAAATAAGAAAACATTCAAAAAAATGATTCCTCAAAATTTATTACTAAAATAAGTGTTGATGAAATACGTACGAAAGTTTAAAAAAAAAATAAAAACCCTAGATTTTCAAAGTATACAAAGTTCTCCGAGTGCTTTCCGCTAAAAACTAAGCCATTATCAAGGAGGAAATAAATGAATTAAAACTCGATGCTGACTGACACCATATGACAGGAAATTCCTTGACAAAAAAACTTTTTAGGTGGTCGAAACCACTAATAATGAGGGGAAGAGGCAAAGAAAGCTCAATCTTACTATTTACTTCAGAGAGCAAACTGTCCTATTGCTTGAAGTAGTTTAAATCAGATATGTGATATTTGGTATGACTCAACTTCGTTACAACAGTTGTTTGATTGTGGTAATATTTCTAAAGATTTCAGAATTGTACAACTATTAAAATCAGAAATCCGCATAATGATTTTAGCTCTAATTAAAAGTATTTCAATATCATTAGTTTGGAATAGTCTGGAATATTGCAATTATTGTAGAAACTTACCACGGAAACTTACCCACGGACCATTCGGGATCCCTGAAAAATAGAACTTCAACTACATTATTTTGAGTTTGGTAGCTCTTTGGTATGACAGAACGTCGTTACAACAGTTGTTTGCTTGTGCTAATATTTCTAAAAATTCCAGAATTGTGCAACTATTAAAATCAGAAACCGCATAATGGTTTTAGCTCTATTAAAAAGTATTTCAATATCAATAGTTTGAAATAGCCTGGAATATTACAAATATGATAGAAACTTACCCCGAAAACTTACCACGAAAATTTACCACGGACCATTCGGGATCCCTGAAAAATAGAACTTCAACTACATTATTTTGAGTTTGGTATTAAGGGTTTGAAAAAGAAGAAAGAATACTAAAGTTTTATTCTGTTATTCAAAAATTTAATATACCAAATACTTACTAGGGGAAAGTTGTCCAAAATGGATGCTAACGTATTTTGGCCTACCGACAAAAATATTTAACTAAAAAAAAATGGACAAGCTATTTTACCGTTAGAGTAAGTCCTAGACCCTCAGATCTCAAGACTGTTTATTAGAAAAAAATCAGTATGTTAAACAGGAAAAATATTTTTATGAAAAATATTCTAAGTCCCCGTTTTGGACGACCAGTTGATTGTAAAATATGTGAAATAACATACAGTCGAAGCTTAATGCAAAATTTTATAACACAAATTTATTTGGACAACAAAAGATCAAGTTATGAATACAGAAAAACAATATAAACCAAAGAATCATTGTTATTGTTGTTTCGAACAAATACTAGCTTACTACAGCGAAAAAAAAATAATTCACGAAAATCATATATGAAATTGTGATCCACTTCTGTAGCAGTTGAGCAGGCTACATGTGCAGAACCTCTACAACTGATACATTGAACCCACCCATCTTTGTTCTTTAAATTTGTGTACATTTCTTTACAGAAGATGTAAGTATCATCCTTATGATTTTCGTTCTCAATAAATGATATGACTGGTTTGTCAATTTTCAATTTCTTCAGCTTTTAAGTGTTAGGGATTGTGGTATTAGGATTATTGGGTTTCTTGAATAACGCTTTTCCCTATTCATTTTTTAAATTTTTTCTCCTACTCTATAGTTTCAAGTTCTGCTTTAAAAGAAGATGATGAAATATCTGAGTTTTACTTCTTTTATTCTCATTTTCCCTTTTTTCAGAATTCTTTTTTTACTTTTACAATCAAGCATTATCCACAAATAAACGTTCTTACATCATTAAAAAACATAATATCATTAATTTGTCCGAAAATTAAAGCATACAATAACATATTACATGGTGTTTGTATCCAGTACCCCAAATGTCCCCGTTTTAGCAGATAATGACGTATGTTAAAAAAACATGGAGTAACCTTGTAAGATAATTTACGAAGGCAGCACTTATCAGTGAGAAATTTAACGTTTCCATTTGATCAGCCGTTCCCGTTTTACGCAACTTTCCCCTTCTATAATTTGTATGTACTTCACTAATTGTTAATTCGGACTACAAAATTGTTTTTGTGTTTCCTATTTGTTTTAAAATATAGCTCAAAAAGAAAATAAGTCATTTGCAAAACGCTTTGTGTAATACTGGGAAAACATTACTTAAAGAATAAACGAAAAGTATTTTCAAAATGAACAAAAACAATGTTGTATTACAAAACAATAATCTTTGAATTACCTGTAGAAGAGAGTAATAAATATTATACATAATTAATTTGATAAAAATAAAAATAAAACTTTTGTAACCGTAGTTCTTGTTCAAACATAAAATGCATACACACTTTGATTTTGCTCTTTAACTCTGATCTTTCATGTATTTTAATGGAAGATTTTTTCTTTCTTTTTTTTTTCAAAATATCTAACCCCCAGTTTGTTTTACTTTTTAATATATATTATAGTGTATTGCTTAGTTAAATAAATTAGTTAAATAAATAAATTTTTTAACTGCTGCACGGGATCTGAGAATTGTAGGATTCACGAGTTTGCGAATGGTTTCTAATGTGTAGATTTAGATGGTGTACGGCCAACAGACTCTTTTTAATTGTACTGTTTTATTTAATTTTTGTTCATATCTATTAAATATTTGATAAATGGCTACTTTTCTTTTATCTTTGTTTTGAAACTGGTAAACGGTCGTTGTTTTCTCTCTTCCATAGCAATTGTTTTCTCAATAATAAGACAATACGTTTTGTAAATTTATCTTTCTTTTTACGCCTTATATTTTCAAACAAAGAGAAAACGCAAACACAACGTTGTATCAGAAATTAATATTATGTGAATTACCAATACAAAAGTGTAATAAATACAGATATAATTCACTTGAAAATAATAAAATTAAAATTTCAGTAACCCTATTTCTTGTACAAATATTAAAATATTTTAAAATATAGTAAACGCAATATAGATAATTATGTTAAAATGTTTTTATCTTAAAAACCTGAACAATTATCACGATACTTTCAGTATTTCAATTAAAACAAATATTTTTAATTAAATTATCTCATTACGAATTTCCTTCAGAATTTATTCAAAACCTCGTATAACTCTTCAAAAAATTAAAAAAAAATTTTTTTTTGAAAAAATAAAATATGTTATATATTTAAAATCTTCTGTTAATTCGATAATATGTTTTTATTGATATCCACTAATTTATGAAAAATAATTCTATTGACTATTTTTTCTTTTATCTTGCTAAAGGGTATGTAGTTAAATACGCTTTTGAATCTAGGCTATCATTATATTTTGTACATTTCAAGTTAAATCAAGAAAAATAAAACATCTTTACACTTTAAGAGGCTACTTCACTCAAACGAAAACACCCGCTCGCTAATGTGAATCCTATGGAGGAAATATTTTAAGATATCTCGTTCGCATTTCAATATTTTTGAATGATTTTTTTTTCATTGGATAGCTGAGGTCAGTCTCTATGATTCCTCCTTTTTACTTTTTCGATTTTGATTACAAGTTTTGTTTATTAAGATACTTTCACTTTCGGAACCGGTAAGGTAATATCCTAAACCTTAAAAGAATATATTCATCTTTTTTTTTTGAATCTAGCATATTTTCGATTACAGATGTGAATTTTGTGAATGTTACTAGTTAGATTATTCGTGCACCGATTATCATTTAACAATCTTGGCACTTAGAAAAGAAAATTTTTAGAATCACCGGTGTGTAGTTTTGGAAATATTTTGAACAGATAAACCTTGGTAAAATCTGTATGAAAACAGATTTATATATGCTGTCAGCAACGCGTCTAAACGGTCCGTTTTTTAATACGCCAATTTTTATATAAAAAACTTCCTTTTAGATTTTTCTTCGAATCTTTGTAAAAACCACCCTCGAATGTTATTTCTTTTGTAAATGTAGTAAAACCAACCAAGAAAATGTTTTTTAAAATACCGGTATCCGAAGAACGAAACATTTGAGAGTCTTGTGTTAAAGCATTGCTAATAACAAAACTAGTCGGATATGCTAATTCCAAAACTCACTTTTATCTGATATGTGCTAATAATTGAAAATTTGCATAATAATTAAGATTTTATACAGATTTTACCAAGATCTTCAAAAATTTTCCAAAACTACTCACCGTTAATTCGAAAATTTTTCTTTTCGAACCAATATTATTAAATGATGATCAGTGCTGTGAACAATTACCAATATTATTAAATGATGATTAGTGCTGGAATAATCTAACAAAAAAAATTCACAAAATTCACATGTGCAATCAAAAATATGCTAGATTCAAACACAAAAGATGATACTTTTTTTAAAGATTTAGGATTCTACCTTTTTATCTGGTAGCTGCTTTGTGGGCCTATCACACCAGAGGGCCTTAGGCCCATGTCCATTCACTCTAAAAAAAAAAACCGTGAATTGAACAAATTTTTCCGTATCAATTTTTCGTTAAAACACAAAAATTTCCGCTTTGATTTGCTTCGATTCCCCTAAAATACGGAAAACTTACCAATCATAAACTTAAAACATACCTGAAATTCTTCAATCTAAGTCAGCAATTTCTTCTAATCACAAGAGTGTACCGGCAACTGTACTGCGTGTTACTTTTCCGTAATAGTAACGGGGTTTTTTCCTTGAAAACACGAAAATTCAAGAAACAAAGGTTAAATCTCCCTTAAATTCTCCAGTCACAAGACAGAAATTTCTTCAAATAACAGAAAAATCTCTTCCAAACACATGGGGTGTGCCCGCAACTTGCTGTCTGTATTTTTTACGGTTTTTGACGACATTTATTTTGAGAATGTCGAACATGTGCCAGTAATCAGGACCTGTTTAAAATACGATATCTTAAAGTGTAAAGATGTTTTATTTTTCTTAATTTAACTTAAAATGTACAAAATATAATGGTAGCTGAGATTCAAAATCGTATTTAACTACATATCCTTTAGCAATATACAAGAGAAAATAGTCAATGGAATTATTTTTTACAAATTAGTGAATATCAATAAACATATTATCGAATTAACAAAATATTTTAAATATATATTTTTTTTTTCAAAAAAAAAAAATGTTTTTTGAAGAGGTTTTAGAATAAATTCTGAAGAAAATTCGCAGCGCCAATCAAAATAGCACAAAAACCGCTATTACAACGATTCCCGCGGAATATCTCCATATTCAAGAAGAGCTTGCTAGCTATAGTCACAGACCTATAAAAAAAATTGGTCCTATGCATAACTTCATACATTTTTCGATGATACAATGAGGACAGACAGGCACATAGACACACAGACAGACATTTTGTATGAATATGTGTTTCGGTATCTGTGATACCTAAAACGTGTAATTCCGTCGAATACCGGAAGTCGAAAATAATTTCGATTGCAGTAATTTCTTCTGTTATATATAGAAAAAATAAAAAAATTAAAGATTTATATTTTGATAGACATAAAAATATCCATGTTAAATTCAATATTTCCATTTTCACATATACATAGGAAAGTTTACATACATTATTATATATGAATGATTAATATGCACATAATCTGAGATAGTGATGATCAGGAACTGATGTAGCTACCCACGAATGGTCAATTAGTTTTGTTAAAAAAATATTTTATTTATTTTTTTGTTTATTGTTAATAGGTACAGCAATTTCTTGATATGTCTGTGCTTAGATTTAAAATCATAAACAAAGTTAAGAGTTGGGCGAGATTTGTTTTATTATTATTCTTAATGCTTGATTACTAACATTTTGTTTTTAAATAGAAATGTCTGTCTCATTTAATCTGATATTAAATAAATCGAATAGTACTGTTTCAAAAACAGTGGTGGAAATCAATCAATATGAATTAAAAACTCGTCCAAATGGCAACTCTGATTGTAAAGTACTAAATTACTTAAATGAAATAATCATTATCGGCTCGGGACTGGCTTTTTGATACGTTACATACATGGCTCCACCGTTTCGCATTTTTGTTAGCATTATTTCATAATAGAATACTTTACGTTATTTAATCGTAGAAATTTTACAGTTTTATAAAGAGATGATTTCTATTAAAAATTAGCTGTAATAAAGAAACGTAAAAGTTAGAACAATGCATGTAGCGTCCTAAAAAGCCTGTCAGGAATCATCACTGGAAATAATGAAGTGAAAATTTCTCAAAAAGAATATTCATGTGTTCTTTTAAGTACAGCCTTTATATTACATAGTAATTATTTACAATACGCACAGGGTGCGTACTATCCTAACTTTTGAGCACCACTCTATCCTAATAGAAACCTTTGTCTCATTTATTTGGAGTATTTTTACGATTTTTGCGCAATTCTACGATTAAATTAGACGAAGATATTTATTAGAAATAGCGGTTCTGAAAATTAACTACTGTGTGAAGCATTTTGTAACGCTAAACTTACCAGTATTTTATGTATACCTATTTCTATCACGTCGGGGCACATGACCCGTTTTCAAAAACTTCATGTCTTAAATAAAAATGAATTACATTCTTATTAAGTAGACTTATATTACTAATACGTATAGACATTTATGTAAATCGACGGTAATCTATAAAATGTTTGAAAAGTCGAGTGGAATCACTTCAGATTTTTCATCATTTCAAACGTAATCATCATCATGCATGAAAGAAAAAAGTCCTTCCGGCCTGTACCGGGAGGAAAAGGTAGCTTTCCTACATCTTCGTTTTAAAATTTTAGCCAATGTTACACGAAAACAGCAACTTAAAATGCAAATAAAACGTTTACAAAAGATTTGTTAATACTGAATTTGAATAAGAAATTCGCCAAATTATTGAGCAATAGCCAAATTGGCTTCATTTATGAAGACTTATTTTGGTCGTCAAATTTGGCGATATTTCGCCAAATGTCACAAATTTTGCCAATTATGTCGCCAATTTTGCCGCCAATTTTGCCAATTTTGCCAATTTTATCGCCAACGTCGCCAATTTTGGCGCGAACGGATATGAATATATAGTTTTATGCGTTTGATTGGGAACATTATTAAAACAATGAAAATTTTTGTAATGTGCTGTCTTGTTTCAAAATGTCAGCCACCCTAGAATTTCAAACTACTCTATCTCAGCCGTTTTTTAAGATAGAGGTAAAACAAAAAATGCTCTGGAATCCTCGTTTCAAGGCCTAACACTGAATTAAAAAATAAATTTGAATTTTTAACTTTTTTGTATATTTATTTTAGTTTTAAATTTTTAATTGGCCGCCATCTTGAAACAAAATGGCGGACCAAGCTGGCCAACGAACTCGGTCGAGACATTGGTGAGCTTAATACACACAATTAGTTTCATCAAAATTGATTTATAAATACGAGCGTTATCGTATGACATAGGTCAGATATATATATATATATATATAATTATAATATCTATGAATTTCAAAAAACATATCAAGTTCTATTCTACTTAAATCTCGAAAGAGATAATCAATGATACTGTGTATACAGAATACCACATAGCTAATAATTAACATGTGCAAACATAATATTACCATAGCTGATGCTTCAATGGTAATTGGCCAAATTTTACTCATACCAAAAGAATATTGAAAAAAGAAATAGAGAGAAAGGGGAAAAAAAAAATTATAAATTGGAGTTGCAATTAAGTAAACACAAATGGATTAACAAATTAAATATGAACCATACACAATGGAAAATTGGACCACATGAGAATTAAATATGAATTGGACATGGAAAAACACATGCACATGTACTCATCAGCCTGGATGCACCCACATGTGTTTTAAATAATAATTCAGTGTTTCATAATTCTACTGGCATAATGCTAAGATCAGTAGAATCATCCAGGTACACTGAATTATTACCAGACAACAATTGGAAATATTAAAATTTGGAAATATATAAATAGGAAATAAAAAACCATTAAGAAAATACAATATATTTCACTCACATCGATTATCCAAAAAACTGTAATTAACATCTCACTAAATTACCACGAGATAACAGTTTTGAAATAATAAAATTGGAAATATGAACGCGTTAAGTGTAGATAAAATATTTTACTCACAATAATTATACAGAATCCTTAAAATGTCACAACGTCTACATAATATTCACATCCACATGGCAATGCATCATACATGTTAACTAAGTCGAGTTGAGAGAAATGATTTGTAAGACAAGTTGAGAGCACACTTTTTTTAAAACACAACCCCATAAATGACACCCAATCACAAAATGATTCAAAAACACTCAAAATAATTCTGGTTTTAATACACTTATAACATATTTATATCCGTGAATATATATTACTCCATCCAATTTTAATTCCTGAAAGTAAAATTAATATACAATCAATAGCTCCCTCTATAGTTAAATTAAATATAATATTAACAATATTATCTACAACTACCTGAAAGGTAAAGTGTCGCCATCTATTGGTATTATAATAGTTCATAATTAATATTTAGTTAAATATCCTTTTTATTAGTTACATACTCACTTCATTAGATTTATTTATATAAATAAACTTTAAAAAACAATACTAACTTGTAGTTTTACTTAAAATTCAAATAAAATATAATACTACTATATGAATAAATCTACACAGAATTAATTCAACTTGCACAGCATTTCAGATATTCTTAACAAGAATATATTATGTAAAAGAGATATTATTTTAATTCAAATTATTTTTGCTGCCAGCTGTGTTAATCCACTGATATTATAGACATTTATTAAATAATTAATGTTTTATTTTTACTACTACTTAAATATATATTAGACTTGTTTTTAAATAATTAATGTTTAATTTATACTACATTGTAAATATATTTTATATTTATAGATTAATTTAAATATCTAATTAAATAATTCATAAACAATTCAAAATATCTCAAAATTTATAATGTTGATAATTAATAGTATTACTACTGTTTTTCAATCAAATTAATGCAATGCAGTAATTAAAATACTTGTTAATTTTAATTATTCATAGACAAAAATAAAAACTATATATATTTATTTTTATATATATTGCAAATAGATATATATATATGAGTTATAATCACCAATGTTATCATTGTATAATTTAATTTGTTATTGTATAAGTTAATTTATAAATGTATGAAAACTGCACATCAATAATACCTTAAACAAAGGTGATCGGCAACGCACAATCACAACTATACAAAGTATAAATAATGTTCAATCAAATATTAAATTTCCTAATATGTTATAATTGTAATTATGTATGTTATATTTGTAATTTTCTACATAAAGTGTATATAATGTTCAAACAAATATTAAATATTAAATTTCCTAATATGTTATAATTGTAATAATGTATGTTATAATTATTATTTTCTATATCTTTTGTTATATGTTATCGCACACTAAAACAATAATTTATTACATACCATGTTTATATTTACATTATATAATAAATGTTATTTAAAAGAGTTGATGATTGAATTTATCATAAAAATAGGATATCCATATATTTTTGCTTGATCTCGAATATATCTAATATTTTTGTTTTTATTTATATCTGAGCATAAGTATTTTATACGATGTAGATAATTGATAATTATATTTTTATAAACAGATTTATGTAAACATGATGCATAATTGGTAAAAATATTTACTTTAAATGGGAAATCAAATCTCTTATCATAAATATCAAAAATTAATTTATAATTATTAGTAATATTAATTTTTAAGTCAAGAAAGTTTATATTATTATTAATTAAATCATTTTCGCTTAATTTAAGCTGAGTAGGATAAAAATTGAGTGGTGATGTGCAATTTTTTCATTGAAATAAAATATGATAATGTCATCAATATAGCGATAAAATACATAATCATTGTTCGGACTTATATTTCTTTCATAATAATATAAGTAAAGGTCAGAGAGAATACTAGATGCGGTTCCGCCCTGCGGAATTCCCTGGCATTGTTTATAGATAATATTGTCATATATAATGTAATTATTATGCAATGTAAAATTTAGTAAAGTTTTAAAAAAATTTACTGAAATATGTTCTTTTAATTTTAATTGAGATTTAAATTCTTTAAATAATATACACATTGTTTTATGTAAGTCTTTTATATCAATGTTATTAAATAAATCATTAAAATCCAATGTTTTTATGAATTTTACCGGATTGATATTATGTATTTTATTAATGAGTTGAAAACTATTTTTTAGGCAATGTTGGTTATTATGTTTTAGCGTTATATCATATATCTGCTTTAAAATATTAAGTAGTAAATTGCTTGCATTTTTATTATATGTGTTACAACCGATGGTAACAGTGCGAAATTTAATAGGATTTTTATGAAATTTTGGAATTATAACAAGATAAGGATAATTAAAATTATTACATTTGATTTTTAGTAATTTGTGATAATTTAATAATTTTCTGTTATTTATTTCAATATTTAATTTAGTTTTATTAAAAATATTACTTGTGTTGATAAATCAACATTTGAACGGAGGGTGGTTTTGGGGTCTGGGGGTCATGATCGGTGAAAATATATCGAAATTTTCCGGAACTGCTTTCCTCCGAACGGCTTCAATAGGTAGCTTTATACTTTTTTGTATTGAAAGCTACCTAAAAAAATCAGTAGGCGATTCGCATTACTTCATTTTTAATTAACGTCTTTTTTGAGCAGCTGACTAAACAGTATCTTGCTTTTTGAAGTTAAGGAAGTTTTAAGTGTTGTGTCAAGGACATTCCTTCTGTCATATAACTCAATGAAAATAAATTAACATATCAATACTTCTATATCACGCCGTTTATAAAAAATATTGAAGAAATTTTCAAGTAGTGTTAGGTACAGTTGTGGAAAGAAAGTGAATACCCCCACTAATTCTGCAAAAATTATCCTAGAAGAAAGTTACTGGTACCAAACGATTGGAAATAAAGTCTACTTTTAAATGATGTATATACAATTTTGTTAGTGGGCCGTCTGTTTTTTGTTATGGCAAGCCCCAATTTTGAGAAGACATTTTAAATCTTCAGTGCAAACTATGCCAAGATACTAAATTTCATGAAATTCCAACGATTAGTTTCAGAGAAATAAATTATGAGCATATTTTATGGGGGCGTATCGAAATTGAAGTTCGGTACTCGAATGTTGAAATGCTACAGAATGACTAAGTCACTTCCAATGACGTGTTATTTATTACCAATATCATTATTATACTCCCTTAATATGTTTCGACTTTTGTTATATACGGTACAATTATTTTGAATATTATTTTTATAATGTTCACAAGAATTGAATTATCTGATTAAAAATATATATAAAGTTGTGTGCGATTAAAAAAGTTTTCGAATATGGGAATGTGATTGGAATTTTATAGGTGTTTTTACAATGCTTTTCTCAGATTTTGAATTTATTTTACTTGCTCTTTTCTAAATTTATATGTGAAGAAAATTTAAATAATATGCGAATACGAAATTTAGAATAAAAAGTAGTCTGATCCAATATATTAGAAATGATGTAGAAAAAAGCCAGACAAATAGCTTTTACGTCTGAATATAAATCTCAACTCTATTGCTAATTGAATATTTGTAGAACTTTTTCAGCAAATACACAACATATATGTAACAACATTTATAAGAAACTTTACTTAAAATATATTATACAGCAGGAAAAAATTAAAATAGGTGTATTAAACTAAAGAAGATGACAGAAAATAAATTAATGATAGCAAAATTAATGAGTAAGATTATTTTTCTAAGGTTGTTTCTGTTCATTATAGTAAAAATTGAGTTTTGTTAATTTAGAAATAAAAGCGAAACTAATTTGCATAACTGACGTAAATTTTTATCTAATGCACATTTGCATGAGATATAATTTTACGTCAGTTCAATACGTTATTATGAATGTCTGGAAGGCAGTGACATTTTTTACTTGTTCATTTTATACAAGCTGGTTTTCAAATCTGTAACAGATCTTACTTAATCAATCACCAAATAATGCTTCAGCTGTAACGACAATGGTGGATGCGGCTTTCAGTACCAAAAATTCTACTTGTCAGTGGAAAAAAATGACAACCCGATTACAGAAGATCGTTACTGGTCGTGATAATAGCATTATCAGTCTTCCATAGTTTAGTAATATTTTTCAAAAAGACAAAATTAGTATATTTTTGGCATCTGAGGGATCTGGACGGGGGTTGCCTAGCATATCTCCTTGGGGACAGAGCCACCTATTTTATAAAGTATTAGTGAAATCAGGATTCTGTAAAATTGTATGGTTATAGGACGTTAAATTTATGTACTTTAGGACGATAAAGGCTTCAGAAATTGCGGATTTTTATGTAATTCCAATAAAATACTTATCTTTTCTGAATGAAATTTGGTGCATTATTTAAAATATTGCGACACTTTCACTAGGGATAACTTTTTATATGGACTAATCTGAAAAAAAAAAGAATAAATAAATAAATAAATTTAAAATAAATAAAAAACAATCAACAAATTTACGAATGCTGTACAAATATGTGTTTTTGTTTACTTCAATCATGAAAATGTTATTGATGCCAAGGGTTATTTAAAAATATCCAGCAATTTATCTTAATCCAACATTTCTATACAGACAAACAGCGCCCACCCTAGGGACCAGCTTTTGGCTAATGGCCAGGACGAACCCCTAAGCCTAGGGAGGGAAAAATATTACTATCCGGCGCTAGCTACAATAATTACAAGTTAAACTACAATTTTTACAAAGTATAAACGTTACCCAATTTTGCCACAAGGCTGGGCGAACGTTAAAATTATTACAGTAATTGATATTTTACATAAACTTTAATTTTAGTTATTTATATAGCATTTTGAGATTAACATTATGATGACAATTATTTGTAGTTGTACATTTTGAATGCATTAGTACGTATACAATAACCTTTAGAGGTGTAATATATTTTTAAATATGATTACAATATATAATTACAATATAAAATTCAAACAATTTTATTTACACACAATAACATTTTGAAATACTCTATATACAGTGGCCCCTCACCCACTCGCGACACACGGCAAACAAACCTCATCACCAGAACCCCCCCCCCCCAAAAAAAAAAAAAAAAAGGTATCTGGTGATGAGGTTTGTTTGATTTCTATACAACAAAAGTGGCATACAACAAAAATCGGTTGATAGCTATGCATATAAAATGTAACTTATACTATGCTATGTACTTTAACCGGCCGACCGGTCAGGACTGTAATAAAAAAGTACACGCTTTACATCAGTGCTTGGATGTACTGCACAACTAGAAAATTTCCGTTTTTTTTTTTTTTTTTTTTTTTTTTTTTTAAGTTTAATAATCAAATTTATGGCCCGACATTTTATTTACTATATGAAATGAAATTGAAATCTGTTGATTTCTACCTACAAAACACATTTAATTAGATAATTCTTTGTGTACAATGTCTGTTTATTGTAAATAAAAAAAGAAGTATTTTGTTGTATTGTATTGTTTATGGCCCTCCAGTACGTAACTGTGAAGCAAAATTGACAAAGTCCAACACAATTTTGGCCGGACGGCAGCAATTACATCATGCATAAAGAATTTTTTTAAAGTATAACTATAGACTTCAGAGAAGTTATGTAATAATACAGTTTGGAGTTGCTTTGATGTAAGTGAAGAAATAAATAACATGCGGCTTCTTTGTGGTTTGTATTACAATGCTACAATAGATAATACTGAAAAACTATCATCTCTGTAATCAATTTGAAATAAAAATGCTTTTGATAAATTAATATGCGCTATGCACCCCCCTACATTCCCCCCAAAAATATTATAAAGGAATGAAGATAAGATACGTATTTCTGAAGAAAAAAATAGAAATTTAATTTGATTGAAGCATAACACAAATTATTATGTACAACAATGGGGCATGGAAAAGCAACATTGATATCTCATTATTTCAGATCATAAAACTATATTGTCTGTAGATGTATAAGTATGCTGCATTTTAGGTTCTGTATTTTTTAAATTCCGACTATTAGCTCACACTCTCTCTCTATATATATCTTGTTCAAATTTTCAATCGTTAATAAAATATTTTCTATTCATCCACTCAAGTTCAAATAATTTTTTTTAAACTTGTAGTGGATGACACTTGATGTTAATACAGTTTTTTCAAATATTAATTCATTCATTAAATTTAATGAATTGGGAAAATAAAATGGGAGAAAAAAATTCCTCCCATTGTTTTCATAATTGAAATGAAAGATTTATCTCAAATGAGTGATGCCACAGAAATAAAATACCGCAACGATGATTATAAAATAATGGTCAATAAAGATAACGTGGGACATTAATGCTGCACGGGTTTATTTTATATATTTATGATTAAAAAGTAGGAATTGACTTTATTTTTATATTACTTGTTTTATAAGATACAAAGTTAAATATGACTTTTAATTTTGATGACTTTTAAACTTTTAATGTGACTTTTAAACTTTTAACATGACTTTTAAACTTTTAATTTTAATTTTTACGAGTAAGGATTTTTTAAGAGATTCACTACCCTTCATGTTGCGCAAAATGACAAAAATATATATATATATTTTTTTTTTAACGTATTAATGCATTCTGAGTATATATTGGCGAAAATACGGAATGGTACGATAAGTATAGATATGTGAAAAGGGATATTTACTGCTTTTTTCACTTTAAATGATTCAGCATTTCAAATAATTTCAAATCATTTAAATTCATTAAATTATTTTTTTTGTGTTTTTCAGTGTATCAATATGTTCAAAATTCTAAAACTTGAACATATATCATATATTCTAATACGAGCAAATCTTGTGTGTAGTTATATATATATATATATATATATGCAATGCAAATTTTATCTTAAAAACGGCTCTAACGATTTTGACGAAATTTTGTATCCTACCGTTTTGGGGCACCAGAAAACCATTGGGATAGGTCACATGTTCGAGAAAATTCGATTAGTGGGTCATTTTGGGTCATTTTGGGTCATGGTCAAGCTAATTGTATCTAAAAAACGGCTCAAACGATTTTGACGAAATTTTGCATCCGACCATTTTCGGGCACGAGAAGACTATTGGGCTGGGTCACATGTTCGAGAACTTTCGATTAGTGGGTCATTTTTGGGTGAACGCGGGTCAAATTAATTTTATCTAAAAAACGGCTCTAACGATTTTGATTAAATTTTGTGTCCAACGAGTTTCGAGCACGATAAAATCATTGGGCTAGGTCACATGTCCGAGAAAATTCGATTAGTGGGTCATTTCTGGGTCATTGTGGGTCAAGATCTAAAAAGCGGCTCAATTTACACTAAATTTTGCATTCAATGGTTTTCGGGGACGAGATGATTGTTGGGCTAGGTCACATGTTCGAGAAAATTCAATTAGTGGGTCATTTTGGGTCATTTTGGGTCATGGTCAAGCTAATTGTATCTAAAAAACGGTTCAAACGATTTTGACGAAATTTTGTATCCGACTATTTTCGGGCACGTGAAGACTAGATAGTGAAGAAGTAGATAAGGGCTAGGTCACATGTATGAGAAAATTCGATTAGTGGGTCATTTCTGGGTCATTGTGGATCAAGATCTAAAAAGCAGCTCAATTTACACTAAATTTTGCATCCAATGGTTTTCGAGCAAGAGAAGGCTGTTGGGCTAGGTCACATGTTCGAGAAAATTCAATTAGTGGGTCATTTTGGTGAGGGGTCATTATGGGTCAAGCTATTTTATCTTAAAAACGGTTCAGAGGATTTGAAATAAATTTAGCACCCTACAGGTTTAGGGAACAAGAAGACTATTAGGCTAGGTCACATATTCGAGAAATTTCGATTAGTGGGTCATTTTAGTCATGGGTCATTATGGGTCAAGCTATTTTATCTTAAAAACGGCTCAGACTTCTATTTACACTAAATTTTGCATCTTATGGTTTTCGGGGGCGAGAAGACTGTTGGGCTAAGTCACATGTTCGAGTAAATTCAATTAGTGGGTCATTTTGGTCATGGGTCATGATATTTGAACTCAAATTTAATTTTGACCGAACGTAGCTCGGTCTTCCCTGCTCGTTTCTAAATTTACTTGATATTTTTATAGAAGTGTTTTTTTGGCATGGCTTACGAAATCAAGTATCAGGCTTTCAATAGCACTCAGTAGCAGTTTTATGTTTTATAAATGAATATTAAGGGGGAAAAATTTCTCTATTTTACATTTGCCATTTAGGACTAGCAGAGCCCTGTAATATTTATGTAATTTCTAGCACGATTTTCAAATCTATAATTTTAACTGTATATTTTTTAAACATATGCAATAAGAATGTATCACGAAGATTATGAAATCCTCAAACAAAAATAATATATGTATATATTTTTTAAAGATGGCCTCTTAAACAAAGTAATAATTCAGGAATCTAAAATTTTTGTGACACTGACATTTGTGAGAATTAGGCGAATACTTTATTTGTTTGCTTATAATAGGATAATGAACATAATAATAAGAATAATAAGAACAAGTTGGAAATTGTACGTCAAACGTGACAAATGAGGTGCGTTCGTACTATAGCTAGTTACATAAATATTCAGATCTTTTCTGATTTTTAATTCTGCGAAATGAATTATATCGTCTGCAGATTAATTTCTGTAATAAAATAAGTATCTCGGTCGCTTGACGATTAAACTTTATATCAAATTATTTTAATTACTCATTATAAACTCATTATAACAAAAAAGCACCGATTTAAAAAAAAATCAAATTTCTTAATAAATATTTTTATTAATATCTCCTAAAGTTTTGAATCGATTTTAATAAAACTTGAAATGTCTCGACAAAATTCTGCAAAGATAATATATAGTAAATTGCAAACCATTCGGTTGGGTAGTTTTTGCGTTGTTATATGCAGACGAACGGACAGACAGACGGACAGACAGATGGACAGACAGACGGACGGACGAACAGACAGACGGACGGACCAAGCGACGACAATAGGTGCTACGTATTTATATAATTACGAACGCACCTAATAAAAAACAAGAAAGAAAATTTTTTTGCTTAGCATATATTATGAAACACTTTCCAACACATTTGAAAGCACATTTTCAGTAATTACCACGTATAGTAAAAAAAAAAATTAAATTGTTTTGAGAAACCCTGTATATGATGAATAGATTAGTACATATACAAAATAGTATGTTTAAATTTGATTCAATTAGAAAACCTATAACACAGTTGAAAAGTCTACTTCAGTAATTACCTCCAACAAACGGAAATGAAATCTTTTTTGCAACACTGTATGTGATCTATAGAAAAAAAATTAAACAACATATAATATTTAAAAAAATTAGTTTAAATGCATACCACAACTAAAAACGCACTTCCAGCAATAATCGCTCATAGACAGTACCGTAGCTGCATAGTTTAGTATGTGCTCTAAATGAACGATAAACACAATATTTTACCGTAAGCATATCGTAGTGCACCTCTATGGTTTTACCAATTTAAAAATGTTTGAAATAGCGTAACAATATTAACATACATTAGAAAGAATTTTTTTCAGTAACAGAATACTTTAGAGTGCCTTTTAAACGAACTACAAATACTACACACTTCAATATCAGTAACGATCACTATCCATAGTAATGCTCAGAAACATATATCAATTATGTGGTAATCGGAATACATTTACACGAATTTGGTTCAAGGACAGACAGGTGGCCAGGAAAACGAATTTATAAATACTGTTGAACCATGTTGAAAAGTGTGAATTAGTCACTAATTGGGAAATGCAAGACCAACGTATTTTAAGAGCAGATAAGAAATGTGAAGGTTGTTTCAAGAAATCCGATGTACTGTTCAGTAGTTAAATCACTTAGTTTTATGCTTCGATGTCAGCTATCAGGTTAAAGTTTAACTAGCTGCATCGAAAAATAACTTAGGACATCTTGATCAAATATTTATGTAGATAAGGACCCGATATAAACGGATCAGGAGGTGAGAGAAATATCTAGATTTTAAAATATCATTAAAGTAGTATATCATGGCTTAACCTTAAGAACAAATGTAAATTAACCAAAGAAAAAATAGCCACACAAGTACTATTTAAAGGACAACCAAAGAATCAGGCTGTTATCGTATTCCGCTAGTTTCATGATGAAGGCTATTCTTCTTCTAATATTGTGCACTGTAGTTGCAACTGAGGTAAGTTGTTAATTATAATTTAAATAAAAATGCATTTTGTTTGTATTTAAGACTACATCAATATAATGATATTCATTTGATATTTTCTTTTATCAACACATAAATTCTATCTAATGTTAAAATATTAGCATTTAAATAATTGCTGCAATATAGCTTAGCTAAAGTTAAGTATAGCTAAAGTTATAGCTTAAGTTATTATTACTGCTATTTTTCTGGTTGAAAATACCATTCTTTTTAATTTTAAGTCTGAGTGTGTGCTTGTTCTTCACATTATTACTCAGAGAATAGGATAAATTACTGGTGGAAAATAACAGCAATATTTGTTAGGGTTAGGGAATGTTTAAATAACTCTTGAAATTTCGATATTTAAAATGATTTTCAAAATATTATTAGTAATAAAAATAATTTTTTAAAGGCAATTTCTATAATGGTAGTAATTTAATTATTCTATCATTGTTTAAATAAAATGCTGAAAATGGGAAATAATGGGGATTATCAGACGATTGTTGATGCCATTTTTATGAAAATAACATTTTAATGATTGTAATAAATAAATAGTGTTACCGACTTTTCATAAAGCCCTAAAAGGCAAATGATTAAACGGGTGAAAATTATATCCTTTTTAAAAGAAAGCAAGTACTTTTATTCCTAAAACTGGAATAAATATTTAGAAATGCATCAAAATGACGTCATTGTAATCGTACACTATTTGGACTTGAAAGCTTAGTCTTCGAAAGACGAAATGCTTTTGAATGACGTCACCTATGAAATAAAAGGCCTTTGAATTCCGCTACATTTGGTATGAGAAACGTGCAACGTTTTATTAAAGTTTCATCAAAATATCGCAATTTCCTAAAAATATATTTTTTTTATGTAGCTTAAGTTTTAAGAGCTATTCTTTATATTTTATGAATGTTATGATATTATGATATAGGTTAACTTTCTGTTTTAACCTCTTTTTATTTTATAGCTTGACTATGACTTACCTGACGAGTTGACAATATTATCTGGTGATAAGGTACGTAGTACTAAGTTAGGTTTTGAAAGATAGTTGTCGTAGAGCAAACAGTTCTTTTATTTTTCTGGGAAACATCAAAATTTTTAAAATATTTTATTCTACTGTGAGTTATTATGCCCGCAAAGAACTGGTAACAACGCAATACAAAGAGAATCTATATAATAAAAGCACAAAGCATTTGACTGTCATCAACAATTCCGTGATGCCCGCTTCACTTTTTCATTTGCCAGGTGTTTGTACTTTTTTGTACCATTGTTGAGTCCATTGTGATTGTTAATTTGGTATTGTTGCCCCTTACAGACAAATATTGTTACATCATCATTATATATAATGTTAACACTTCTGAAGATTTTCTAAACACGAAAGATTCATTAATCGTGAATATTTAAAATATTAAACGATGGAGGTAATTGTTCACAATGTAGCGTGGAAAAAAAAAGCGGATTACGTTGAAATTACGTTTAGAAATCCTTATTAAGTGTACTTTTAATGTTTTTCTGTTGTTATATATTATAAAAAACAGCAAAAAATATATTTTCTAATGCATTTAGTGATAATATTTTTCATAATCGGGACTATTACAAATAAGAAAATCGTAATATTTTTTTTTTTTTTTTTTTTGCAACAGGAATAACATTTATGAAAGTAGATGTGATTTTAAGAGATGTTATTTGGAACAGTTTAAAACTGCTTCTTCAAATTAACTTAATTTCTCATCAAATGACGCAATGAGATTACGCCTTTTTTTTTTTTTTTTTTTTTTTAATGATACCTTGTAACGTTGAGTTTGTATTTTTGCCGGCCTTCAGAGAGTAATTTAATTGAAATCACTTGCGTTTTCTTTTTTCTGAGGGCCTCGGAAACGACCGTCTAGACGGGCGAAGCCCGACTAGTGGGGATAATAATAAAGGTTTGCCGAAAATATCTCTCTACACTCTCACTAAAACAGGCCAACATGCGTTATTAATACCTTTGAAATGGCGTTAACAGTAAATACCAATGCAAAATATTAAGAAAAATCCCTTGAAGTTTGTTTTATTTGTTTTCTTTTTGACACTTTCCAACATAGTTGAAAAGTGTTTATAAATGCGTTACGTCTGTTTGTCTGTCTGTCCACGCTCTAGCTCGTAAAAATATAGTCGGATTGCGATGTAATTGGTATATGTAGACCATAGCATGTTTGGTATTAAAATTAAGTATGTAACATATATGGTTAGATTACAGGGGCAATCAAAATTATCCCGATACATTACGGTCAATGGGGGAAAAATCGTTTTCAGTGCATGCAGTGTTTAGTTATTAATATAATTGGTAGATAGCAGCACCACAGCGAATTGCTACGTCACTTACCGGTAAAAGGTTTGTTTACTGTAAAAATGTATCTGTTACGTGTGTTGTGTTTGATGTACGTGTTTGTGATTTAAATGTAAATTAAACGTCTTTAAAGTCCACCTCGAGTAATTAATAATGATGCTGACTCAGTTACTTTAATTTACTTACTTAAAATATAAAAGTGCATTTTAATAATGTTGTGCTATTTTAATCATAAAAAAATTGATATGCGTGACTGAGGTAGACGACAACGTGTTTTCTATTGAGTATAGAATAAGTAGCAATTATTATTTGTTAACAGGGGCACTCAAAACGTATTCTGCTACATTACGGTCAATAGAGCAAAAATCTTTTTCAGTGCATTATAATAATGTTGCTATGTTTCAAACAGAAGGAAATTTATATGCGTCATTGAGGTAGCTGGTAACATGATTTATACAGAGTACTAGCAGAACCACCCGGCTTTGCCCGGGTTAACATAAATTAAAATACAATAATCCGACAATGACAATGACAACAATATGATTTGTGCATACTCAACCATAAATCGATTAAAAAAAGACAATTAAAAAAAAAACGTTACTTTAACTCAACCATAGAAAAATTTCTCAGCTTTATAAATGAGAATGCGCCTTTTCTTTGCGCATACAATATAAAAATATACGATTTCCTGACAATGAAAAAAAAATTACCAAATGTTGTAACATTTTGCGAAATTCGCTTTCATATGGCATCTATCTATGTATATTATAAAACAAAAACATATCCGTGAGTAATGTCGACATCATTTTGACGGTAGCAACGAACTAACCATTAAATTTTGTTTCTACTGCATATTTGTAACTACTAAATATCGCATAATTTCATTTTTTAAACTATCAATTAGAAAAAATATGCACTTTCAAATGTAGTTTGAAAAGTTTATCTCAATTTACTGATTTTTTATGGATTTTAAGTAATTTTAACGCATGTACATTTTTAAATCTGTGTCCAATCGGGGCCACCGAGATGTCGCTGTCTATCGGGCCTGCTACAAGTATTAGTGACGTCACAATAGTGATCCACTTTGGTCAATGTATCGCAGGAGAAAGATGTAATAAAAAGAGCATTTCCGCTCTTATAATTAGTGATTACATAAATAATATTAAATTGCATAATCGTGAAATAAAAGGGAATCAATACACTTGTTTTATTAAAGGAAATTAAAAAAATTCTGAGATTAATAAATCAGATGAACCCATTGACTTACCTTTCCCTAAACACATTATTTTACAATAAATATATATAATAAATCTACCAAAAACATTACAAAATCAATCCCATTCCTCCCTTTTACAACTACATACCATAATTTAACCACCAAAACACAATAAATGTCAAGTTAAATAGAGAAATCGACATTTTTTAACTATAGAGACCTTGGCACTGTTTTTTAACGCTTTGGCGTAATCCGGGCTTCAGAAAGTTAGATATGTTTTTAAATTATATACACAATTATGAAAACAAACCTAATGAACTTTTATGTTTATTTATATATATAAAATTATTTATATATACAATTCTGTTCTACCTGCATATAAAAAGAGATATATGGCTTCTTTATATTAAATAAATTATATAAATATTGAAAAAAAAATACTTATTTATATGAAACTACGAATAGGTTGCCAGAAAATATGTTGCCAACTTTTCTTCTCTCGTCATAAGCCTTTTTCGGTACTTTTCGGTTAGCCGGGCGCCAGTGATACATGTACATATATAAATATATATATATTAATTCATACATATATGTGTGTGTAGATATGTGTATATATATATGTGTGTATGTGTGTGTATATATATATATATATCACTGGCACCCGGCTAACCGAAAAGTACCCAATTTTCTATCTTAACTTTGTAACTGACTTGTAATATTTAAAAAATTGTCTATTTATTGTACTTGGGTCTAGGACCTAATAACCACTCAAATTAACTTAACAAAAGATTTATTTTCATTATATATTTGTACACTTAAGTTAGCTAAAATGTTAAATGGAACTACGTAGAACTACTAAGTTGTGTAAATCAGTTACTTTTAATTTTATAAACAAAGCACACTCACTTCTAACTAAATGTATCCAGATTTCATTCAATTTATTACAGTATTTCTTTCAAAATCATTTTTAAAACTGTTTATCGTCTGCTCCTTTTATTTATTTATTTTTTTTTTCTAAAGATCATTTGACTCTTTTTGATTTGGAAGTACAAATTCATTCAAATATGCCGGAATATTTCCATTACAGTAGGATGGACATTCGTTGTTAGGGTTTTTTTTTTCTCAGCACAGAAAGTTCAATACCATCATATTAATTTTAGCTTCACGAATTATGAAACGTATATCGAAACATTTAATGCAGACCACTTCTGTTGAAATGTAAGTAAAATTATCACAAGGTATTTTTCGTAGCTAAAATTTCTTCTTTTCAATATCAGTAGCGAATTTGAAGACATAGATTAGAAACTAGGAGCACAACACTTTCTTCTCATTATTTTATAGATATAATCTACACTTTCTTTAATAATTATAATCAATAATTATTGATAGCATTATAATCTAAATACACTGAAAAATATTATTAATTACTATATAAAACAATAAATAAAATCAAAATACTATCGTAAACAATCCGTACAAACGAACTAAGTACATGAAAAATTTTAAGTTATTATGGATCACTGTTTAGACGTCAGCAGGTTGTGACGTCACTTGTAGCAGGCCCGGTTAAGGACACACACCGACATCTCGGAGGCCCCGGTCCAATCCAATTACGAAAGATTAAATTATTTGATCTTTATAAAGTAAATACATTTATTTCTAAACATAGCACATTCAATTTGTATGCGTCGAAAAAAATAAATGTACTCTCAATGTTATTCGTTTGAAAAGCGTATCTCGATTTACTGATGTTTTTTGGATTTTAAAGTAATTTTAAAGTAATTTAATATTCTGGAAAATTGTGCCATTGTATTGGAGTTAAATACTAAATTTAACTCCGAAATTATATTTAAAGTGTAATTTAAACAGAATTTGCTAAAATTGCGTTATTAATTATGTGATTTTTGATACAAAATATTATTTTTCAAAAATGCATTGTTATTTTAAGAATTGTATAATAATTTCGAAGCTGGTGAAATGAAAATGTCGCCACGTTGTCGAACTTCTAAAAAATATATTAATTTTTAAAATTAAAGTAAATGCTTTACATTTAAAAAAATGCATTTAATTTTTTTTCCGATAAACCATTTTACTTTTAATCCCATTTGTTTTAACACCCATTTTTGAAGACAAAATAATGGGAAATACTTTATTGTTTTCTTTAAATCCAATTTTTATTAGGGTTTCGTTCATCTCACGATACCCTATAACTCCCGCTCCGTTGTCTGTCTGTCACAGAGCCATTCTCAAAAACTATGTAACTTACAGAGTTGAAACTTTATGTATATAGCAGAATATCGGCTATGAAGAGCTCAAAATATTAAAATTTGAAAAATTCGTATTATTTTAATAAATAGAGATAAAAAACCAAAATTCTAACAGCCTTTTCCTTTTAAATTTAAACATTTTTCATTATAGCAGAACCCAAAAATTAAAAATTCACGATGAAATTCTTTCCACAATAATTAATTTTCTATCAGACGATTTCCACGTAAAAAATGAAAATTAAATAAAAAGTCTCACCAATTGAAAAAAAAATGATAAATATGAAATAAAATTCATTGACGTCATAGTGGTAATAAAATGTCTAAGATTTCTCAATAATACAAGGAGTATGAATATGTGTGCATGTACACAAAGCAGATTAATTACACGTCATTAGAGAATTAAAAAGAAAATCTGACGTCCTATTGGAAATTGAACGAATTTTTCAGATGTTTGAGAATAATACAAAGCGGGTATCAATATGAGTAACCGAGAATAGTAAATATATGAGTTTGAGGAACGTATTGAATCATGATAAAAACCAGATTATGGAAATATTCGCATATTTTAATATTTTGAAGATGTACAAGATATTTAATTTTGAAATTAAATTTTTTAAGTATCGCATTTTGTCCACATGACAGATATTATTATGACAAACTATAATAGCGGGCCTCGACCGTTATAGAGCTGGTTTGGATATTCGAAAAAACGAGAAAAATAGACCGGTCGATTTTTTAATTTATAAAAACATGACTTTTTTTTTTTTTGGTTGCTAAATGAAATTTATTTGGAAGTATTAAAGAGAGGATAAAGTGTTTTGAAAGGAATATTAAACGAAACACTTTGAGCGATCTTTGATCACACTTACCTACTTGTTAATAGTGGGCATCTATTGTCCACCTGCATCCAAGGAACTTAAATATGCCTCCTTGGTCGAGGATCAAGGTGAAAAAAGTTAGGATGTAATGCTTGCTAAATGTCAATATTTGACAGACGATTTTTGATTATGTAGAATAAATTGAATCATGAAGTTTGAATGCGCAAAAATATGTTTTTATTTCTTAGAAAATTTACTTTAATATTAACAAACCAGTAGAAACAATTTGCCTTTGTAAAATTAGGAGCTAAGTTATTCATTTTTATCTCAAAACACATTTAAATAAACGTACTATAGTAATCTTTGTAATATACGAAAAAAATCACATCTGCCAAAATTGACGTCAGTTTTGCATTTCAAATTATAGTGAGTTAATCTGAAATTGATTTATAAAAATATTGTCCATACACATTTTCTTTGAATGGCAACGGGAAATAAATTGCATTAGAAATTGAAAAGAAAATTAGATTTCTGTAATGATAACCTATGGAAGATGTTTGAAAACAGTGATAAATAATGGTCTGAGAAATTTTTAAAGTTGACAGTAATTTTACTCGTGTTCTAAAGCACATGTACATAAAGTTTCGTTCAAATCCTACAAAAACTGTAGATTTGTATAAGGAACATACATACAGGGTGATTATAAAAAAACTATCCCGACATTTAGGCCCCTAACTATCATACTATTCACAGAAACTGAATGAAATTTTGGCAAAAGGTATTTTGAAGTATGCGCTCAAGAATGATATGGTAAACAACAGTGTCACTCAAACAGTTACGGTTACAGTGAGAAAATTTCGAAAAAATCAAATGACAACACCCAGTTTTTTGTATTGGAATGTCATCTCCATTGTGAAAAACCCTAAATAGCGTTGGAACGGCAACTGTAGCATGAAAATCACCGGAACTAGGCAAGGGAAAAGTAAAAAGGACTTTGCCGTGCACCAGAAGCATTAATTTTCGTTTCATTTACGTCACACGTCACACCGTTTCTTTGGCTGATATCCCAGCCTGATTAGTTCTCTACAAAACGAGAAGAATAAATCCAGAAACGCAAATTTCGGGTTCTACGTAAGACACAGTCATGACTGACGTCGTCACGCTATAGGTGAAAGAAAAGGCTCTGCGAAATGCGAGCCGCGTATGTTCCTTTCTGCCATTCCGAACAACATGCCACTTTCAGCGAAAGAACGTGGGGAAATTGTAAAGATATATTACCTGAATGGACAAAATGCCGCAAAGACATTGCGTGTTTACCGCATTAACCATGGATTACGGCGAGGCCCGTGCACTGTCAAAGCTGTACGGGACTTGATTCATAAATTTGAAGAAACTGGTTGCACATGCGATCGACATCGGTCTGGACGACCTTCTGTTTCTGTGGAAGCTGTTTCAGAAGTCCATCAGACGATAAGCACAGTTCGTCCCGCAACTGCACGGTGTGTTTCTAGTGTTCTGGATCTGCCGAATTCAACTGTACGCAAGATTCTGCGCTCTGTTCTAAACATGTTTCCGTATCGATTCCAGCGTCTCCAGATGTTGGAAGCGGTAGACTATCAATTACGGCTGGATTTTGCAAATCAATTCCTTATCCGGTTGGATGAAGATAGCAGCTGGCCTTTACGCATTCTGTGGACAGATGAGGCGCATTTCTCGTTAACTGGTAACGTGAATTCGAAAAATTGTGTGCACTGGGCAGATAATAATCCACATGATGTGCATGCACATCCATTACACGAGGAAAAAGTTACTGTGTGGTGTAGTATAACGAGTACGTTCATCCTCGGCCCTTACTTTTTTGAAGAGGTTAATGCCGGTGATCTGCAAACGTGTACAGTAACGAGTGCTCGCTATCTGGACATGTTAACTCATTACGCGATTCCCGCACTGCAACGGCAAAATGCTCTATCTGAAGTTGTGTGGATGCAAGATGGCGCTCCTCCACATGTCGGGTCTTCAGTCAAACGTGTCTTAACTCAACAGTTTGGTGACAGAGTTATCTCCCGTCATTTCCCGTTTCCGTGGCCACCAAGGTCTCCTGATCTGACACCAATGGATTTCTGTGTGTGGGGATATCTGAAATCCAAAGTGTATCAGTTTCGTCCTCAAACTGCATCTGATTTGAAAGATGCCATCAGAACTGCGATTCAAGAGATTCCTATTGCCATGATACGTGCTGTAGTGCTATCCACCATCAGCCGCATGCAAAGTGTCATCTTGTGTGAAGTAGGTCATGTGTAAAACTTGTGAAACACAATAAAATACTTTATTTTATGCTGCTTCTCTGTCCTTATTGGTTGTCCTCACTTTTAGCCTATCTACCGCCGTTGATTTTCATGCTACAGTTGCCGTACCAACGCTATTCAGGGTTTTTCACAATGGAGATGACATTCCAATACAAAAAACTGGGTGTTGCCATTTGATTTTTTCGAAATTTTCTCATTGTAACCGTAACTGTTTGAGTGACACTGTTTTCCATATCATTCTTGAGCGCATACCTCAAAATACCTTTTGCCAAAATTTCATTCAGTTTCTGTGAATGGTATGATAGTTAGAGGCCCAAATGTCGGGATAGTTTTTTTATAATCACCCTGTACATACATACATACGAAGAATGGCTTTTATATATATAGATTAATGTGAATACAATATTTTCTTTTATCTGTTGTTTTACTCTTAGATTAAATGCACTGTTAGATGTTTTTCTTTTGTTTAAAAACAACTGCGATACACGATGTCTGCTTTATTAAGGTCCGTATACACTCCTAGTAATTCCAAAAGAGTCTATCGATAATTTTTTAGACTAAAATGTTTTAATTTAAGATGTAAATCGCAAAAGTTGGGAACAGCAGGATTTATAATATACTAGCAAGCTATGCCCGCTACGCTGGTCAATTTCTCTTAACGAACCTTTAATCAAACAAATTATTGCCATCCCATAATTCCCTTTTATATTTTAACAGAATAATAAGGCTACTATAATTTATGACTCGTGCTATAGCCAATATACACGTCAGGACACGTCGCCCTTATCATTATCTTTTTACGCGTGAATGTTTCGCTATGGTACTTTATTGTGAAATTTGGTAATATTTGAAATTCAATATTTGAAAAATGGCATAATCATTAGATTTGAAATTTATATCAAGAAATATACAATTTTTTATCTTTCAAACACAGTTTGTCTAACAATTTTCTGACAAATACTTTTCGAGCTATTATTTTTTTCAGTAACTTCAAATGTTTCATTTTCCGAGATTAATCTGCGGCAAAGATTAGCGAAAAAAACCAGTCGTCAGCAACGCATAGCTTTATATTAAAGAGGATGTTGGAACAGGGATTGTCACCATCACTTTTGAAATCGTTTCTGTAGTTCCAGAGATTCCAGAAAAATTGTAATTTAAAATGTTTTTAGAACGCTTTTCGCTCATCTCACAGTTTTAAATTTCGAATTTTTTTAGAATTTGTTCTTAGAGAGCATTTACATCTTATAAGTAACTACTATGCCAAATTTCATGTCTCTAACACCTTCAGTATAAAAAATCGAAATTTTAGAACGTTTTTCGCTCATGTACTCCCCTGGGAGTAGTGGCACCGACATGAAATATAGCCTATGCTACAACAGGAACTGTCACCATCAATTTGCCACCATCACTTTTGAAAACAGTTTTGTAGTTCAAGAAATTCCATACAAATTGTAATTTAGAATGTTTTTAGAACACGTTTCGCTCATCGCACCCTTTTAAATTTCGAATTTTCTTAGAATTTCTTCTTAGAGAGAATTTACATCTTATAAGTAACTACCATGCCAAATTTCTAGTTTAGTTCCTTCAGTATAAAAAAGTAGCAATTTTCGAACATTTTTCACTCGTGCACCCCATATGGGTTAGTGGCACCGACATAAAATATGGCCTATGTTGGAGTAGGGATTGTCACCATCAATTTGTCACCATTACTTTTGAAATTGGTTCTTTGGTTCCATAAATTCCATAGAAATTGTAATTTAGAATGTTTTTAGAACGCTTTTCGCTCATTTCTCCCTTTTAAATTTTGATTTTTTTTAATTTTGTTCTTAGAGAGCATTTACATCTTATGAGTAACTACAATGCCAAATGTCAAACTTCTAGCTCCTTAAGTATAAAAAGAAAATGCAATTTTAGAACATTTTTCGCTCCTGCACCAACCTGGGATTAGTGGCACAGACGTAAAATATAGCCTATGTTGGAGCAGGGATTGTCACCAATTTGCCACTATCACTTTTGAAAAGGGTTCGGTAGTTCCAGAGATTCCATAGAAATTGTTATTTAGAATGTTTTTAGAACGCGTTTCGCTCATCTCAAACTTTTAAATTTCGAATTTTTTTAGAATTTGTTCTTAGAGAGCATTTACATTTTATAAGTAACTACCATGCTACATTTCATGTTTCTAACACTTTCAGTGTAAAAAAAAAATCGAAATTTTAGAACGTTTTTCGCTCCTGCACCCCCTGGGGGTATTGGCACCGACATAAAATATAGTCTATGTTGGAGCAGAAATTGTCACTATCAATTTGCCACCATCACTTTTGAAATCGCTTCAGTAGTTCCAGAGATTACCCCATACAAACAAACAAACAAAAAAAACAATCTTTACTACTTTATAATATTAGTGTAGATTTCTATGATTGACTAAGATGGAAATTCTTTTTATAAATTTGTGGTAAAATTATATGCAATCTTTTTCTTATTACACTTTTCTTATTTCATTTCTTATTATTATTTTCTTGGTTTGTCAAGGTAAAGATAGAACTTTGTAATCGATTTTTACTTACCCATCATATGTAGAATAGGGTAAGTCTTGTAATCGTTTTGAAAATAGAAAAAATTTTTTTGACGGATTTACACGTTTCAGACACTGGAGATTCCGAAAAACATATTTTTAGAAAAAAAAAATTGTCGACCGTCGGCCTGTGTGTCTGTATATGTGTCTCCAGAACAAATTGAGATAGATACTTGAAATTTGGTATGTATGTAGTATTTGATAATGGGAAGAAGCTTATTGAATTTCAGTAACGTCGGTTATCCGGAACTATTTTTTCGGACTCTTGAAATATTCGTTCCGAAAATAGGTATATAAAATTTTTCGAAACTGTTTATATTAAGGAGTGAATATAAAAAACACTATTAAAAAAAAGAAAATTTCCATGAAGAATGAAATCGATCGGATAATTGGTTTCCGAGATATTTGTAATTATATTTACCACACTCTTCGATTTTTCATGACCCTGTATGTCATTCAAATTTCAAATCAAAAATGTATTTTAACTGAAAATGAGACTTCCAGAAAATGAGATCATCCGACGCAATAAACTGTTAGTTAATAGGATAATCATTTTTGGAGTTATAAGGATGTTTCTTTTACGAAATTCAGTAATAGAGCATTTAAAGCGAGGCTAACGAAAAAGACAGGCTACCGCGGTACATTCCACTTATCTTTTTTTACAGACCGCTAGAGTGACGTGATGCTCTTTTCGTACACCTTCATTGGTGCATTCGAGCATCACGTGACTCCGGCGGTCTGTAAAAAAAGATACGCTTAAAGCACCGCGGTAGCCTTTCTATTTCGTTAGCCTCGATTTAAAGTTTATGACGTCATCAAGCCACGATTTTATTGGAACTGAAATACATTTTATGTATAGTTTATGCATGTTTTATTTTCATATTTTATATTATGCATATCCATGATGGGTAAGTATTACGGTGGCCCCCAACGACTAGTTTACTGACTTCCTGTTAGGCTAGAATAGATACTAAAATATGTACACAGGTGTGTTTCTGATGGCAATAAAACATTTTAATACTTTTCTAGTATTTAATTATAAATTACTAAATTCACTTTAAGGCCTTTTTTCGCGGTTACAACTATTTACAAGTTACAAAAACAATGGCGATCATGCTGCCTCAAAGAACGCTTGCCAAAATATGACAAATGGCTGTAAAACTGCTACAACGAAATATTTTCAACACTATAAAGTAGAAAATATAAATAAATAAAGATTGTAATAGTAAAAAAATATATTATTTTGTTATTCATTATTATTTATTGTTTTCCCCCTGAATTTAATGCGTTATTAAATCTTTTTTTTTTCCTTTCCTGGTAAAAAACTTTCATGATATTTCAATTTTTTTTTCTATAAGATTAATTTATGGGAATTGATATAGTGCACATTCTACATTGTAGATTATTTATGTATTTATTCGAATGCAGAATGTTAATATATAATAATTGTTTTTTTGGCGATTGATACCATTTCCTCCTAAAACTTAAGTGATTTTTTTTTTAATTTAAAATAAAATTTTATTTCTTCTTTTCAAAATCGTAAAATCTCTTGCAATTGAAGTGCAACATATCGGGTAGCCACTCTGATAGTTATACATTATTATATTTTTTATTTTATCTTCAGTGAATTCTTCTAAATCAATGATTGTCGTCGTAGTCAACATCCAATTTACCGAATTGCAAATAATTCCGTACCAAAGATCATACCTTTAATTTAAAATATGGAATTTTGGTGCTTACATGTTATCCGTGCGAGGTTAGATATATCTCGCCAACAGGGACGCCGATAATACTAATTACAATAACCCTCATCTCTTTCATTCTTATGTTGTGACTCTATTGTGTATTCTGTATTACGTAGCTTAATTTACAAAAAATTATAAAGCTACCTATTGCAGTCGTTCAGAGAAAAGCAATTCTGAATAATGTCGGTATATTTTTACAGATAATGAACCCCAGATCCCCAAACCACTCTCTGTTCAAATGTTGATTTACATCTATCCATATATATATATAGCAAAATTTATTTTTTCCACAATCTGCTAAATTATTCTATAAATTTTTTCCATTTTGTAATGTTCCGTATATAACCCGCTGATTAAAATAATTCTTATTGTTAAAATAGTTATTCACTATCCATATGTAAAGCCATTTTATCCTAATCCACTTAATAATATATATTCAAACGTATTTAAATCTAGAAATGGCGATAACTACTTAAATTTATCGCCATTTCTAGATTTAAATACGTAAGTTTTTACGTATCTGTACTAAGGATATAGGCCGATGGGGGAGTGCCTTCCGTGGGGGGGGGGGTCTTAGAAAAATAAGATTATGAAACTTCCCAGAAGTTGGATTGATCAATGTCAGTATAAAATATGAAGTCAATGTAAGTTTGTGTTCTGCAATACTAATGTTTCGGGCGAAATGTCCACGCCATAAATCAAAATAAGCTATGTGCGTGTGTTACAGATATGCGAAAGATAAATCATTTCATAGTAAATCATTTAATAATTAATAGTTTAGATTTGAGGTGGGGGGGGGACAAAATCTAAAGTGAAGAAAAAAAATATTCCGATTTTTTTTTTCAAGTACCGACTGCACAGGACATAGCGAGTGTTTCTCAAAGTTTCTGATCCGCAGACCAGCAGGAGAAAGGCATAATTTTTTAAGCAATGAACGAAAACCATTTAAACGCTTATACGTTTAACCGCTGGTGTAAGATCCGTATATACGATGTACCGTATATGCTGTTTCGTATAATACGTATAACCGTTTTGGCCGTATCATACGTATCCAAAATCTGCACCCCGTATAATACGTATTATACGTATACTCGTATAAACGTTAAATAGGGAGCACTACTATGAACCGTTCTCTTCAAATACTTTAGTGACAATATTAAAAGGACTTAAAAAAGTGGTATACAGTTAATAATACAGAGTAATTTCTTTATGTTTGATGGAAAATTGTGTGTGCAGAATATGGGGACGCCAATGGGTTCTCCTATTTCGGGTTTTCTAGCTGAATTTAAAATGAGACCTTTGAAAGATAGAATTTTTGTAAGTTTTGAGAAATTGCCGTTTTTTTGGAGGAGGTAAGTGGATGATATTTTTTTGATTTGGGGTTGGGGGGTGGAGTCTTTCGTTAGTTATGTTAAGGATGTTAATGATTTGGATAGTAATTTTCAATTTACTTATGAATTAGAGGAAAAGGGTAGTCTCCCTTTTTTGGATACCTTTTTAACTAGAGGGGGGTGAGATGGGAGGAGTATTTGAAGAGAACGGTTTATAGGAAGAATTTGAATAGTCAGCATGTCATCCCAAATTCGGCGTATTCTCCTTTTAGTTATAAGTTTTCCACTTTCCGTTTTTTAGTTAATAGGGCTTTTAAGGTTTGTTCTGAAGAGTTTTTGAATAATGAATTAAATATTATCTGTAATTTAGCTGAGTGTAATGGTTTTAAATTGGGTAGCATCAATAAGTTGATTAATTACTATAGAAATGAAAATATGGGGGGGAAGGATCAGGCTGTAAGTGAAAATTACAAGGGTGAGAGTGAGTGTTCTAAAGTTAAAAGTGTTCCTTTTCCTTATATGAAGGGTAGTTTTGGGAGGTTAAAGTTTAAATTAAAAAAGTTTGACATTGATTTAATTGCGAAACCACCACATAAACTAAAAGAGTTACTTTATAGACAGTTTGACCCGGTTAAACAGGAGGATCTTTCAGGGGTATATGAGATTCCGTATGTTAATCAGGGGGGTGATATCGGTTATTATGTTAGTATGACAGGGAGAAAAATTAAGTATAAGAAAGAAGGAACATGAATCTGACATTAAATTTGGCCGCATGAAAACAGCTTTGTCTAGGTTATATTTGGAGGGGGGGGGGGATTAAAATTTTATTTGAAGATATTAAATTGATTTTTATTTCGAATTATTACCGTAAGTCCCTTATAAGAGAGTCCGTCGAAATTTATTTGCGGAAGGGCTTAATCTGTAATGATACTTTCTCTTTTGTTATTCCACCTTTATGGTTAGAGCTTTTAAATAAATATTGTGGGGCTAATTTGAATAGAGGGAGGCAATTGGGTATACAAGCTTGATTTGATGTTTAATGTTTTTCTGTGCTTTTACTTTGTGTGTTTGATGGTAGATGGCGTGTTTGTTGTGTGGTATTATGTATATATTGTAGCGTCCAGTGTCATTCGGGTTTGTTTTTAGACGATGTATGTGTACTTATGATTATGGTTTTATACTTTAAACCGAAACATGTCAAGTTTGGATATTTGTGTTTTACATGTATTTGACACCTTACTTAAGTAAAAGATGTTTTTAATTTGTGTATATGTTTTAGAAAAGGTGAAGTTTTATGTTTTTAAATTTTAAAACAGTTTTTAACGTTGTGTAAATTAACATAACTATTTAAATAAATTTTTGGCCCTTTGCTAGAATGTTTTACACTATATTTTACATTATAAACATATTTTTATAATAATTTAAACCCAAATTGAGTAATGAAAAAAATAGATTTTTTAAAATGTGTCCACAGGATCATTTTACCCTCACAAAAAGGGCAAAATGATCCTTCATTTAAAAGTAGTTGTAAATTGTTTTTTAGCAGTAAAATAAAGGATATAAAAGTAATTATGACGGTGCATAGGTGTAATTCACATCTAGAAACATATTCCATTAATATATTTCTTTTAAATGCTAAAAGGTGTGGATTAACAACATAAAATATCTTTTATTAGGTTTTTTGACATGTTTTGACTCACTCCGAGACATTTTCAAAAAACAATTGAGATAGCGATGAACAAGTGAGCCGAAACATGTCACACAACCTAATAAAAGTTATTTTATGTTGTTAATTTACACCTTTTAGCATTTACAAGAAATATATTATTACAAGGTATTATAATTCATGATATTGTTATACTCCATTAAGTAAACCAAGTCATATTTCTGTACATGAAAGACTGTATGTCTAAATAAATACAGTATAAATATCTAAATAATATAAAGTTAGTTTTTACCTTATAACAGATGTTATAAAACCCAATTTTTCAAAGAATTCTATTCAGACGCGTAATACTGCGATCGTTTGAATACCGCCATTGCTTCTTCTTCAATTATTACAACTAGTTTGTGTGTTATCCTGTAGATAGCGCGACCTGTCTGGAAGAAAACATATGTTGATCGTTTTGCCCTCTAGGATCATGTTAAGCCACCTTCCCCTACTTTGAGTTTTAGTGAACGTGATTTCCCGCAAATTGCATTTCATTGTTATTCCTATTTTCCCAATCATATTGTCTAAAACTAAAACTATGTATTCGTATTCGTTAGCGTCAAAAACTTGCCAACCTAGTCGATTCTTGGCGAAGTACCGCCAATTTTGTTAAGCACAAATAAGTCGCTATAAATGACGCCAACTTGATCATAGCTGACTAATTAGGCAAAATTCTCATTCCAATTCAGTTTTCATGAATCTCCTATAACCCGGTTCTTCCAATTTTAGATTCGTGTTTTCGATTCAAATTTGCTTAAAATCTTAAAACGAAGAAACAGGAAAGCTACTTTTTCCTCGCGGTACAGGTCGAAAGGTCTTTTTTTGAATCTTGACACGTGTTTTAATTTATCTTCTCTCTGCATTTTTTTTTATATTCCCCATTTTGAACAATGCTTTTGTAGGATTTCCAATAAATTGAAGCAGAAGCTATTCTTTATTTCCAGGAATGTGGTACAATTTTACCAAAAATACATTAGAGTTCAGATTTCGACGAAATGAAATTGCACATTAATAATTATATTATATGGAGATGCAATGTAGATAAATGCCGACAGTGTATTCGAATAATAAAGGAAAATTCACATGAGGAAGTAAAATTTCATTTACAAATGCATTATAGTTTATATACGAGGGGCAGTCAAAAAGTTTCCGAAATTTTGTTATAACTCATTATTACCACAATATAGGTACATATTTACTTTATCGCCTTCAAAATAGGCTCCTTCAGAATACACGCGCTTGCTCCATCGCTCCTGCTATTGCTGGAAACAACGATGAAAGTCTTGTTTTTGTATCTTCTCAAGTTAAGCCATCGCATTGATTTTTATGTCTTCAGTGGTGTCAAAACGGTTGCCTTTGAGGACCATTTTGATTTTGAGGAAGAGCCAGAAATCCGATGGTGCTAAATCAGGTGAGCAGGGAGGCTGGTGGAGGAGTGGAATGTCTTTTTCTGCAAGCCATGTCTGCACAGTAATCGATGTGTGGGAGGGAGCATTGTCGTGATACAGCGACCATCCTCCGTGACATTTGGCGGGACTTTTTATCGGATTGCTTCCCTCAGTTTTTTTTTAAACGTGCAGGTACAAAGGCAGTTAAAGGTTTGTCCAGCTGGTACAAATTCATGGTGCACCACACCTTCGTTGTCGAAAAACGCAACGAGCATCACCTTTATTGTGGATTTGACATGACGTGATTTCTTTGGTCGAGAAGAGGACGTTGTGTGTATACAAATAAACTAATTATATTGTGGTATTACAGAGTTACAACGACATTCAGTGAACGTTTTGACTACCTCTTATGTTTCTGGAGCAAATAACGGACTTCCAATCAGAGACGTCGTACTATCACGTGGGGCCTAACGTATATACTGCAATACTGGACTCACAAAATTTATTTTTTAAATTGTATGTATCATAGAGAAATATATAATATAAACACTAAAATGTATAAAAAATGGCACTACTTTAACATTTAATGCGGATATTTATTTTTAATATAGCAAAACTTTCTATCCTTTGTAATATTTTAAATATTTATTTTTCCGCTGACGGTTTCTTTCCGGATTTTGAAATCTATACGTTCCTTGACAATTACACCGACTACGCCTATAAGAAAGAAAGTAATACTCACTTTTTTCTAACGAAGAAACATTTAAAAACAAAGCTAGAGCAAAAATATTATTATTATTTTTCGCAGAGAAAACATTTCATTTAGATGCTAGGGGCCTCTAACAGGAACACAATTGTCGCGAGACCCTGGACAGCTTCCTAGTTTCGCCGATGGTAGCACCAGCCTAGTGCTCGCGAATATAAGTATAATACGTTTAAAACGTATTGTAACCGTTAATCATTTTGGATAGGTATAATATGGAAAAAAGGCTTAACTACGTATACGTTTAAACGTATATAAATGTATATTCGCGAGCACTACACCAGCCCTGCTTCCAATAAATTCTGATTTCCGCCATGGTAAATCCAAGATAGCGGACGATGACAAGTCCAAATTTTGTGTACTTTGCCATAGATCTTAGGTAAATTATTAACCCAAACACACAAAACAAATATTTCATTTTTAGTTGTTCAGATTTTTTTTCTTTAGTCACATTTTAGTTTTACCATATTTAACTAAATTATTAAAATTTAATTATAAACAAGTCAGAGTTATCAATTTAAATACTTACTAAAATTTAACACAAGAAAACAACTTGTTCAACGAAGTTCTTTATGTTTGTTGAGAATTATATAATGCAATAAATTTTCAAATAAATTTAGTTGCAATTCTTAAGCAGGTTGAAGTGATTTCAAATGTGAAGTAGAATCCTACACGTAAGCATGATTGGCGATCTATCTTCCTGGCACAAATAATACGTAAGTACCAGGATTTTAATCATCGAAAATTTGTGGAAACTATACCACTCCTGACTAACACGATGCTGACATTTACATTAATGTACCGTGTACTATAGTCAATATATTTTCATGAAAGTTTTATTATGCAGGCTTAAGAATTGTAATAAATTGTTATTAAAGATTTATAAAATGTACATAGATCTATGTCACTGGCTATTTAAGCGTTAAATGAAAATATTGTGTTTTTATAGGTGAAATTAATTTTTTATTTTTAATTATTTATTCTGAAATTTCAGAAAATAAAAAAGCATGTATCATAAGACATGGTTAGATATTAAAATGGATCCTATTTCATTTAAAAGTGATTGTGCCGTTTCAGTTAGACATTCATGATAACTAAGTGGTACTGACTTTAGTGGTCCAACTATACTGTATTTCAAGTGGAAAATAAACCATTGATTTTTTTTTATTTAAAAACAATACATTCAGGGGACGCGCTGTTCAATACTTTTTATTTATTTTCTACCTCTATTTTTAAAATATAATTTCAGTGGTTGATACCTATTTCTAAAAATTTACCGTGATGATAATAGTGGTACTACTGTGACCCCTGTAAATTCGAAACTAGTCGTAGGTATGTTATGAAAACTTATTTCTAGACTATTTAAAAGACGTAGAACTTTTTTCATTTTGTCAAATTTGGGGATTACTATTGAAAATTGTAGAGTTTGGGTTAATTTTAATTTAGGATCTCTAAACAAATAATAATAAAAAAAAGTGGGTAAGTGTGATCGAAGAACGCACAAAGGGTTTCGTTTAACATTCCTTTTTACACTTTAAAATACACTTTTAAAACACTTTATACTTTCTTTCATAAATTCAAATAAATTTCATTTAAAAAAAAAAGTCATGTTTTTTATAAAGTTAAAAATTTACCTGTCTATTTCTCTCGCTTTTTCGAAAATCTGAACCGGTCCGATAGCAGGCGAAGCCCGCTATTTTACTTTGTCGTAATAATATCTGTCATATGGACTAAATTCGATATAAAAAAAATCGATTTCAAAATTAAACATGTTGCATGGAGAGAGACCTTCAAAATCTTAAACTATGCAAATATTTCCACAATCGGATTTTTATCATGATTCAATACGTTCCTCAAACTTATATCTTTACTATTCTCTATTACTCATATTCATACTCTCTTTGTATTTTTCTCCAACATTTGAAAAATCTATTATGACGTCAGATTAATTTTCTTTTTAATTCTCTAATGACGTCATATTAAGCCAATTCGAGGCTAACGAAAACGAAAGGCTACCGCGGTACTTTACGCTTATCTTTTTTTACAGACCGCGGGAGTCACGTGCTGCTCGAATCCACCAATGCAGGTGTACGAAAAGAGCATTGCGTCACTCTAGCGGTCTGTAAAAAAAAACACAGCGGTAGCCTGTCTTTTTCGTTCGCCTCGAAGCCACTTTCTGTACTTACACATACTCATACTCCTTGTATTATTGAGAAATGTTTGAAAATGTCCGTTTTATTGCCAATATGACGCATATTAATCTTTTTTTTTCAATTGGTGAAACTTTTTATTTCATTTTAATTTTTCACGTGTAAATCTTTCAATAGAAAAATTAATTGTTGTAGAAAGAATTTTATTGTGGATTTTTAATTGTTGGCTATAACGAAAAATGTTTAAATTTAATATGAAAAGGATGTTATATTTTGGGTTTTTTATCCCTATGTATCAAAATAATACGATTTCTTAAAATTTTATGATTTTGAGCTTCATAGCAGATATTCAGCTATAAGTACAGAAAATTTCATGCCTGTAAGTTAAACAGTTTCTCTTTCTGAGAACTGGCTCTGTGACAGACAGACAACGAAGCTTGAGTAATAAGGTTTCGTGAGATGAACGAAACCCTAAAAATTACAGTAAGTGTTAATTCCAGTCGATCGGTTTCATAATTATTTTGTAACACAACTTTTGACAGAAATAGTAAATGTAATAATTATATTTTGTCTTTATTGTCTTAGATAAACTTTAAATTGTGTGTTTAAACATTGTTTCTTATTCAATAAAATGAATCCCGGATTTTAGGAGTATGCTTCGCAAAAGCCGACCTGTTTCGATGGCGAGGCTTTTGTGTCTGATGGGGAGTTTGTACCTGCTAAATGCAGCTCTGATTCGGATTGTGGGTCTAACAACTACTGTTGCTCAAAGGCGCATGGAGACACCTGTGGCTCGTGTGAACCTTTAGGAAAGGAAGGTATTTTTAATACTTCAAATTTTTCAGCCAATTACATTTTTTTAAAGACCTTTCTTAACCCCTTCAGGGTCAAAGTACTTTTGTAGCTAAAATATTGAAATGATTGATTGACACCAGGATTCGCGAACGAATTTATTTTGAAATAAGTAAAAGCTTTTCCTCATGTACCTTATAAATTCAAAATTTGATTATACATTTCTGGTATCATTGTGGCATTTTGGGATTAAAATTAAGTGGTATATATAATATACCGGTGCCCTTTAAGGGGTTAAATCCAAACTCGCAACTTTCGGACACATTCAGAAATTCAACTTGTTATCTTTAATGCAGGAATTAAGCAAGTGTTCATATTCAGAAACTATGAAATAAAACAGCATTTTCCATATTTAATTTTAAAAAAAAAGGATTTAGAGAAAATTTTGTCAAAGTTTTTAACCTTATTTCTATGCGCTGCAACTCCAGAAATGTCGTTGTCAGTCAACAATCGCTTTTAACTCAAAATGTAATACACCTACTGTATATATAAAACACAAACGGAAATTTCGTTCCGTTCTTTTATAACTCGAGTTCCGCTGAATGGATTTTTATGGAACTTCCACCGTTCGATAGATAACTTTTCAGGGAAGGTTTTAGTATATAACACAACATTCTACGTAGATTAGTTATAGAATTATGATGGAAAGTTCTGTTATTTTGGACGAAAAGATTACATTGGGTCGTTTTTCGGCTACCATTATCGTTAGTGACCAAATTGAAACAGCTGTATCATTTAGAAAATAATACAAACACCTGAAAATTAAAAGAAAAACTTACTAATTTTATTTAAAATAAAATAAGCAAAACAGTTTTGATGAAAAAGAATGTTATAAAACGAAAATATTTAATTTACACATTAAAGGGATTGTTCGCAATGCTTAACAAATTATTCAATGTGAAATATTGCAATTGAAACCATATTTGGCGATTTAACGTTTGCGTCAGGTTAAGACAAATTCATCTGAAATTTTTTTAGATAAAATCTGAGTAACAATTTAATTTTGAGTTGTTCTTTATTTTTTAATTTAATTTTAATTTTTATCTAACTTTTGTGTCATGTGACTTACAGAAGAAACTAGCAGATGTAATTATAAAAATGACTGTAATTTCGAGTCACATGTTATTTGTTTATTTACGATTTTGATTTTACTTTTGTCGCCAAACAGCTTGATTTTAAGCCAAAAAAAGCATAAGCATGACATCGGTCACAATATTGGCACAATAATTCATGTTCAAAATAGTGGTGTTTTAACAAGTGCACGACATTTTTGGAGTAATTTTTTTATATTCAAATGTAAATTATATAAATAATAGTTAATATTATCAAAATAGTGTCAAATAGTTAAATTTTAGTGTAAATGTCTGCAACACACTAATTATTATCACACATTAAAAACAATTTTTACCATTCATTTTTTAAAGTTTTCTTTGCATATATTTTCTTCTTTATGAAGGTTTTTAAACATATTGCACTAATCTTCTGTAATCGGATCACCCTCCAATTGACGTATTTACCATATTTTTTGAAATTTCTTTTATATTTGAAGAGGGCTCTTGAGGGTGAATCCGATTACAGCGAATTTGTACTCAGCGATTAGTAAATTTATGGTTTTCATTATGAAGCAAACGGACAAAAGAATATTTACTATTACATATTTTCCATCTACAGTTATTTTATTATCATCAAAAAAGCAATGCTTGCAATGTACGAAAAATACTTTGAAATGTCAATGGTGACTAAGGAACAATATTTACTGATTTATCATTTTAACATAGATAAGAAAAAAAGTATCGGAAATTCAGATTAGATAAAATTTTTATTATTATAAAGCAATTTCGCTAGCCGCTGAACTTAACGACAAAGTTACGGATTATGTACATTTTGGGGTTTATTTAGACAGCAGACTGGAGAATAATATTATCTTGAAAACAAAAGAAATAGCAAGCCTATTTATTTCTCCGAGTCATTATGCTCATTAGAGAAAGGCACAAAAATCTTCGGTTCAGAACTTCCCCAAAAAGATTATTACTAAACATTTTGCATAATTAACTTTAATTATCATTCTCAAGGAGTTTTACTGGTGAAAGATTTATAATTCAGAAATTTGATTTTATTAACTGCATCTTTAGTTTGGCACACATCGTTTTGTAGCTAACTCTGGTACATTTGTAACTATATCGTTGCAAAAACTTCTAACGTTTGATTTCAAACTTGGCTGTGGACCCCATTGAGAAAGATTAGGAATATTCAATTTGATGCATATTAGAGGATTATTTTTATTTACTAGAATCAGTTATCGAGGTTTTTTTCCAGGTTAATGGTAACATGATTGCAATTTGAAAAGGCAGTGAAAATAAGGCTATTTTAATTTTAATTAAACAATTCAGCTTTAAAAACCCACTTTTGTATTATTCACATTTCTTTTAAATATAAAAGTTAAACACTGTTCTTTGTGTTCAAATAATTCATTACATTTTTCACTGTATTTATCTGTTGGAATTCAAAGATAGGAAACTGTAGCAGATCTGCTAGAAGATCAGTATATTCCGAGATATTACGTAAACTAGAGTGATATTGTATTTAAGCTACCAGAACCACACATAGCACCAAACTGAAAGGCCTGGAGTTCAAGAATTAACAAAAAAAAAAGAATAACCTGAACATTATTTAAGTTCAATGGTCAATCTCTGCAATGATTGTAATGCTCTCTTTTTAGTAGTTTTGCGGCTCAAAGAACGTTTTAATATCTGTTGGTCAGAGCGACCACATTTTTTTACCAAACGCTAATATAAATCATCAAATTAAAGAGTTGTTTTTTGATAGCCCGAATTTTGTGTAACTCATAATATAATATAATAACGCAATGACATTCGCATTGTATTTAGCAATGCGAAGGACCTTCCAAGTGAAGATCCATATTACTTTAAAATACATGGTTGAATTCATCATTTCGTTTGATTCAAGTTTCATTTGGAAAATGGTCCAGCGCAGCGGGCGTAGCCTGGTAGTTTATTATAGAATGAAAAATACTTCCTGAATCCAAATCAATTCAATAAACATGTCTGTGTCAATTTCATGCTTTTAAATATAAAAATGAGTGAATTAATAAATATGACCGAAATTTCACAAAGTTCTGTGGTGAGAAATAAGTTTTTTGAGAGCCGTTATAATTACGGAATAATAGATTACTAATAGTGCATGAAAGAAAGACTGGTTTTGCGCATGATACGGGAACAATTTTTTATTTTGCTATTACGTCCAACACAATGAATTTCGGTAGGATTTTTGTATATTTCAAATAGAGTCTTCTGTCAAAATGTAAAAAAATAAAATTAATAAAAATAAAGGTCCAGATTTTCTTAAAATTGTATTTTGTTACAAAAAGTCCCAAAATTTACCAGGATGTATGATGTTAAGCACATTACAAAAAGACAATGTGTTAATTTTTTATGAGTTTATAAAATATAAACGAATTTATGGGACTCTTTGAACAACTTTTTTTTCTTCTTTTTTTCTCGAAAAATTTCACTTTTTGATGACTAATGATGTAAACCGGAACTCCAAAAAGACAGTTTTTAAGACTTTATGAATCTTTAAAGTCTGAACTTACTCTTTAAACAATTTTTTTTTATTTCCACAAAGTAACCAACTCTTTGACGAGCATTAAGTTGCAAACTGCACTCTAACAAGATAGATTTTATACATACATACACACACATACACACACACACACACACACACACACACACATATATATATATATATATATATATTTGAATGACTTTTTTGTAATGTGAGTGGAATTAAGGACCAACCTTTAGATTTCGATAAGCGAAATTCAAATAATTTAATTAGCGACATAACATTTTTTTAGAAAAATGAAAACAATTAATTTTTAAACAATGCATGTTTTAAATAATTTGGTTTGCTTTCGTTGGTAAATCTGGATGATTACACAGACGCTATTTGTGCGGAGTTCCAGTTGTTCTGGATAGCACTAATTTCGTAAAGTTATATTATCCTTACAATAAAGAAGTGAGTATAAAATGTCATCAATTTACTAAATGGTGTATAAAAATTTCATAAAGTTAAAACTACACAAACATTAAAATCAAATTAAAACCATCAACGTTTCAGCCATCTTCTATGGCCTTCCTCAGGGAATAGTTGTTACATTGCCTCTAAAGCTTCAAAAGGAGAAAAACAAGCTGTCCACAAATTAAAATTTTACTAGGTTAACCATTGATAAATGTGATACTTTATACTCGCGTCATTATTGTAATAAAGTTTCATGGTGTAATCGTCCAGCATTTATATTTATATTATCCTTCTTTAATCGCTAATCATTTTGCGATTAGTTAAGAAAATAAAAATGAACATCATACACAGTCTCAAACAATTGAAAGTAAGAAAAAATATCCATTTTTATACGTTTAAGGACACAAGAGACAAAGGACATTAATTATTTCAAATTTTCAATTTTGCGTTTATCAAGTAAAGCGCACTCGGACAACTAAACACACATGACTTATTTTTATGAAAAATTAAGAATACTTTTTTTTTTTAAATTATTAAACAATATATTTTTTTAACTTCATGTAATGTTTGAACCGTTTTTTCTTCAATAAATGTTTAGTATAGTTTATTTAGCTAAACTATTTACATAAATAATTGTAAAGTGAAGGGCTGCCACTGGCCATTATTATTATTTTTTTTTGCATACCATTCTTTCTAAACAATAATTATCTACCTCAAAGAGTAGTAGAAATTTAATACGAAGATTACTATTTTAAAAAGTGGCCGAAAAAATAATAAAAAAGTTAACCCCAGTGGTAGCCTTGACGTGTTTAGGTGGACATGAAATGCTCAAACTAAATAAAATTATTACATGTTGCAGTATGAATTTTTTATTGTAGTTTATAAACTAAAATATCACTTAAATGAAAAACATAAAATTTTATATCTGTGTATGAAAAAAAATTACATGATTATGAACATCATACTAAATATGCGTCGTTAACACTATGGAAATAACATAAACAAAACATTTCAGCACATGCAGTAATTAGTTTAGGAACACATTGTATGTAACACTTCATAATTTAATAATTAATACAAGACATAATCATGAAATTTCCTTATATACGACAAATATAGTTGATGCTTATCTTAAATTTTATTTTATGCGCGGTGAAAAAAATTAGAATTTAGCTTGCTTATTTATTAATTAAAAATATTTTTCAGGTGAAGGTTGCTCAGAATTCCACATGTGCTATCGAAGACCTGGTGAAAAATTCTGCCCATGTCAGAAAAACCAAAATTTGAATTGTGCACACGTAAGTATTCAACTGAACACAAAAATTATTATTATTTAAAAAAAAAGATTATGTTTGTCTTACGTTACTGTAACACACTGGCCTCCAAAAGTTAAGGTATAACCGGTTTTTTGCGTCTAATTTGCAAATTAATGAATGTAGAAACAACAAATTTGGAGGAAATGTGCGCTAAACTGTTATTTATTAAATGCGACATAGAAATTTACTTAAGTTAAACGTATAAATGAAATTACAATAAAAAATCACTCATGGTGGAAAATTCCATTCTTGGAGAAATCAGTACATCGCAGTATTATGCAGTAAAATGTGACAGAAACATTAAAAAACTGGTTCTAATACGGAATATGTCCACCCCGGACTTGAATGCATTGGCTGGATCGACTTTCCATGCTCTCGATTAAATTGTCGGACACCAAAATAGGTAACGCTGACCAGACTTGGAGTAAGCCTTGTTCCAGCTCATTTAATGACCTTGGAGGAGGACTTAAAGCCGCAACCTGTCTTCCAAGATAGTTCCAAAGATGTTCTATCGGATTCAAGTCTGAAGCGTGAGATGGCCATTCCATTCTTTCCAAACCGTGATCCTCAAGATTATCCTCAACAACCACAGCTCGGTGTGGTCTCGCATTATCATCCATTAGAATGAAACCATTGCCAATAGCACCGGCATATGGGCGCACATATGAATCAAGGATCTCATCCCGATATCTGGCACCAGTCACAGTTCCTCCATGGAACACATGCAGGTCAGTGTGGCCTCCGAGTGAGATCCCTGCCCAAACCATGATTCCAACGTTTCTGTGCCTGTGTGTTTCGACATTCATGGTATCAAGTGCATTGTTCTCTCCAGATCAGAAGACGTCCTGAATCGCTCTCCAGTGTGAATCGGGACTCATCTGTGAAGAGTACAGAAGCCCAGTATTGTCTCGTCCAGGAAACATGTTCTCTTGCCCAACATAAGCGGGCTCTTCTCTGTCGTCTGTTGAGGGGGACACACACAACTGGTCGCCTTGCATACAGACCTGCATTGTGAAGACGTCTTCGCACCGTAGTAGCGGATATTCTTCTCCCTGATGCTGCAAAGTGGTCTGCAATGAGTTGCGGCACAGTATTGCGTCTTCTCCTGCGGGCCGAAAGAGCTAGGAACCGGTCTGCTGCAGGTGTTGTAACACGTGGGTGGCCTGGAACAGGTCTTCTGGACACAGAATCTTCGGATTCATACTGATCCCAGAGTCGTTGGACTACACTGCGAGACACATTGAGCCGTCTAGCAGTATCGGCCTGAGACAACCCCATTTCCATCCATCCTACCGCCCGCCACCTTAATTAATCGGGCAAACGACTTCTTCTAGACATTTCTAGACTCTACTGGCTGTTGTGAACAAAACTGACAACAATAGTTCGAACACAACAAAACTTACACGCGAAATTACGAAAGCTTCGTAATTGCATATGTTTCTCTCATTTACAAATACCTATTCTTTTCTATAAAATAAAAGTGGTAGCTGTAATTTTTGCGTAATTTTTTTAAAGCTTATTATTGGCATTCATATAAACTATGAAGTTTAATCTGACTGTCATTTTTTGTCAGGTGAGCTTCGAAAAACATGTTTTACCTTAACTTTTGGAGGCCAGTGTATTTAGAAAAAGATAACTTAACTGTTACATGTATTACCTAACTAATCTAAATTTATAAATAAAAAATATGTAAACATTGTGTAAAAATAGGTAAAAATAAATAAAAATTAAGACAAAATGTATTATGAGAATATTAAGGAATTGTCCATATATATTATTCTATAAAGTGATCTATCAGATTAAAAGGATAAAATTATCAAATTTTTAACAAGGATTGATATTACCACTAGTTGTGATTCCTGACTTTGGATTCAAGATAGGTCTAAAAGTACCGTAATTAAAGAAAATATTAAAAAGAAAAATCCGAATATAAATCGAACTTCCGTTCAGGAGAAAGTTGGTCAAATATTAAGGCTGTTTGCATCAAAATTGCCATCGGAAGATATCGCTACTTCATTGACCCTGCTTTTGAATACATTTGTATAAATATAATCTTCTTCAGGTATGGTATGCATACTTAATTTTATACGAACATTAAAATCACAATATTATCACCTAGAATTTTTAATTTCATCAGATTTGTCATGCCCTATGTACTGAAAATAGACATTGTCATTGCCCTGTATTAAAAGTACATTAAATATGACTTAAAAGGTGTTATGTGACTGCGTGAGTATTGTGAAAATCGTTTTGTGGATTGGGTGATAATTTTAGTAAATTTATTAACACAGTGATATAACAGTAATTTTCTAACAAGAGTAATTATTAGACAAATCAATAAACACGCCGTTAATTTGCTAGAGATTAGCATACACATAACGCTTACCTGCCAACTTTCAACTAAACCTCCGTACAATGAGAGTTAATTTGATCCAGGTTAAAGACGTTTCTAAAGAGAAAATATAGCTGGAAAAATAATATATATATAATTTCATGTTCTTACGCGGAACCTATTTGATTGCATTTCTTAAAAAATATTCTGGTCTGAAACGTGTTTAACCTTGGTTAAATTAACCTACATTGAACGGAAGTCTAGTGTGATGTTGGTAGGTATGCATAATGGTTATAAGGAGATTTTCAACTTTAATCGTAAGAACGACCCATTAAAGTTGCTTAATTTACATATTTGTGAGTAACTTCACAACTAACATTTAGATTTAAACAAAAATGTACTTAGTGAGTGGGAAGGATAGATCGTGTGGAATTTATTGGTGATTATCGAGTATTATATATTACTAAGTTTGAAATTTTATTAATAGTATTATTCATTCATAACTAATGTTTGAAAAATAGTTTATTTCAAAAGTATTTTACATTGTCATTATATGTAAAGTGGTCTAAAAGGAAAAACGGTCCCTGTTCGCTTCCCTTGGATTTTGCTACAATCGTAATAGGATGTATATACAGGCCTAAGATGAACATCTGCTAACTGACAGAGTGCAAAGTAGAATAGTTGGGTCAACAAGGGTTTTGCTGTAAAGTTCACCTTTTTTACTGTCGCATGAAAAAGTATCAAATCATCAAGTTTGTCACGTTACTTCTCATGAAACAAGAAACCATACTTACTGAAAATATACAACTTTGTGAACTGAAAAACATAATTGCACTATTAAAGACCACAAAGCAATACATTCATCATTAGTTGGCTTCAAACCTAAAAATTTGACCCTTACTTTAACAAGCTGTAATTGCAGAACTGACTATTTTAAAAGTTTGTCACTTTATTAACTAAATATCTATGAGCATATCATAGAGCTACTGAAGTCATACCCGTCCTACTTTAGTATTTATTCATTTATTTAACTTTAACATCACTTAAAAACTAAATAAATTCAACCCGATTTTCAGCCCTCCATGTTAAGACACCAACTCTGCTAATCGCATGAGAAGCGTAGGAGACGGTGGCGGGTTCGACTCCCGTCAACTCCATTGCACATACTTTGTGGAGTTCGCGGCTGTAATTCTTCAGTGTTGTTATTTGCTTGTGTCTATTCCGTCGTCATCAAGAACATTTTATGTAATTGTCAAGTTCTGTATGTGTTGCCTGCTTCTGTGAATTTAAATATGAATCAATCAAGACTACATCTTTAGTAAACTATAAGTGTCAAACCGCTCATCTTCAAATGTCAAATGTCAAATCCCCATTTTCAGAATTCCCTATCGCAAAAGGGACAAAACTGAATTCTGATAAACTCAAATATGTCTTTTACCAGAAGGACCCGTGCGAAGCTTTCACACTGCAATCTTTCAGATTATTTCCTGGTACGTTTTTTAATTAAGTGATTTTTTTTAAATCAAACAACACGTTTTAACGAAATGTGGGTGTACTATCTCAGAAACTTGTTCAAACACTTTTCGAATGATACCTCATTCATCGTTGTATGTGCATAGAAAAAAGGTTGTTGACAACAGAAATAATATATATGATGATTGCTTGTTTATAAGAGAATGGAAATAGATTGCCAGAAGATTTTTTGCTAAATTTTCTTCTCTCGCCAAGGTCATTTCTCCAGGTTGTCAAGACCCCTATACTGAAAAAAAAAAATCGATTTGATTATGGGAACTTAGTTCCCATAGGCAATTCGTTTTTTTTTTCAGTATTTTTTCAGTATTTTTTTTCAGTACATGGGATGTTCAAACTTTTCGGCTATGATGTCATACACTCACGCACAGTTTTTTTTTTTAATCAGTTATGAAAAGGAAAAAAGTCGCCAAATTTAAAGGATTTTTTCCGTTGATGGCAACCTAGCAATTGTATTTAGTTGTTGGTTTGGCGCGGGCTTGAAAATCGCTTCAACCAAAAAATCGCCAGACAACGCTGCGTGAGTGTAAAGCATCTGTTCCAAACTTTTTGGTCCAGCAGCCATTTAAGTGACGTCAAAAATATTTACAGCCTAATGAAATATTTAAAAGAAAATACTTAAAATTTTTATGAATCCTAATGAACTGTATATCTAAATGGAAGATAATCCTTAAATTACGTAATCTATTTGTGCTCCATTACAGTACGCATATACACAGCCATGATTAAACAAATAAACAATAGGTGACGTACGAGTAAAAATTAAATAAAAACCGATTAAAAGATTGATATTTTTGCAAAAAAGAACGAGCAAGAAATAAATTAACAATTGTATTTTAATTGCATTATAAGATGACGTCATCTGATAATGCAGTAGTTTATTTTTGTGGCAACTCTGATTTGATGAAAATCTTTCATTTCATTTATGAAAACAATGCCGATTTAATTTTTAATTAAATTCAATTTTTAATCAAAAAACATGTTTTAACGAAATGTTAAGTGTGCTATGTCAGAAGCCTGTTCAAAATCCTTTCATATGCTATCTCATTCGTCGTTATGCGTTTCGTATTTTCTTAGAAAAATGGATGTTGACAAGAGAAATAATATATATGATTGATAAAGCTAGAATTGTGGATGAAATGTCGACCTATAGTAAAAAGACTATGCGTTATCATATGAGTTAGACTGTAGCACCAGGATCTTTTTAATAAGAAATTCGAGTAAGTATGATCAACGTGTCCATCATCTGCAGCTTTGCATGTAAATGCGTGTTAGTACATTCGCATTGCTGCTGATTTCGGGCATATTGAGCATACTTTAGTTGACAAAAAATTAAATTGTAACTTGTTTACATATAGTAGTTTTACTGAAAATACTCATCTTTTTTAAAGTCATTCTTCTAGAATCGAATAGTGGGATGTTTCAGCTTAGTGCTATGTTTTGTTACTAAACAATTAATATTTCAGAGATTCTAAAAAAGTTATTTTTACATGTAAGGTGTCACTTTATAGTAAATGGAAAAGGCTCTACACTTTGGTAATTGACATATTTTTTCTTTCTCCCAAACGTTTTTGAGACTGGTCGATAATTTCCAAATTTTGCAATAGATTCATTGACATCATTGTAATACGATAGCACATAGTCGTTTGGCTGTAAGTCTACACTTGATACGCAATTCTAGCTTTATCATTTCAAGTGATATTTGTGTGTACCGTGGTCTAAATGTTCTTACTACTAGTATTTTTAAAAAATATTCTTTGACTTACCTAATACCAGTAATTTCAACGAATAAACAGGGTAAAAAACTTTATGAAGTTAGAGGTATCCAGAGCATTTCGACCTCACCTTGGCTACGGCACTGCTGACAAGTCTGTTTGTCCGACAACTCATATTTGGAGTTTCTTTCCCTGTGTCATTTTAAAGATTTGGAGCCTTTTAGAATTACAGTTCAAGCTGGGGAGAATTATTAATTATTAATTATTAATGATTGATTAATTGGTAATGGTAAAACTTAACATTCATTTGAAAACTGAAAGAGAAAAACCTTTTAAAGATCGAGGTATCCAGTATTATTTCTTTATTCTAAAAAAAAGTGACTAACGATGCCAGTGAACGTGCTGCCCTAATTAAATTTATTGTGACCAGAGCTCTTTCTTGGCTTAGATTAAAAAACAAAACAATTGCATATAAAAAATGAAAACTGGTAGTTGTATAGAGAAATGTATGATAAACACGTAGGCACAGACAGTTATTAAACCGAAGAATAATTTTAACTGCTATTTAATGTTAAAGTCGGTCAAGATAGCTCACTTACAAAAGTTTGATAGAATCAAAACTATGCATGGCAATTTCAGATATTTTTGTAGATACATACTTGACACAATTGTAGTGTAAAGTGTCAAATCCTTTCTTTAAATTTGTCGAATTAACAAACATATTTCCTTTTCTGAGAAAAGATTTATTTCATAATTTGAAAAGCACTTTTTGTATTACTATTGCCAGATTTTAAAGACCCCAAGAATAAAATCTACAAATATGATATAAAAACATTTATACATATTTTTATTCAAAATTATTAGCTTCCTAACCTATTTTTAATACATAATTAATATTCTGTAAGCTAAAATATCTCTTTATTCTAAAACCTCAAATGTTTTTACTTTTCGTCATATAAAATGCAATCTTTATTAAATGCGGCATGTAAGTTAAATTCTATTCTTCATCTCAACTGCGGTAATGTCTCTAGATGTAATGTTTTCTAGACATTCATTCAGACAGCTAGATGATCGCACTACCTCTTTCTGTCCATAAACAATTGTGCAAATTAATGTAATTTCTCAGCTGCCAGTTAGCCTGTTTCCTTTGTCTACAATCCATTCCCATGGGGTTGCCCGCACTTGTCCGCCAAAATTCTTTAAAATTATCATTTCGCCAAATGTGGTAATTGTTTCAATCCTCCCACTCAAATATTTACATTAATTACCCGTAAGCCCAGTGGCAGAACTATCTTCAAGTGTCTGCAACGCTAATAATGTTTTCAAAAATAATCTGCAATACACAATATATCATAAAAATTTATTCTTGCTGCTGTTGTGGTTGTAGTGCTAATTAATTAAGGCATCAGCATTTATCTGCCTTTCTGAGTAAAAAAAAAATTCTGAAATTCACAGCAAATATTCTGAAAGGTTATAGCAAACGGGGGGGGGGGGGGGGAGAAAATACCCTCTCGGCAATAATTTTTCTTGTTGCAGGTCAAATTAACCCTGCTTTTGATTCGAGTCGATTTCAGGCTGAGTGTAGATTCTTGCAAATTGGGTTCGGGTTAACCCGATTTTTCAAAAGTTTGTTCAGTATATTGTTTCAGATTAAAAACTATGCCTATATTAATAAGCATAGAACTTTGTGTGTCTGCTATTTTCTAAAGAAATGCTGCATCTTTTCCGGGACTATTTGACGAAATTTACATTTTCTCTGTGGTCCTTTGATGAAATTCGCATTTTTTCCACGATCCTTCAACGAAACTCATGGGTTTTTTTTACAGTCTTTTGACGAAAATAGTTTTTCCCCAGCCCTTTGAGGAAATTTGCATTTTTATCGCAATCTGTCGACAAAATTTGCCACCGTTTGATGAATTTCACGATTTTTCTTTGGCCTTTGGACAAAATTCGCGTTTTTTCCGTGATCTTTCGACGAAATTTGCCGTTTTTTCGAGATCCTTCGACGAAATTTGCCGTTTTTCCGAGATCCTTCGACGAAATTTAGCGTTTTTCGAATTCTTTCGACGAAATTTACCGTTTTTTGGCGATCCTCCGACGAAATTTGCCGTTTTTTTCGCGATCTGTCGGCAAAATTCTCCGTTTCTTCGCGATCCGACGACGAAATTTGCCGCTTCTTCGACGAAATTTATCGTTTTTTCGTGACCCTTCGACGAAATTAACAGTTTTTTCTACGATCTTTCGACGAAGTAGGCGTTTTCTCCGTAGTCCTTCAGCAAAATTCGCATTTTTCCGCTATCCTTCAAAGAAACTGATGTTTTTTTACGGCCTTTTAACGAAATTCACGTTTTTTCTCGACCTTTTGACTAAATTTGCGTTGTTTTTGCGATCTGTCAACGAAATTAGCCATTTTTCGCGAACTTTAAACGAATTTCACGTTTTTTCCGCGATTCTCCGACGAAATTCGCCCTTTTATTCGCGATCCTTCGACAAAGTTTGCCGTTTTTTCATGTAATTTACGCTCTATAGCACGTCCGCGGCATCGCTGTATGTTTTTAGTCTGCGGGTGTCCTAAAAAGTCTGCGATGCCCGTCGCAGCGTCGCGTACATTCTGCCACGGGGCCCGTAAGGTGCAGAGAAAGTTTTCTATGTGTCCGGGATCTGTTGGGTCACTGTCTATCGATGTTGGCAAGGCAATCTATTACCGTAAAGATCAGATCACTTTGAACTCTCTGCATGCCAACAACTGATTGATTGCTCTGATAGTGAGACCACTCACTCTCACCACTTTGCATCTAATCTGTATGTCTCAATAAAGATAAACTTTCAGAGAACTGCTGAGATTACTTTGTCTTCATTCAATATTTATGTCTGCCTTTCACCTCGATCTTCGAAATATGTGTTATTAGCATTTTCAACGCAAATAATGTAAGAATATTCTAATTAATTGTTAAACACGATCGCTTTAGTAAAATAAATCCAGTCTAAGAAAATCTTCACAACAAATGTTTTTCAAATGAGAAATATATTTCCATGTGAATTTTAGAAAAGAAAGGGGAATATTAAAAAAAAATAAAACACTATGCGCGAAAAGCGTTTAATTGTAATATGTACGTCATACTTTAAACGATACATTTAAAACGTCTTATTTAAACGATTTTCTGATAGCGTATTTATAAAAGTATGGTAGACAGTGACTGTTTTTAAATAACCATTTTATATAAGCTCATTTTCAAATATGTATTTAATTATACTTATTATATCACGAAAAAATTAGCCATCTGTCGCGAAAGCAGTTAATTCAGACTTAAGAATAGAAAATTCTTCAGTCAGAGGGAAAGGAAGAACAATTACAGATTATCACCACTGTTCGTGATAACATAATTCAATCTACCGTAATAGAGTAATCTTTTTTAAACGAAGCAAATTAGTGTGTTTTTATAGCCTTTTGTGTCTGGACATTAGTTGACGAGCGTAACTAGAAGGGGGCTGGGCCCCCTGGTTTACATTGAAACTTTTGTCATTTGCAGAAAAAATTCAATTAAAATTTGTACAGAGTGAGTGTAAACTAAGTGTAAAACAATGGTTGTTCGTTCAATGGTTGTATGTTCGTAATTGGCAATTAAACTCAATATAAAGTGAACTACAAAGCTAGAAATTTAGTTTAAAATAATTTTAATACCATATATTATTTAGAACGAACGAGTTTTATCTTAAATTTATTTTCAGAATCCAGATGGTCGACATCCACCCAAAACTTGTCAAGTGGACAAGGGATTATATCTAGATTCCCCTATTGAATGATCGATACAATTATTTGTATCTCCACTGTTGGAACTGGGAAGGTGATTGGGACATAAAGAATTTTCTTACAATGGTGTATTAAATAAAGATGTATATCAACATTTGGCCTCTTGTCTGTTTTTATTTAATAATATTGGCAAACATATTGTTTTAAAATTTGAGCAACATAAGTTGAAATTAAGAAAATAACGATTAGTTACACAGCATCTTCAGAAATGCTATCACGATGAACGAAAAATAACTTGTGACGCCACCTTTGAATTTTGATCAGGTGATAAACTATTTAGAAAGTTGCCAGAGGACACATGCATTTTAGAACGTTTATTAAAATACATGGTATCTCTCCAAAATATATATCTAATTTATTCGCAAATAACTGGAATGTTTTTTCTTTTTCTTTTTGATTCAACCAACTTGATATTAACGTGTGAAACCATGTTAGGCTTTCAACAAATGCAATTCATCGAAATCGGTGATTCGAAGTTTGAAAATGTAACTTAAATTCAAAGACGGGTTAAGAGAGTGTTTAATACACATATCCAAATGACTCTTACAATCGCTAGGAATAGAGGTAAATTTGAGGCAGATGCAACAATTAAACTATTTCCCAAGCACCATTGTGGTAGACCTGGGTCATCAACAAACCCCACACCATTATAGAAACCTATGGTTAAAATTCAAGGAAATCATTTAAGCAAGCGGCTCGTGATTTAAAAATCTGGCAGCATCGCAATTTAAAGTGGCTACGTAGGTAAAGTTGCATTCCAATCTAATCCGCACATTAAATGATGATGTACCGGACGGAAGAGTATAGTTATATATACATGTTGCGTCCCCCTGAATTTTTATTACACACTAGCTGAAGTACCCGGCGTTGTCCGAGGTTTTAAGATTGTTTAGAAAAATCAATTTTAAAATCAAACATGTAGTGTAAAAAACATAAAAACGAAAAGTCCAAATGTTATACAAATCAATCTCATGAAAACCCAATCTAAAAATAAATAAATTTATGTAATAAACTCATCGGAATTCAGCTATAAATCGGCTTGCTTTCATTCATCATGGTAAAAATACAAGCTAAAAATTAAAAATGTCAAACTGTCTTTGAAAGTTAGATGATTGGACGAACTGAAAAACAAAATCATAATAAGACAACAAACAAAATCTATAATAAAATATATAAATAAGTTCGCTTTCATTCATCACTGTAAAAATACAAGCTAAAAATGAAAAATGTTAAACTGTCTTTGAAAGGTACATGATTGGACGAACTGAAAAACATTTACTTCAAAGGTCATATTTTTCAACAACGGTATCTATTGATTTGTGCAATACAGCTTCTTCAGGTTGAATCTTGATGTTGATGTTGTTGATATATAATTTTTATTTGAAGAATCGCATGTTACCCAAAGTCATTTATGGTCTGTAATATGCTGTTGAATATTTGGATATACTTTCGCCTTCAGTTTTTCAAGAGACAACGCTGTGTTACAAAATGCTTCTTTGATTTTGAACAGACCATTTACTCTTAAAAATTGGAGTGTTTGATTGAGGACTTTGTGTGACATGGTGCATTCACCCCATGCAATGAACTGACGTTTTATATATTTTTTTTAATCTGAAATCTTTATTTGTTCTTCATTAAGAATGCGCTCTGGGATCCTAAACATTTTTGCAAATTATAATATACACGTATACACACACATATACATGTGTAATACATTTAAAAATAGCGAAAACGAATTCAGAGAGTCTCAAAAAGTAAAAATATGCCAATATTTCTATAATCGGTTTTTTATCTTGATTTAATGCGTTCCTCAAACTCATATAACGTTATATACAGCTGCTGACGTCATATCTACTTGCTTTCCCTGCTTACTCTTATTAATTCTTTCTTTGAATAATTGTCAAATATTTGAAAACGTCCGTTAAACTTTCAATATAATGCTGTATTCAGTTATTTTTCAATTCCTTAATGACGTCATATTCACATGCTTTCTCTACTTATTCATATTTATGCTCTATGTTTTATTGAGAGATCTTTGAAAATGTCCGTTAGGACGTTCATATTGAAATCGTCTATCTCAAAGTTGGTCGACTTGCCTCATTCGTATAATCGCACTGGTCAAAAGCAACATCGTCAAGATCTAATATGTATGTTGCCATAGTTTGGACAACATGTTCCATTTAGAGCATGTGTCATTTACGTTTGTATGACACTCACTATATTGTAAAACTTGCATACATAATTCTGTAACTGTGGTCTCGCTGGTGATAGAGGTGTGTCAGCCCCTCAGGATTGCACACGAACTCTAAGGCTTAGGCCGGATTTCCTGAGGTGGTCATTCCTGTATGACATTCACATATTTATAATGACACTCTAAAACAAGAATTATAACTTAAAATATGTAAGCAACACATTTCTTTACATCAAAATTTAACATAATTTTAAACAATGGTGTCAATATCATTAGGTGTCTCAAAAAATGTTTCAATTACAAATTATAATAACTTCTTTGTATACAAGGATTGAAAGAAGTCCTTCAAATGCACTACGGAAAGCTCAAAGTTTTGTGTAATATATAAATTATTTACATATGCTCCTTTTAGACACAATGAAAACATCCATGATGTATCATTCACTCCAGATAAAAAGAAGTTCTTACAGACACAGATGTGGCTGTATTCTCTATACGCATTTTCAGTTCATTTACTGTTGTAGGTAAAGAAGGCGTATCTCTATAAAATGCGGTCACAATGTGTCCTGCACAGTGCATGCATATTACCTAGAGTGAAATGAAGTATAACTTGGATTTTTTTGTGACTAACCAGAACTTAGAACTAAGAACAATTACAGATTATCACCACTGTTCGTGATAACATAATTCAATCTACCGTAATAGAGTAATCTTTTTTAAACGAAGCAAATTAGTGTGTTTTTATAGCCTTTTGTGTCTGGACATTAGTTGACGAGCGTAACTAGAAGGGGGCTGGGCCCCCTGGTTTACATTGAAACTTTTGTCATTTGCAGAAAAAATTCAATTAAAATTTGTACAGAGTGAGTGTAAACTAAGTGTAAAACAATGGTTGTTCGTTCAATGGTTGTATGTTCGTAATTGGCAATTAAACTCAATATAAAGTGAACTACAAAGCTAGAAATTTAGTTTAAAATAATTTTAATACCATATATTATTTAGAACGAACGAGTTTTATCTTAAATTTATTTTCAGAATCCAGATGGTCGACATCCACCCAAAACTTGTCAAGTGGACAAGGGATTATATCTAGATTCCCCTATTGAATGATCGATACAATTATTTGTATCTCCACTGTTGGAACTGGGAAGGTGATTGGGACATAAAGAATTTTCTTACAATGGTGTATTAAATAAAGATGTATATCAACATTTGGCCTCTTGTCTGTTTTTATTTAATAATATTGGCAAACATATTGTTTTAAAATTTGAGCAACATAAGTTGAAATTAAGAAAATAACGATTAGTTACACAGCATCTTCAGAAATGCTATCACGATGAACGAAAAATAACTTGTGACGCCACCTTTGAATTTTGATCAGGTGATAAACTATTTAGAAAGTTGCCAGAGGACACATGCATTTTAGAACGTTTATTAAAATACATTGTATCTCTCCAAAATATATATCATTCGCAAATAACTGGAATGTTTTTTCTTTTTCTTTTTGATTCAACCAACTTGATATTAACGTGTGAAACCATGTTAGGCTTTCAACAAATGCAATTCATCGAAATCGGTGATTCGAAGTTTGAAAATGTAACTTAAATTCAAAGACGGGTTAAGAGAGTGTTTAATACACATATCCAAATGACTCTTACAATCGCTAGGAATAGAGGTAAATTTGAGGCAGATGCAACAATTAAACTATTTCCCAAGCACCATTGTGGTAGACCTGGGTCATCAACAAACCCCACACCATTATAGAAACCTATGGTTAAAATTCAAGGAAATCATTTAAGCAAGCGGCTCGTGATTTAAAAATCTGGCAGCATCGCAATTTAAAGTGGCTACGTAGGTAAAGTTGCATTCCAATCTAATCCGCACATTAAATGATGATGTACCGGACGGAAGAGTATAGTTATATATACATGTTGCGTCCCCCTGAATTTTTATTACACACTAGCTGAAGTACCCGACGTTGTCCGAGGTTTTAAGATTGTTAGAAAAATCAATTTTAAAATCAAACATGTAGTATAAAAAACAAAAACGATAGAAGTCCAAATGTTCTACAAATCAATCTCGTGAAAACCCAATCTAAAAATAAATAAATTTATGTAATAAACTCATCGGAATTCAGCTATAAATCAGCTTGCTTTCATACATCATGGTAAAAATACAAGCTAAAAATTAAAAATGTCAAACTGTCTTTGAAAGATAGATGATTGGACGAACTGAAAAACAAAATCATAATAAGACAACAAACAAAATCTATAATAAAATATATAAATAAGTTCGCTTCCATTCATCACTGTAAAAATACAAGCTAAAAATGAAAAATGTTAAACTGTCTTTGAAAGTTAGATGATTGGACGAACTGAAAAACAAAATCATAATAAGACAACAAACAAAATCTATAATAAAATATATAAATAAGTTCGCTTTCATTCATCACTGTAAAAATACAAGCTAAAAATGAAAAATGTTAAACTGTCTTTGAAAGGTACATGATTGGACTAACTGAAAAACATTTACTTCAAAGGTCCTATTTTTCAACAACGGTATCTATTGATTTGTGCAATACAGTTTCTTCAGGTTGAATCTTGATGTTGATGTTGTTGATATATAATTTTTATTTGAAGAATCGCATGTTCCCAAAGTCATTTATGGTCTGTAATATGCTGTTGAATATTTGGATATACTTTCGCCTTCAGTTTTTCAAGAGACAAAGCTGTGTTACAAAATGCTTCTTTGATTTTGAACAGACCATTTACTCTTAAAAATTGGAGTGTTTGATTGAGGACTTTGTGTGACATGGTGCATTCACCCCATGCAATGAACTGACGTTTTATATTTTTTACTTACCCATCATACGTAGTATAGGGTAAGTCTTGTAATCGTTTGGAAAATCGAAAAAAAAATTTTGACGGATTTACACGTTTCAGGCACTGGAGATTCCGAAAAACATATTTTTAGAAAACAAAATTTGCCGTCCGTCTGTGTGTCTGTGTGTGTGTGTGTGTGTGTGTGTCTGTGTGTCTGTAAACGCTCTATCTCCCGAAAAAATTGAGATAGAGACTTGCAATTTGGTATGTACTTAGTATGTAATAATGGGAAGAAGCCTATTTCATTTCAATAACCTCGATTAACCGGAACAATTTTTTTCGGACTCTCGAAATATTCGTTCTGATGAAAGGTATATAAAATTTTTCGAAATTGTTTATTTTAAGAAATGAATATAGAATACAATAAAAAACCATAAATTTTGCATAAAGCATGAAGTCAATCTGATAATGAGTTGCCGAGATATTTGGAATCCTATTTCCACACTCTTCTATTTTTCATGACCCTGTATTTCATCCAAATTTCTGTTCAAAGATATATTTTAATTGGAAATTTGACGCTTAATCAGATGCAATAAACCGCTAGTTAATAGGATTATTATTTTTGGAGTTATAAGGATGTTTCTTTCAAGCAATTCAGTAATCAAGCTTTAAAGTTTGTGACGTCATCAAGCCACGATTTTATTTGAATTGCAATGCACTTTATAAGTAGTTTACACATTTTTATTTTAATATTTTACATTATGCATATCCATGATGGGTAAGTATTACGGTGGCCCCAACGACTAGTTTTAATCTGAAATCTTTATTTGTTCTTCATTAAGAATGAGCTCTGGGATCCTAAACATTTTTGCAAATTATAATATACACGTATACACACACATATACATGTGTAATACATTTAAAAATAGCGAAAACGAATTCAGAGAGTCTCAAAAAGTAAAAATATACCAATATTTCTATAATCGGTTTTTTTTATCATGATTTAATGCGTTCCTCAAACACATATAACGTTATATACAGCTGGTGACGTCATTTCTACTTGCTTTCCCTGCTTACTCTTATTAATTCTTTCTTTGAATAATTGTCAAATATTTGAAAACGTCCGTTAAACTTTCAATATGACGCTGTATTCAGTTTCTTTTCAATTCCTTAATGACGTCATATTCACATGCTTTCTCTACTTATTCATATTTATGCTCTATGTTTTATTGAGAGATCTTTGAAAATGTCCGTTAGGACGTTCATATTGAAATCGTCAATCTAAAAGTTTGTCGACTTGCCTCATTCGTATAATCGCACTGGTCAAAAGCAACATCGTCAAGATCTGATATGTATGTTGCCATAGTTTGGACAACATGTTCCATTTAGAGCATGTGTCATTTACGTTTGTATGGCACTCACTATATTGTAAAACTTGCATACATAATTCTGTAACTGTGGTCTCGCTGGTGATAGAGGCGTGTCAGCCCCTCAGGATGGCACACAAACTCTAAGGCTTAGGCCGGGTTTCCTGAGGTGGTCATCCCTGTATGACACTCACATATTTATAATGACACTCTAAAACAAGAAATATAACTTAAAATATGTAAGCAACATGTTTCTTTACATCAAAATTTAACATAATTTCAAACAATGGTGTCAATATCATTAGGTGTCTCAAAAAATGTTTCAATTACAAATTATAATAACTTCTTTGTATACAAGGATTGAAAGAAGTCCTTCAAATGCACTGCGGAAAGCTCAAAGTTTTGTGTAATATATAAATTATTTACATATGCTCCTTTTAGACACACTGAAAACATCCATGATGTATCATTCACTCCAGATAAAAAGAAGTTCTTACAGACACAGATGTGGCTGTATTCTCTATACGCATTTTCAGTTCATTTACTGTTGTAGGTAAAGAAGGCGTATCTCTATAAAATGCGGTCACAATGTGTCCTGCACAGTGCATGCATATTACCTAGAGTGAAATGAAGTATAACTTGGATTTTTTTGTGACTAGCCAGAACTTAGAACAAGAACTTAGAATAAAGTATGCAAAGTGAAGTCTGAGCTTCCTTCTATAATGTGTTTAAAGCGGTTATTTCGATCATATTATACAGCGATCTAGCGACCAATTCATATCGTGTCACTGTTCTTTACACACCCTGTTTTACACACCCTTCATTGGTCCTCTCATTCGTCCTTCCAACAGAATGGTCGTCCTTGACAGGAACTGTGGCTACTTAAAGAATTTTGTTTCTGTATCATTTCACACTAATGAACTGTAAGAATGGTATTTTAAAACACATAAAAGTAACATTCTGCTATTCAAAAACCATTTAATGGTATATAAATCATTTTAGAATATAACATATCGTTATGCTTGAACACACATATCCTATCCAAGCGAAATTTTACCAATATTCAAGGTAACATTTTCTCCTAGTCATAGGTATATTTTTATAATGGCGTCGCAGCGCCATCCATCTTATAGAAAGGTTATTAAATTCAACAAATGAATTAAACATGAATCAAAGAATCTAAGAATATACGAATAAAACATACCGCCTCCGTTAAAAATTCAATGAAGATTAAAAAACATTAAACAATACTGTACATAAAATAAAATTACAACGGCAGTAAGTACACCTTATTTATACTTCTCACAATATGTCCTTTTTTAGTCGTAACTGTTAGAACACTAGAACGTAGTTAATTCCAGGAAAAAGCTGTATATTGCGACCAAATGTCCACTTAACTTGTGCTACATTGTTCATATGAACGAGCACCAAATCTTCAACATTGATATTATTTCTTCGATTTCATCATTTGGAACGAAGTTGTAATTGATGCTGTGGACCAACGGTCCGAGAATTCGATGTTGAAGTTTTTGTATGAGACGCCAATTTCATTAGACAGAATGACTTGGCTGCGATAGTTCTGTAAATTGATGAGAAGGATCTCCAACTAGGAAATAAGCAGGCGTCAAGGCATTCAAGTCAGCTGTATCAAATGATAATGCAGTGAAAGTTCTAAAATTTATACAAGCCTCTATTTGAAGAAGAAAAGTGAAATTAAGCAGTGCAAAGTTGGATACTTTCGTTAACATTTGTTTAGCGCTTTTAACTGCTGATTCCTACAAACCTAAAAAGTGAGATGTATATGGAAGAATGAAGGACCACTCAATGCACTTAACGGAGCAGAAGTTTCTCACTTTTCTCCACGAAATAACATAAATAATTCCTTCAGATGATCTTATTTGGACAGCCTCTTCTATATATGAATCAGTGCAATGCAGCAAGCAAACATACAGTAGAGAGTACAGACAACAACTCAAGATTGTCTGCCTTTATTGCTATGTAGATGAAAATTCAAATGTAAGACATGAATTTGGTGACAGATAGTTCATGAACACGATTAGAGTAGAAATAACGAACATAATCTTATCCCATTATGTCGAAAACGCGAATTTTATTAATCAGAGTAGAGAGAAGATATCCCATTAATTGAGGCGAATCCTTTAAAATATGTTAAAGACATTTTACACTTTTTCTAAGTTGCTTGGGAACTACTGATCTTTCGTCTGCGAACCAAAACTTTTCTCGTATCAATGGTAATGTAATGTGTGTACCAGTGTAAATATTAGTTATATAATAACAGGCAGGTGCAACTGTTTTTTGCAAGTTAAAATGTCTTCACTTACTTTTAATTATCCTGCCATACTTTTTCTGAGTGCGAGCAAAATCCTTTGCATGCATACATTGCCGATTTTCTTTCAATTATTTAGTCAAGTATTTCGCATTTTACGCAAGCTTCTGTGTACAGCTGCATGCGGAGAGTTTTTCTTCTGACATTTTATTTTTGGTGCCTTGCTTTATTTTAATTTTTCGGCAAATGTGTGGCGTGACATAATAAATGAACTGATTATATACGTTGTGTTTAAATGGCATGTATCACGGCGGTGGTGATGATGTTTCGAGAGCAGTTCTGTTTTATATTTTAGAAATACTATGTTTTTTCACCGTCTAGAGGCCTGAGTGGCCGAGTGGTTAAGACACCATTCCGCTAATCGCTTGAGAGCGTAGGAATCAACTCCCGCCAGCTCCATTGCACGCACTTTGTGGAGCTTCCGTTTGTAACTCTTTGGTGTTGTAAATTTCTTTGTGCTATCTCGTCAAGATTTATGTAATTGTTGAAGTCATGTATGTGTTTCTGTGAATAAAATTTATATGGATTATTCGAGACAACAGCCTTTGTAGCTATACGTCTCAAAGCATCACTCCTTCAAATGTTCAAATTCACCGTCTAATGTAGGAAGTAGCTATTAATCATGATTATTAATATGTTTCTTATATTGTTTTAATATTCAACGTTTTTGAGTTTCATCATCAAACACCTGATGTGATTTTAAATACAATTAAGAAAAGCTACAGCTGTCTTGAACTGTTTATTCGGCTGATATAATGACACATCCACTGCGTATTACTCTGCTCTGGTCCGAGTTTAAGTTATCATAACCTCTAAGCATCCTTTTCTGGAAGCAACTCAGAGTACTTTTCTCCCCATATCTTTGCGCTGGAGTTTTCCAAAAACCTAAAAATTCGTTTATCTAGAGAACTTTTCCAAGGGGACTAAATGTTAAAATTTCAAGCTTCTGTCTTTTATAGTTTAGAAGTATATTGAACATACTCAAGTTTCGATTTTTTGACCCCGTTTACTCACCGATCATCAAAATGCGGAGGTACATCCCATAGCCCTAGAAACTTGAAATTTGGTACAAAAGTAGTGTTTAGAATACAAAAAAAGTAAAAATTAAAAAATCCGGAAAATTCGAAAAAAATAAATACCGTATTTACCCGCGTATACGTCGATCCCGCGTATAAGTCGACCCCCCACTTTCCCGATCAAGAAATTTGAATTGTTTTAAATCCCGCGTATAAGTCGACCCCCCACTTTTCCGATCAATAAATTTGATTTTTAAAAAAAATACATTATTCAAAATCACCTGGAAAAAAAAGAAAGTATACTAAATATACAATAATAAAGGAACTTTAATTTTTTTTTCTTTGTACATTTATTCGAAATCATCTGAAAGAAAAAAATACTAAATATACAATAATGAAGATAATAATATACAAAGTTAAACTGATTCAAGGTCCGATTCAATATCGGACTCGCCAAACAATGCACATAAATCCTTCGTCGTCATCGGCTCATCATGATACACGTTTTCAATCTCTGTATCGCTACATTCTTCCTCGTCGTTATCACTTTCGAAAATGGCATCATCTTCTGTGCCGTCTAGTTCGTTGCTTATGCAGCAATTCTTGAACGATTTTATAATCATTTCGGAAGGAATTTAATTTCACGCATCTTTAAACCACTGGGAAATTAATCCTATGCCGGGATTTCTAATATTACCGCCCTTTGTTAATGTTGGACAACCGGATGAAATCCACTCTGAAAAAAAAAAAAATAAGGACCCTCGCATAAGTCGACCCCCCCAACTTTAAAGTCATTTTTTGTCCAAAATTTCTCGACTTATACGCGGGTAAATACGGTAAATCAACAACTCTAAAAGTTCGAAAAAAAAAACAATGTAAAACGCGAAAATAGTTCGATCTGGTAGTCCTAGAAACTTAAAATTTGGCATAAAGGTTGTGTTTAGGACACACAGAAAGAACAAAATACCAAATGAAAATTTTTGAAAAAAAGAAATTCGAAAAATTTAAAATAGTTTGATTTGTTGGAATTTTGCGGATTTTTTAATTTTTCATTTCTTTCTATCCAAAACTCTCATTTATGTCAAATATCAAGTATCTAGGGCTGCGAGTAATACCTCAGATTGATAGTTCCTTTTCTGGAAGCAGGAAGAGTACTTTTGATCCCCCAATATGTTAGTGCTTGAATTGCCTACGAACCTGAAAGTATTTTTTATCTAGATGACTTGGAAAATGGGACTAAAGCTCAAACTTTATGGTACCTTCAAATAATAAGGACGGGAAGTGGGCTTGACGCAAACCATTGGATAATGTATAAAGAAAACCCAAAGTCAGGAAAAGGAGAATTATTTACAAAAATAAATGGAATCAAATCAAAGGCGCGTAGGTAAGTTATTACACCTTAGTATGTTATGGTATGGGAGAGGATTATTTGATTAACACATTCTGGTCGTTATCCAGTCACATTCTCGTGCTGCGTACTTGCTAAGTTAAAAAAAATTCTTTAACTAAATAATGTAGAGATTAGGAGTGTTTTGTAAATAAAAGTGTCAGAGTTAATAAGAGAGTTAAACATTGTCTAAGAACTTTTCACTTTTAAAGGGTCAAGAGACTTGGCTACTTTTTTACATGAGAGGTTTTTGATGATGTTTCATTTTTTTGCCAAGGCCATTTTCTCTATCTCGCCTATGAACTTTTATGCTTGAATATATATGAATGTATATATCTATAACCATATTTCTTAATTATATATTATTGTTTCCGTTATACAAGTTACATCTGTCTGTATATAAAAATAGATAAACATCTTTCTTATGTTAAACAAATTGGATACATATTAAAAAAAATCTCTTGTATATATGAAACAGTGAATCAGTTGCCAGAAAATAAATTGCTAAATTTCTTTCTATCGACAAATCCATTTTCTGCATTTTTACATGACCCCTGCACTGAAATGCAACAAATGTTCTTTCACGTAAATATTATGTTATCTTAAAATCTGACATACGTTTTATTTTGTCATTAATTATTCAATCATTTTTGTCTATTTCAATGAATAAAATATCTTCTACTCTGATGCTGCAAGTGTTTAGAAATATTAGAACACTTGTTGCAATTCCATAATTAATCCTGTGTAAGTTTAGACTAAATATTTCAATCATTGAATGTTATTAGGAATATTAAAATTGTTAAGGTTTACTCTGACCCTTACTTCCCTTTAATTGATACGTGATAGATTATGAACGAGTTATGAATCGACACAAATATAACCTGCATTCAAAATTTGAGCCCGTTTGAAAAAGGAGTTTTGCTTTCAGATATCCGCAGACAAATGAGCGACAAAAATGTCACTAAAAATCTTAATTCGTAATATATGTATGTCTTGGAAAAAATAAATTTTGTCTTTTTATCAATGTAAATATCGAAATGAAAATGTGTTTTTCATAACTAAACCAATATGTCGGGTAGCAAGTCGCCTGGCAAACATATCTGCAGTTATCATTGACCATTATTGCCCGTTTTCTCTGGTATTTAGAGGCCATTTCTCAACCTAAAATAAAATAAACTATAATACATAAATGTATAAATGAGTATTTTTCTCGATTTTGGCTCTCTAAAATTATACAATCTGACAACGGAACTTCCTTCACTTGGAAAGAATTGGAAGGATGTTTTATGGAAATTACAATTTTAACACAGAAAAACATCTATTTCCCTTCCTTGAATAGTATCCTTGAAAGAGTCCATAAAACTAAGAAAGAGGGTATCGATACTATTTTTAATAACACTTTAAAATGGTCAGATAATATATTACCTTTTTAAATCACGATGGTTATTTTTAAAGTAAGGTCCGTTTTGCAATTAAAAAAAATTATACTATGTGCATTCAGAAAATTAATTTTGTACAAGATTCTTCGTACCTTTTTCTACTTTTTTACATAGTTTCCATGTCCGTTGAAGCATTTTTCTTAAAGACACACGAGTTTTCGTAAGCCTTCTTCGTTAAATGCCTCCGTCTTCGAGGAATGCCATACCTGAACCACCGTGTCTACTTCTTCGTCGGCATTGAATTTCTGGCCACTTAGAAATGTTTTCAGATAGCGGAAGAAGTGATAATCCCTCGGCGCAAGGTCATAACTGTATAGAGGGAGCTCAAATTGCTCATCATGAACGTTTGTCCGCCCTTCATTGAACAATCTCACCCACTTACGCACTTTGCTATCACTCATTGCATTGCGATCATTCACCTCACAGATCTGGCAAGGAATGTCAGCTGGTGTCATGTTTCTTGCTGTCCAAAACCAAATTACGGACCGTATTTCACAGTCAGCGGAATGATCAATTGATTTCAGCATGTTTACGCCCACTCTGAAACAACACACTGACACAGTAGGTTCAGAACTGGAGTCTGCAGTTGCGCAAGGGATTCTGGAAGTCTGCAGTTGCGCAAGGGATTCTGGAAGTCTGCAAGCATGTACTTTGCTGCATGCGTGCAAGATTTAAGTAGATGCTTGGAAACGAACTTCACTTTTAAAATAATTATCGTACATTACATATTGCAAAACATATTCAATTCAGACCAGCAGATGTATTTTTTGGCAGAGAACTGAACATAGTTCTTGATAATGTCAATGATCCAAATTTGTAAAAGACTGCAATATATAAAACTGCTTCAAAAAAATTGTAGAAAGGATACAAGAGCAAATATCAAAAAATGAAGATTAATACTTTGCAGCACACAATTAAAATAAAAAAAGTTGCACTCAAGCAAAATTAAAATTGGGTAATAATCTTTTATTGAAAAATTCAATTACACTGCTACTTTTTCACGTAAATGCAAGGATCCATAGGAGATCAATAAGATCTTCAGGAATGAAAATCATTTATTACTGAAAATATTGACCAAATTTACAAGAGAAAATATACATGTGAGTAAATTGTATCTGCAAAAACTTCTTACAACCAACAATCGAAATTGTAATATTCTTCAAAAAATGTTTTTCATCTATTTAAAATTTATATATTGTCCTGCTTGTACATTTTTTTATTTGTTAAAGTTTGAAATTTAAGAATTGTTATCATTAATCATCTTTTATTATTTTCATTGATCTATGCTGCTTAGCAGTATTATTCTAATGTGGATAAAGAGAAATGGAATTCTAATTTTTATGATTGCTTAAAGAAAGCAGGATGGACCATTGTTTGTTTTGGGGGGAGGGACAGTAGTATAGTATTTTAAGTTGTTTGATTCAAATAAAAACTGTAATTTAGGTCTAATAAGCTACATATGATTATTTGAACAACTAGCGCTACCACTGGCAATATCTCAATTAATTGTGCATCAAAAATTTAGAAAAATCTTAAGTTAGTAGTGAGGATGCTACATTAAATATTTGAAAATAAAATGCCAGGAAGGAAAAATATTCTAGAGTGCCGATTTTTTATAAAATGTTTGAACAATTTATTCAGAAATATGTCTCTTGAATGTACTGAATAATTTTGTTCTCGAGTAAATTAAAACTAATTAATTTATATAAAATTTATTGTGTCTGTAAAACTTTTGCAATATTTTTTTTGTACATATACGATCTTTACTATCATAATGTGTGAATATAATTATATTGTATTTCCTGTGTAAATATATTATATTTTTAAATTTCTCCACATGTCTAAAATAACACTCTTCGTTCATTAAGATTATTTTCAGAAGTATTTTATTTTGATGAGCCCTTTAACATACATCTTTATTATTTTTAGAAGAAATCTTCGTCATTTAATTTTATTTTTTTTTTTGCTCATGACATAGAGGAATTTTCTCTTAAAATTTTTGGTGGGGAAGAAATGTGGAGAGAACTCTCAGAACATTACATCTGCAATACCTGCAAAACACAAAACTGCTCTACTTTTCATTCGCGAAAAGCATCATCGTTCTACTTTCTATCAAAAAATAGAGAAGAACACACATTGCACACGTGTCCTATCAAAGCACGAGATTCTGGTTGACAACTGCTTATCTATAGGGCAGTTGCAATTGACGTAACGTTGGAGGTAAACCATACAAATAGGCAGTTCTGATTGGTGGCATTACCCTTACCTCTAAGTGAATACAATGGTTGATCAGCTGATTGCAACTGCCCTATTTTTCGACCAGCCATCCAACGCATCTGACAACAGGTCCCTCTTATTTTGTTGACTCAATGTGCATAGTTTCTTCAATCAGGAGAGAGGTGTGTTCGGGAATTGGCCTAGGGGTAGCGTGTTCGAGGTGCGTTAGTTTTCTGACAAACCTTTGTAAAGAAAGTGTCATCCAAAGTTCCTGTTTTTTCTCTTCTTGTTAGCTACAAAGAGATGATCGTTGCAATAACATCAGTTCTTGTAAACTTCTGCTTTTAGTAAAGAACAAACCAACCCAAACACAATATGCGTTTGTTCAAAGCGCAGGTTCATGATAGTCTCAGATGCGAACCAATTTTGTGTTAATCGAGTTTCACAGTGTGGTGTCGTGTTCAAACATTCGTATAAAGTGATCAAGTATTGGGTATTGCTTTTTGTCGAAACGTCAGTGAAGGCTCACTGAGGAGACTAGAAAAGTTTTTGGATTCTGCCTGTCTGTCTGTTCCGCGATAACTGCCGTAACAATCATCCTATTAGGTTGATTTTTGGTGGGTATGTTGATGAGGTACCCGGAATTAGCTCTATAGTTTTTAGTTACATTTGCTTCATTCATTCAAAAAATAGATAATTTTTTTAGGACATAATTCGTTCCTGTGGGAATGCAGACGATTTTCAAGTTTCATTTTTAACTGAAATGAAAATCACATAGTTGAATAAAGAATTTAAACATAAAATTATGGTAAGCTAAATTTTTGATATGGAGATTTTAAATATATCCAATAGCTTTGGAATTTTGCTGATACATTTACTAGAATTTAGAAATTAATTATTTAAATTATTGGAAAATTTTTTGAATCTGTTCGAGAAATATGAAACATTTTACTTATATATTTTTTTATAAATTTTAAAATGCATTTCTTTTTACGTTGCTCTTTAATTTATTAGTTGCTTAGCAACCCTATTTCAAAGAATATCAAAATAAAAAAAATCAAGTAACTCGCACTATTTTGCTGCAATATTTTTATTGCAAGAAAATTATTTTCGGGTGCTTAGTATTCTATTGACATAAATGAGAAATTATTTTTATAAAAGTTGTTTTTTAACCACTATAGAAGGATTAACGAAATATTTTTTCAAAAAGAATATCACAAAAATATTGAACGTGTAATTCAAGTCTCGTAGTTTACATTTGTATAAGTATATTTCTCACGTAAGATATTATTCCTTTTCTGGAACAGATGTGGATGTTGCGTCGCTGAAAAGTTAATATAATTTTAAAAATATGATAAAATCACTCGTATAACGAGGTGGTTAAACTAAAGAAATTATGGTAGTAAAACGATCCTGAAATATTATAATTAATGGAAATTGGGAATGTAAAAACTATCACAAAAAATGCTTTATAGCGCCAAATCACGATTGCCATTTAGTGAATTGGCAGTGGGCACGATTATGAATGATTACCCAATAGCCCTCAAAATTTCCAAATAAGCCTATTTTGGGGAGATTTGAATATGCTATTGCCATCGGGATAGATAGGATATACTTTAAAAAATAAATATTATAGATTGACCACCAAAACTGTTTTTCCGAAACAAAAATACCAGATTTCTAAAATAGATATAAGTGAAATATAGATATCCAGTTTACATTTCCATACGTTGTTTTTGTACGTGATATATTATTCAACTTATCTATCAGATGCAGGCGTTTCGTGGTTGGCAGGTAAGTAAATATTGCTATTCGGGTATTAGAATAACACGATATTATTTTCGAAATTGTTGCTTATCCTAATAAAACGAAATAGTACAGAACGAAATCGTGTAGAACGAAATCCAAAATACACTAGAATCGTTCACACAATCAATAGAAAATCACGAATATAAATTTAATAACATTACGGCGGGTTCAGGGAGAGGGGGACAGAGACCCCTGAAGAAATGTATTTTTTTATCTAAAAAATTACAAGAATAAGAAGTTCATAAGAATGTAGGAATATTATTGCATAAACAGTGTTTAATTGAACGTTTCTAATTTCTGAAACCTTCCAAATATTTTATATGTCATTAAATATATATGTAATTTAAAAATTCTGATTTCCGTATTGTAAGATGTTAAATATTATGAAAAGCGAGGTTAAAAAACAATGACTTTCAGAGCTGGCGTTGAGGCTTCTGATCTGCAGATTTACTAGTATAAATGTACGTTCGACATTGTTAGATCTACCATACAAAATAATTTCAACATTTTAATGCGTGTTTTTATAAGAGTGAAGGTTGTATGACACTAAAGAAATAAAATCTTAAAATGCATATAAGATAAGCAATAGTAAAATTGCTTTCAAAACACGAAAAATGTAGATGGTTGTAAATCGATCGAATAAGATGCGACTGGAATTTTAGTACAAGTGTTTCGATATTAAGCCTGGTGTGTTCAGGTCCAACATTTTCAAAAAGGGGAAATATAAGAACCACATATTTACACATTAAGCATGCTTTGCTCAGGTCCGCCATTTTTAATCAGAAATATCTTCAAATGTTATTATTTTTATTTGTGTTATCAGTGCTAATCTAGAAATCATTTTTATAACATGTCTGGTTTCCTTTATTTTTTTACATGTTTAATTATTCTTGGGTATTTTCATTTCAATAAGTAATCTAGAAATATAAAAATTTATTTGCTTTTTTTATTTTCCATTTTGATTAACTTGTTTTAATGGTGGTTGAGATGGATATGTCAGATATCTTATATGTATATAATCATATATATATATATATATATATGTAACATACTAATACATTATGGTAAAATGCTGAAATTTTGTACATGACCTTGTGAGTGTATGAGGAATATTCTACTCATTGTGAAATATTTTGTATGGGGGCCGTATACAAATTCAAATTTTGTATTTCTTCAAATTTAATCCCCTGAAAAATTCAATCGATTTCATAAAATTATGTACCCTTTTTTACGTAACTTTGTAATTTATAATATATGTCTATGTTTAATATTTAAGGAATAAAAGCGGATATTAATAATTTTTGGGACACCTTGTATATATATATATATATATATATATATATATATATATATATATATATATACATATATATTTGTTACAATTTGCAACAAATCGGAGAAAAATAGTAGCAAACACTTCCAATGTAATGCAGTCGTAATTTTGGTTTTCATATCAGCAGCCGAGTAGTATAGATTTAGTCAAGAAAAAACAAGATGACAGTCAAATACCTTTTATTAAAACATAATCCTTTCTAGATTCAAGGAAAATGCTCTCTTTAGATATCAATAAATTCAATAACTCTCTATAGAAGGACATCATTTTATTATATACGAAATCGAAGCAACAGTTTATTTTAACAACACTTTGCTGACAAAATCCTGCTGTTCAATCTGCGTCTCTGCGTCCCGTTGATTTTGCTGCGCTTGCGTATTTAAATAATCACGTGCAAAGTAACAATCAAGTCATCTTACTTCCCTACTCCAATCATAATCGCTTTTAGAGGGACTTATTAACAGTCCCGGTGAATTAATCTTGAAGCAAATTTGCTTTCGGAGCGCGAAAAAGACATTCTAGAACAATGTAATAGCCTCGAACCAGGTGTACGTCATGTAAACAAACAATAAGATCTGCTTTCGAGAGTGCGGCTAAAAATAGACTTCAGACGATGCTTTTAGCTGGCGCCACAGAAAAACAGAAAAGAAAAAGAAAAAAATAATGATGCGGAATAAAAATTAGAATATTAAAGCAATGAAACATTATAAGAAACGTTTTGATATTTAAAAAAAAGATTTTAAGTAAATAGATTTTTTAGAACGGGATAAATTAAGAGTTATGATATTTTAGCAAATTAAATAAAGAATTTAGAGAGGTTTCATATACACGGGAAATAATAGTGAATTTTAATAGGGATTTAAATAATAAAAGAGTTTTATTTACGGAATGTAAATAGTTCGCGTCAATTTTACATTTAAGCAATTTGTAATAAATGTTATTATGTGGATTAATATCTTATACCTTTACATAAGGAGCTGGATAGATTAGTTTAAGAATAGGTTTTAATTTAATAAACAGGTATAATCTATTTAATTTCTAAATTCACCATAACTTGAAAGGTAAGTTTGCAATGTACAAAGGATTTCACTATACGTTAAGCAATTTGAGATATCAAAATTTAGAAATTAAGTAGTTTTCCATTTCTATAATTATCATAATTAATTTAAAGGCACACTTATCTCTTTTCTCTTCAGTTATTTCTAAATATTTAAATTATTTATCCAGCCATTTACCATTTTGTGCGACCTCTGAATTACATAATGGTATCATTACATTAATGATAAAGTTATTCAGTACATTTTTACGGTAATAATTCATTTTTTAAATGTAATATACAAATATGGAGTATCCATAAAAATGTATACACAACTGAACTCTCCCGTCCTGCTCATTTTATTGATAGCACTGACTAATCTTGGAACGTAACGTTTGCAATGTAAGTGGTTCCAAATGCATCATTTTAAAATCGCGAGCAGTTTTCCTACTAGATTTTTTTGAAGTTCCGTCATATAATTTTACCAGGATTTCAGTGGTATTTGTTGACGACCACGGTCTTGTCGATTGTTGCTTGTGGAAATTTTTAATTGTTTCACCTGAATCAATTTTAGTTCTATTTCAAGCGATTTTAATTGGCGTATGCCTTAAAACACGTCCCCAAACTGTCCCTTCTCTTCAGCAATGGTTTCAAACTTGCAGTAATCCTTTGTGGTCATTTGACGCTGTTAAAAGCTTAATAGGGTTTCAGCCATTATTTCAAGTTAGTTAAAAAAGGAAGAAGCATAAGAACATTTTACTTATAACCGACAAATTACGTATAAAGTTTTGGGTGACACAATGTCACATAAGATAGTGACAAGATTTATTTTCAAAAAATGTTTTAACAAAAAATGTTTTAAAAATGCATATGCTAATGCATTTGCTCCGTTGAAGTTGACAAAATGATATTAGTCACATGATCGATATGCAGAGGTGGCCATCACATTTTATTTTTCAATGCACCGTGATAACATTTCTTAGGATTGCTACGAAATTAAATAGTATTTTCATAATTTGAATCTACAAATTTTGAAGCAGTATTAGCTGTTCAACCCATTCTACGCACGGGAGATCATGAATTTAACTCTAAATCCGAAATTAAAAATAAAAATCAGTACAAACAAACAAACAACTTTAAAATATCTTAATAAGAATTAGGAATTCCCCTGTTAAAGTATTGAATTGTTAAATAACTATTCAATTTAGAAAAATAATTTTTTACTGCTTAGCATTTTTTAAAATGAAATTTAATTTATCATGTTGCTATGGCAGCAGACGATAAAACGATATCTTTGGAATAAGGGAATAAATAAAATAAAAAGTTTTGTTGATGATTGTGAGAAAATGTTTTTTTTATTTTTTTAAGTAATAACTAAGCGCAATTAAATAATCGCTAATTATTTGCATGCGAGGTAAAATAATTATTGTAATACCCGCTACAGCTTCTTAGTATTGCAGCGTGGCGTACTTAATATGTATATATCGCGTTGTAGTAAACATTTAGAACTGGGTAGAAGTCGCGCGATTACGGGTTGAAAATAAAGAAACAAAAATTTGTCAAAAATATATAACAAAAAAATATTTAAAATATTCATTTTTTTGCCCCAGTCGTTCATGGGCTCCCTACCAGTACCCCGTGTGCCAAATTTCGTAGCCTTGCACCCTGTGGTTTCCGGGTTTTTGTGGTTACATAGATATATACGCGCACGGATTTCAATAGGCTATATGTATGCCAATATTATAGAATTAGAAGAAAAAAAGAGGCAATAAATTGATATATATCTTTATTTCAAACTACAGTATAGGAAAATTCATTTTAAAATTTCGACAACATTTTTAATTCCAACATTGGAAATATAAATAATTGTATTGCCCATTTGCATTTGTGGTATGTTTGTTACACATCTTTCAATTGACAAGTTTGACGTGGTTCTGAACCATTGGGATTCTGAAAAAGAAATTAAAAAAAAAATCATTAGATACATAGATTATCTGTTGAATTAGAATTATTTCTAATTAAATTTGCAATTTTACAATCAACTTTATCTTAAGTTATTTTCCAATGATACATATTGCAACCATTGTTTTACAGTGTCATACACAATATGCCCAATCTTTTAATGAATTTTCTACTTCAGATGACTAAAGGTTTTAATGTAAATATTACTAGAAATCTTGCTCTTTGAAACATTTTTTTTTTCAAAATGAGCCTACGTTTTACTATTGTTACTTAAGTACAGGGGTCTTTCATACGGAGTGTGATAAGAACTCATATGATAACTATACTGAAATATATTTGCATTGTGTAATTGATATAAAAACAAAAACGCTGAATGTGTTAAAAACAAATGATTTTTGTGTGAATCAGAAAAACACTTTATATATATTTTTTAATAATGTTATGTCTTTTGCAATAGATATTTACCAATGACTATATTGTTCGGCACATAGCTTTGGAAACCCTAATCCCATGGCTTTAAATGTCTGGGTTCGAAATCCGATCTATTGTAAGACTAGTTTCAGCTGCGGTAACATAAAGAGGCTTATTTTAAACTAGGTTGAGTTCGACAACTCCTTTAAGAGCCATATGGCTTTTCATCACGGCGCGGCGGTCAGATATGACTGTGTAAATTTAAAATCACGTGCCAAGCGCTCTCCATGCGATACCAAAAGAGTATTGTCCTCGCAATTTTCCTGAATTGCACAGTCGTTTTCGAAAGTGCATTGAAAAAGAAAGACATAACGTAGAAGGTATATAAAGAATTTTTCCTTACTTAAGTCAAGAACTTTTGTATGTGCGGCCATTCATCAAATTTTCTTGTCATAAATTTTATATCATACGTTATTGTGCATTTTATGTAGTTGCATTTCATTAACTTTTCTATGGCTTATAAAATTAAAAATTATAGTAAATGATTCGACAGTTATTTTGATACTGTAAAGGCATATCACGTCGTTTACTCAACAATAAGCTGTCAGACAAGTCACGCTATTTTTCTGATAACTCAGTCGCACCTAGTACGAAACTCCCAGTGTCGTCAAAGGATACGTTAAACAATCACAAATTTCTTCCTTGGAATTGCACAATATAGTATTAAGAAATGGTACTTAAGATTCTACACTAGTGAACTTACGACATTCAAAAATTAATTGTAAACAAAGCAAGTTGTTGGGGGCCACCGTAATACTTGCCAATCATGGATACGCATAGCATAAAATATAAAGAGAAAACATGTGTAAACTATTTATAAAATGCAATGCAATTCGAATAAAATCGTGGCTTGATGACGTCATAAACTTTAAATGCTCTATTACTCCAAAATTGATAATCAAATTAACTAAAGGTTTACTGCGTAGGATTAAGTGACTCATTTCCAATTAAAATATATCTTTGAATTGAAATTTTAATGAAATACGGGGGTCAGAAAAAATCGAATAGTGTGGAAAATATCTCAGCAACTCATTATCAGATCGACCTAAGTCTTTATGCAAAATTTATGTTTTTTTATTATCTTTTATAATCTTTCCTTGAAATAAACAATTTCGAAAATTTTTATATACCTTTTATCGGAACGAATATTTCGAGAGTCCGAAAAAAATAGTTCCGGATAATCGAGGTTACTAAAATTCAATAAGCTTCTTTCAATTATAACATACTAAGTAAACGCCAAATTTCAAATCTCGATTTGTTCGGGAGATGGAGCGTTTACAGATACACATACAGAAAGGCGGACGGCATTTTTTTTTTCTAAAGATATGTTTTTCGGAATCCCCAGTGTCTTACACATGTAAATCCATCAAAAAAAAATTTTCGATTTTCAAAACCATTACAAGACTTACCCTATACTACGTATGATGGGTAAGTAATAAGTGTTTTTTAGGAATTTTTGGCTTACATTTCATTATTTTTAAGTGACTTTTTTTGCGTAGAATATCTGAAATCGTATGCCAAAACGTTATAGATTACTTCTTTTCCTATTTTTTTATTACAGTTACACTCTGATGATACTTTGTACTTTGAATACAATTAAACAATATTTTTCGGAACATGAAAGTATCTGGAATTGCAACTAAAATAAAAAAAAGTACAAAACTATCACATTAGACTTCGATCTCAGATGTCCTATGCAAAAAGAATTATTAAAAAACATTTAAATGTAAACGAGAAATTAGTATCTTCAATTAGTTTAACAATAGCTTTCGATTTCCTACGTCGAATATATAGCTGCTAACCTTCCTGTTTTATTCCAAGTCAAAACATATAGTATCATAAAATTTATTTACTAAAAGCATTTAATAATGTAACTTCTTTCTGTCTCACTATTATATTAATTTCATTTCGCTTCTTACAAATAACTGTTTCAAGCTATTGTTCTTTGGTTTAAAAAAGGGAAGGTTAGCAGCTGATTCAATAGTACTTTTACTTAGTGCATCATGAATGCATGCTACTTAATACAACATAATGTCTATAATTAAACAAGAATGAAAAATCATGCGTCAAGCATAGATTATGTAACACTTTCCAACGCTTCCAAAATAATTTTACAAATCATTTCCGTTTAATAAGCTGAAAGATAACATCTAAGAAAACAATTTGGAAAACACATAACATGTTTAAAAACGTAATTTCAGGAATTTCCAACATATATTTCCAACATATACAATATAAGGAAAAATATCCGAATACTTTTAATCAGCCCTGTATATGATCTATAGATTTGTATATACACTACATAGGATGCTAAATTTTAGTTTAGTTAGGAAACACGTAGGACAGTTTAAAATTCTCCTTCTGGAGTTTCTGTCAATAAAAGGAAATGTGTTCGCAAAATTTTTGCGCTGCGCTGTATAGGATCTACAGAATTTATGCACACCAAGTAATAGACAAAAAGTGAGTTAAATTTAAAATCGTGTTTAGCAACTTAAAACGCACTTCCAGGAATGATTGTTAACAGACAGTAGAGAATTCTTTTGTGTGACCCTGTAAATGAACGATGACTACTATACATACAATATTCTGTTGTAAGCCTCTTGTAATACACCTTAGTGATATAGTATATAAATTTCAATGTGTTTAAAATAGTGAAACATTATTTAATTAAACCGCAGACGATTTTTCTTCATAGACGTAATGTAACGGAATTCTTTTGACTGCCCCTGTAAAGTAACTATGAGTGCTATGCACACCCTATTCCATGTTAAGCTTCTTGTAATGCACATTAGTGATATATATCAATTACAATATGTTTGGAATTGTGTAACATCATTAAAATAAACCGCAAATGATTTTTCCCCATAGACCGTAATTTAACGGAATTCATTTGAGTGTGCCTGTAAAAAAACTATAAGTGCTATACACTTCCGTTGAAATAGAGAACATTCTATAGATAACGACAATAACATATAAAAATTGCAGGGCAATCCGAGCATATTTACGGGAGTTAGAGCACGGACAGGCGGCAGACGGCCATACGGCCAGACAAACCGAAGTCATAAACACTTTTCAACTAGGTTGGAAAGTGTTAAAAATAATAATGCTACCCTGAAAGAACTCTAATTTTGAAAGTATTCATGTCTGAAACGGAACAGAGAAAGGTACTCGAAGTGTGTCTTTTCAGACAAATATCATATATATTATTTGTCGACATCCCTTTTTCTATGGATTTACAAAAAGGACATGAACGAATGTGGTATCATTTTGAACCAGCTTCTGACATTGTATACTCACATATCGTTAAAGCATGTTTTTGAATAAAAATTGCGGTTAATTAAAAATTAAATCTGCATTATTTTCATAAGTGAAATGAAAGATTTTTCTTTAATCAATGCTGCTACACAAATAAAATGCCTCATTGTATGCACAGAAATGATTATAAAAAAATAAATAGCACAAAAATGATCTGTGGGACAAAGAAAGTGAGACGTCTATGCAATGACTTATTTTATATATATGATTAAAAAAAATCAATTGTTTAAAAAAAATAAATACGTCATCGGTCTATCAAAGGTGTGCATTTCACGTGTAGACGTCATCCTTTAATACAGTTAAAATTCGATTGTTATTTTATTTCTCGCGCTTGCATTTTGCTATCTTCGATAAGTTTTTACTGCAACTTTTATGGAATAAATGGGATGCTATTCTGACTTGATTAATGTTTGCAGATATTTTTAGCCTTAATATTTCTTTAGAAATTTAAACCTGCATCTAAAAAACATTAGTTAATGCTAAAAAATGTTAGATTACAGAGCGAAATCTTCGCTTGGGTCCACTGGTACACTATGTATCCGAAAGTCAATAACATTTTCGATTTTGGACATACCTCGAATAATTAGAGAATTACTTGACGAATTCTTCTTAAACTTCAATTGCGTAAAGAACATGTTTGACCCAATATTTTTCAGCGAGGGCTTGGTGACGAAGACAAATAAAAAATTGAATAACAAAAAGAGACCAACAACAAATAGAGTAGAACAATACAATTTGCTATTACCCTGTAATATAAAGTGCTCAAAATACTCTGTAGTTGAAGTACATATCTATGTTAGTTATGTAATCTGATTTGATTATTTGTCCAAAAAAATCATATTACATTCATGGAAAGATAAAGGTGTTGCAAAATGAGAAAGAAAGAACTACCAGATGGCTGTTGTTTCTGTTTCCGTTTGTACATAGTTTGTTTTTCGGTTCTGTGATCGTCATTTACCTAAGTGTATCGTCTCTCGAATAAATAATCCGTATTAGTTAAAGATGTTTCTACATCATTTGAAGCTACAAAGACAAGAACCAGAAAATTAGGTGAGACCAAACCACCTTTTTTTAACTATTTATTGCCTTTTATGATTTAAGAAAGCGCGATTCTGTTTCATGATGCCGAAGTTCCTAAAAAATAGAAAATGTCGTAACCTAGCAAATTAGATAAATCAAAAAGCATGCGTAAGTGTCTTAGAACATCTTTACGAAGACTAATTACAAAATAACTGATTATTTGGAGGGAGACGAAATGGATAATGACGAAATTGAAGATATTAAAATTCAATTAATTGAGAATGCAGAACAAGTTTACAAATTAGATTCAGAAATTCATAAACTCATAGATGACTTAGAGATACTCGAAAATGATGTTTCATCCAGTCAGGAATATCACAAAATGATTACGAAAACGAAAGCTAAAACCGATAGATATTTAAGGAGTAATGTTCCTAACGAAAGTAAAATAAACTCTTCTATTCTATTGGTCACAGAACCTGATGAATAAAAGAATTATTCTCACGTAAGATTGCCAAAACTTGCTATACAATCTTTCGATGGTAAATATGAAAATTGGCAGGAATTATGGGGGCAATTTGAAGTGGCTATATATGAAAATGTAAGATTAACTAATGTAGAGAAGTTAAAGTACTTAAAGAATTTTTTGAAAGGAGTAACTTTAAAGCAAAATAATTATGATGTCGCCATCAGATATTTAAAAGATAGATTCGGGAAAAACGAAATTATAGTAAGATCACATGTAAACAATCATTTAAGCCTAACTCCTGTAAAATCTAGAGCGAATTTAAGAGAACTTAGACAACTGCATAATACCTGCATTATTCAAATTAGAAGTCTTGAAACAGCCAGGTTAGAATTAAATAACTAAGGAGAAATTTTATTCGCTATTTTTGTCAAATTAATTCCCGAAGAAATTGTTCTTGCGGCACGCTAAAGGCGAAGATTCCTGGAACTGTCCCAAATTATTAGAATTTCTAAAACATGAAATTGAAACGCGAGAAAAAACGTATATGTTCCGAAATTATGAAGACTTTGAAAAGAATAAAATTCTATCGAAAACATGAAACTCATAAACACATACCCACGACAACTGAATAAAACGCTTTTATCAAGAAAGATTGTTTATTTCGTTCTGGCGACCACGACAATTTTAACTTTTCCTTAACCATAAATGAACCAAAATCGAGTCTTTTACGAAAAGATTATTACTTTATTTGTCTTCGAAGGTCACTCGTATCGAAAGTTTGACGTGAAAAAATTTGTTGCAGGATTTGCAACAGGAAGCATAATGTGTTAATTTGTGACGAAACTGAAAAACAAAATAACAAAGAAGAAGGCGTCTCAAAGTCTGCCGAAGCAAAAAATCCTTTCAATGCTCTGAATTGCGCAATAAGTGCAGTAAATGAAAATGTATTTTTCAAGACAGCTGTCGCCTTTTTAAGTAACAATTCTACGGAAACAAAAATAAAAATTATTACGGATTCAAGGTCACAACATTCTTTCACCGATAAAAGATTATCTCGTAAATTTAATTTAGAAGTTATAGGAAAAGATAAATTAGCGATTTATGCTTTCGGGTCAGAACCAAAGAAATCTATTGTAATAAATAGGGTAAGAGTAAATGTAAGACGCATTTGTGATCCAGAGAAAATTATTTCTATAGAAGCCAATGAAGCATTTTCCATTTCGTTAGCTGAAATTCACAAATTTTGTATTGAAGTCAAAATACAGATTGTTGATATTGAAGGGTCTGAAAATTTAAAAGTTTCTCTATTAATTGGGTCAGACTATTTCTGGAAAATAGCTACAGGGAAAATCAAAAGAATGTCCGGTGCTTTAGTAGAAATGGAAACAAAACTAGGTTATGTATTTAATGTTTCTGAAGCAAAACGCAAAGATTTTAAAGATGTTAGTGTAATGAATGTTACAGTGCGTAATCAAAATTTAGAATAAGCAGACATTTTGAAAAGCTTGTTCGATTTAGAAAGTTTGAGAATATCGTGTAGTGACAATCTGAATTCCGAAGTTGACAAAGTTTTGAAAGAGTTTGGAAATTCTGCAAAACCAATCGAAGGTTGCTACCAAGTTAAATTACCATGGAACGAATATTCTGAGCTGCTACAGGATAACTATAATAATGCTAACAACGGTCTGCGAACATTTGTTTAAAAATTTACGAAAAATCGAAATTTTCATAGTCAGTTCAAGAACATTATTTCAAAACACATAATTCATGGGATAGCTGAAATGTTCAATGAAAATGAATGTGGTGATAATTCTAAAACCTGTTGCATGCCACAATCGAACATTCATACCGGCCAGGTAAACAACTTAGAAAATAAAGAATATGAAGTGGTGAATATGATCCTGACAACGAAACTTGAAGCTATTTTTGATATTCGAAGATTCAGCAAACTTAAACAAATATTACGAATTACTGCATGGAATCTAAGATAATAGACGCGGTAATACGCGAAGATAAAACAACGACAAATTGAGAATAATTGTCGATGCCTCCTCGAGTGAACATAATTTTCCGTCCCTTAAGGACTGCTTGAGTCCAGGTCCGAATTTAACGCCCAATATTCTAATACTTCTTTTTCAGTTCCGTCTAAATAAGGTTGTCATAACGGCAGATATAGATTGTGCATTTTTTGCAAATTGTCTTGGTGCCAGAAAAAAGAGACGCAGTTAGATTTCTATGGATTACGCAAGATGCAGCAGCTGAACCCGAAGTTTTCTGGATGACACGTGTAATTTTCGGAGCAAGATCGAGCTCTTTTTTACCGAATGCGACAATTAAACATTATATCAGCAGTATAATGATGTTTATCCAACTGCCTTCAGTGTTTTGAACAGTAGATTGTATATAGACGACCTTATACATAGTTTAGAAGACACAGATTTAGCGTACTCCATCCACGAACAAATAAGGTTCATTTTGCGAGAAGCCGGCTTTAATATGAGAAAATGGAAAACAAATGTACGCTCATTGCAATATCGATTTAAAGAAGAAGCTAACGATAAATCCACGTCATGCAAGGTCCTTGGCTATTTCTGAAATTCAGCAGATGATGTCTTAAGCGTTGAAGGTGATAAACCTTTAAGGAATAAGGATATGACAGAATTAAAATTTACGAGGAGAAGTGTAATAAAAGCTACAGGAAGAATCTACGATCCTTTAGTCTTAATATCACCATCTGCAGTTCGCGCTAAAATACTACTGCAAGACATATGGAAGGAAAGACTTAATTGGGATGATGTTTACCAACAGACATATGAAAAATTATTTCAAGAGTGGTTTGAAGAATTGTTTTACTTGAAACAGATCTCTGTGTTCAGACATCTTTTCTCAATGAAAGAAATGGAAGAACTTACAGACTGTTAATTTCACATCTTCGTAGATGCCAGCAAATGAGCTTACGGAGCAGTTGTTTATGTATGTTTTTGCAACTGTGGCGGAAGTTTCCATTCGAATTTAGTCTCTTCAAAGACTAGGGTTGCACCAGTTAAAGAAATAACTCTGCCGAGGGTAGAGCTTCTTGATGCACTTATAAGAGCCAGATTGTTCCATCATATTCGAATACATTTAAGTATACCGAGAGACGCGAAGACTACACCTTCTGGTCAGATTCCACGATTGTTCTTCACTGGATCAAGAATAATTCTCGAAACTTAAAGATGTTTGTTAAGAACAGAGTAGTTGAAATCAAGAAAATATCTGATACTGGTTGTTGGAATCACTGTCCAGGAAATGATAATCCAGCTGATACATTAAGACGAGGTGAAAACTTAACCAGTCTAAACGACTTGGAGCTTTGGTGGTTTGGGCCACTATGGCTAAGAAAGTGCAAAAGTCAATGGCCACAATCGAACATTCATACCGGCCAGGTAAACAACTTAGAAAATAAAGAATATGAAGTGGTGAATATGATCCTGACAACGAAACTTGAAGCTATTTTTGATATTCGAAGATTCAGCAAACTTAAACAAATATTACGAATTACTGCATGGAATCTAAGATTCTTCCACAATACAAGAAATCCTCAATGTAAGAGAAGTGTTTCCTTGGTTATAGAAGAACTTGAATTTGCCGAAGAATACTAGATTAAAATTACTCAAATGCAGCATTTTTCTGAAGAATATTCAGCGCTGACGCAAGGAAAACCAGTACCAGCAAACTCAGTTACTCTACTGTTTAATCCAATTTTAAATGAAAGAAAAATGATCCTGATTGGTGGACGATTACAGCAAGCTAATATATCATACCACGAAGCTCATGCAGTTTTACTACCTAGTATATCTTATTTATCAAATCTTATCACCAAAGATTGTCATGAAAAAACAAGGCATGGAGGTGTCTCGGAAATTTTAACACAACTCAGAGAAAAAACTTAGCCAGAAAAAGAAACTAGAGTTAGATATTTAAATGCAATTTATGTGAGAAACTTCGTGTTAAACCTGCCCTCCAGATTCCTGCACCTCTATCTGCCGACAGAATAAATGAAGCCTATCCATTCCAAGTTACAGGCCTAGATTATTTAGGTTCATTGTACATTAATAGATCACAATGAGACTAAGAAAACCTACATATTGGTCTTCACATGTGCTGTAAACAAGAACGGTACACTTAGAATTAACTCCGGTCATGACCACAAAAACATTCATTCCAGCCTTCCGAAAATTTGTCGGAATACAGGGAATATGCAGCACTATCTACTGTGATATCGCAAAAACATTCCATAAGGCAAAACGAAAATTAAATTTACTATGGCAGGTTATGAAAAATGAAGAATTAAAAGATTTGTTTAGTGGATTGTCCATCAAATGGAATTTTATAGATGAAAGAGCAGCTTGGTAGGGAGGTTTCTGGGAGCATCTTGTAAGACCAATTAAAATAATCTCTGTAAAGAATTATTGGAAAAACTTCAGTTACCGTTTCAAGAACTGGAAGTAATTGTGATTGAAGTAGAAGCTATTCTCAATTCTAGATCTCTCACTTCCGTTTTCAGCGATCCTCGTAGACCAGAACGTCTCACACCTGGCCATATCTTAATTGACAGAAGATTGCTAATTCTACCTCAATCAGAGATAACAGTTCCACAATCCAATGAATACCAAATAATAAAAATGAGAAAATATCAAAGAAAATATTTTGACTCAAGTATGGAAACGGTGGAAAGCTAATTATCTGCTAGAATTAAAATCAGCTCACCTGCACCAATAGGTTGACCGAACAAACGAACCTAGAGGAAACACCGTCGTTCTCATAAAGGATAACATCCCACGACTCATATGGAGAATGGGTGTTATAATCTAAACTCATCCTGGGCGTGATGATCGGACAAGAGCACACACAGTGAGGTTGCCAAACGGAGCCATCATCAGAAGACCGGTGCAGCTTCTTTGACCCTTTGAAGTCTCAACCCTTTCCTTTACAGTCGTACTTCTCCCGGCGGTAGTTGTTGCAAAATGAGAAAGAAAGAACCACCAGATTGCGCTAAGCGCGTAGAACACTTACTGACTGACTGTTGTTTCTGTTTACATTTGTGCATAGTTTGTTTTTCGTGTGTGTGATCGTCATTTACCTAAGTGTATCGTCTCTCAAATAAATTTTCCTTATTAGTTAAAGATGTTTCTAGATTATTTGAAGCTACAAAGACAAGAACCAGAAAAGTAAGTGAGGCCAAACCTTTTATTAACACTTTATTGCCTTTTATGATTTAAGAAAGTGCGATTTTGTTTCAAAGGGTTTATTTAATACATACAAAAAATTGCCGCATGTTTTTTTTTGTGTGTAGCATCCAAGATTTTCACTCAGATTTGGAAGTAAGTATTTTCAGAAAAAATAACGATGCCTAGTAGAAAAAAATACTATGATTAAAATATAAGTATATAACTAAAAATTATGGAAAATGATCTTCCCTACTTTAATTTTTAACTGCACATGTGCAGGCAGGGTGCAGGTGGCAGGGGATCAAAAAACGTTTTTGTGTTATTTAGCAGTTTGAACTATATAGATCAACTCAAACAAACAGATTTAGGATATACTATGAAAATTCGGAAACATAAAGGCGATTTAAGGAGTTGAATTTCTTTAGTTCTCTAAAAAGTAGCTGAATGATGAAAGATTTTTCACAAATTGTTATTTTTCATTTTTTATTGATGTTTTAGTTTACTTTGGAATAATCATCAACACGATCCCATTCCAAAAAAATAAAAGAATGTCCAAAATAGAAATATCCGTTTGAAAGCCGTATGTGTAGATACATTAAACAAATACTCTTTTGCTCTTTTGTTGGAAGTCAGTAAAAAAAAAAAAAAAGTTGATAAAAGGTCGTTTTACTTTCTTTAGAGAGCAACTGTATTACAGAACGCCATTTCGCTGATACTTTACGGAATTTCCACACTGTTTGACTAGCTTATTTATATGAGTTTCTCTATATCATTCACTACTAAATTATGGAAAAAAATGTGTTTAGTATCTTTTCGAATCAGCAGTTAAATGTAGAAATGCTCATATTTCATCCAATATTTAATATATTTCCATTACAATTGCATTTCTTTTTTTTTCATTATATTTATAAGGGTGAAGCACTTAGCATTGAGACTTTGTGCATTTTATACTCTTATAGGTCAAAGTTAGAAAACGGATAAAATTTAATCTGTAAAAATTGTATTTATTGATTTTACAGCATTTAAATTATCTGAAAATTAATTTTTGAGACCAGTTATCATATTATTAACATAGAATAAAGCTTTAAAATACAAAATAATTGATAATAAGAATGAAATAGTGAAAAAATATATAAATTCCTCCAAGAGCATACAAATTTCATTTTGAAAAAGTATAACAATATAATTGCATTTTGGCTGAGCGAATTTGTCTTTATTCGTTACTGTAAAAATTTTCCCGGCAACCCTGGCCGAATTTCGCAATCGTCTGTAATGTGTGAGTAATATTTTGGAGTCGTATCACCATGTTTGTTGACTTAACTCACTTTTGGCGTGAAATTAACAATATATATATATATATATATAATATACAATTTTTTCAGACAAATTTTTTCGGCTCTCTAAATTTAGCCTATAGGGCTCTAAAATGTAACAGGTCTGAATGCTAGAAGCGAGCTTCACAATAAAGGGTCATTTAAATTTTCTGAAACTGGCGATAAATTTGAGTTATAATCTTGCATGCTACAAACAACCTAGTCGGATGTGCCAATTTCAAAACTTTCTTCTATCTCACACAGGTTTCGCTTACACTAAAAACGAATCAGCCCCAATTTCAGTCAAGGTCTAACTGAATCTAAAGTTTTATTAAACTCCATGATTGTTCAGACATGTTCTTGAAATATGACTATCGGTAAAATCGCGTAAACTCTAAAAAAACACCATAGCAGCACCACCTGTTGGGAGATTTAGACCAAAACCTAACTGCCAGCAACTTAGGTAAACGTCTGACTGAATCTGAAGTTTGATGAAAATCCATGCATTAGATCTTGAGATATAGTTATCGTGAATATCATGAAAAAAAGTAGCATAGCAGCGCCACCTGTTGGGCTAACAGCACCAAAACGTAATCAGCATCTATTTATCTCAAGACCTAACAGAAACTGAAATTTGGGAAAATTCTGCTCATCAGTTCTTGTGATATAGCTGTCGTAGAACCCATGAAAAAAGTAACATAGTAGCGACGCCTGTTGGGATAGCTACACCAAAACGTAATCAGCGTCTATTTATCTCCCGTGCTAACTTAATCTGTAGTTTGATGGAAATCAGAATATTAATGCCGCATAGCAGCGCCACCTCTTGAGCGATTTTCACCAAAAACTAATCAGCACTAATATATATCAGGGACTAACTGAATCTAAATTTTTGTTAAATTAAGTGTATCAGTTCTTGAGATACAGCGCCCACAATATTTTTGTCACATAAAGATAGACTCACAGGCAGACATTTTCTAAGAACAGTCAAAACCTTCCAAAACGTTTAAATCCGTCGAAAACCGGAAGTCGAAAATTTTCATGAATCCAATACTTTCTTCTTGTAAAGGTAGAAGAAAGTAAAAAGATACAGAATTGTCTTAAAATTTGTAAAGGAACTTTTATATTCCTTTTAATATAAATGTTTTTTTTCATTATTCAGTTTGTTGTTTGTTCATTCACAATAAATAAATAAATAAATATATAAATATTCCTTTTAAACTTGCAGCAAGTTCTTCGCTTTTTCTTTTTGCTATAAGTAGTCGTCTGTATATTACAACCGAAACTAATTTTCTGAAGTTACAATGAAACACCAGAATTTTATTCTTATTTAAATTTAAAAAGTCCTTCCGGCCTGTACCGGGAGGAAAAGGTAGCTTTCCTATATCTCCGTTTTAAAATTTTAGCTAATGTTACACGAAAACAGCGAGTTAAAATGCAAAGAAAACGTTTACAAAAGATTCGTCAATACTGAATTTGAATAAGAAATTCGCCAAATTATTGAGCAATAGCCAAATTGGCTTCATTTATGAAGACATATTTTGGTCGCCAAATTTGGCGATATTTCGCCAAATGTCGCCAAGTTTGGCGAGAATTTGGCGCTAACGGATATGAATATATAGTTTTATGCGTATGAGTGGGAAAATTATCACAACAATGAAAATTTTTGTTATGTGCTGTCTTGTTTCAAAATGTCAGCCACCCTAGAATTTCAAACTGCTCTACCTCAGCTATTTTCTAATATAGAGGTAAACCAAAAAATGCTCTGGAATCCTCGTATCAAGGCCTAACACGTAATTAAAAAATAAATTTGATTTTTTAACTTTTTTGTATATTTATTTTAGTTTTAAATTTTTAAGTGGCCGCCATCTTGAAACAAAATGGCGGACCAAGCTGGCCAACGAACTTGGTCGAGTCATTGGTGAGCTTAATACACACAATTAGTTTCATCAAAATTGACTTATAAATACGAGCGTTATCGTATGACATAGGTCAGATATATATATATATATATATATATATATATATATATGTGGGAATTGAACTGTTTTCCTGCTTGAACTAAAACGACAGAGTCAAAGCCAATCAGCGACTTCATCTTGATATTGCGTCATATAATCTATGTTGAAGCATGCAAGCTCCAAACCACACTTCAAAAGGAAGTCAAAAGAGGTGTTTTGCATCGAAGGGAAGCTTTGGCAGAGTCGATGAAGTTGGTGAGTTAAGACGGTCATTTTTGAACTATACTGAAGACGTCGACACTGAGATGTTTTAGATTAAATAAGATGTAATGCAGATAATCCAGATGGTTCATTAATATTCATATTCTTACATGTATTTCTTAACTTTCTTTGTAGTTAGTTTTATTAATATAGAGTTCGATTTTAACTTGATGTTTTCTAGTTTATTTGAAGTAAATTGAGTGAATTATTTATTGAGTTGGTGTCAGAGAAAACTAAACCCCATAAGTGGTGTCGAAGCGGGATCGAATGAATGTTAACGCTCACTATTGAATAGATAGAGTTCTGAATTTTATGAGAGGAATGTACATTTAAAGTGATATTTTCGAACCTATTTTTATCATGTCAAGGTTAGTAGATATTCGAGAATTAGTTATTTCTTTAAAAACTGAAAATACATCCAGTATTAAGAATTTACATCGTTTGATTTTTGGCCATGAATGTGATAGAAAAAATCGTTCCAGAATTAGAGACTTTACTGGTTTTCCGTTTGAAGTAAATAGTGATGAATATAACGGAAAAGTTCAAAAAATTAAAGATGAATTTTCGGTAAACGAACTAATTACCATTTGTAACGTGTTATGTATTGATAATTCTGGTACTTTCGATGATATAGTTGTCAGGGTTATTTCTTGCCTGTGTAATCTAAACGTATTGAGGTCAAAGATAATTTCCGAAAATAATGAAATTAGTGATGATGAAACTGAGCTAATAAATGAGACCAAAAATAATGCTAGCATTGGTGCTGGTAATATATCTTGCAATAAAATTAATGATATTGCTTCTGGTTCTGAAATAAATGATTCTGCTAGCAATAAAAATGAAATGACACAACGCTTAACCCCTGACTTAATTTTAAAACCATCTATTGGTATTAGTGATATTGAAAATATGATTGCAACATATAGTGGTAGTCAGTATGAAAGTATCGAAAAATGGATCGCTGATTTTGAGGACGTAATCTCTTTATTCAATTTAAGTGACTTGCATAAATTAATTTTAGCGAAACGCCGTATGACTGGTAAAGCTAAACTATTGATTGAGAGTGAAAGCAAATTGAATTCGTGGCACAGAGTGAAATCGTTACTCGTTTCTGAATTTGGTACAGTTTGTAATTCTGCAGAAATGCATCAGTTGTTATGTAAAAGGAAAATGAGGGATGGCGAAACTCTTGATGAATATTTTTTAAATATGAAACGACTATGCTCTCGCGGAAATGTAGAGGATTCTGCTTTAATTCAGTGTGTTATCGGTGGTATTAAAGACCCTGTTTTCAAGAAATCATTTTTATATGGTTGTAATGATATTAGCGAATTTAAGCAAAAGCTTAAAGTATATGAAAAAATAAGATCGGATGGCGAAAATGTTAAACCAGAGATTGGTGTTAAGCTAAAATCAAAACCCGAAATGGAATCTGGTAACAGGTCAAAGGTAGTAAAGGCTATTCGTTGCTTTAACTGCGGGGGGGGGGGAAATCACAAAAGCATTCACTGTAGAAACAAGGATAAAGGCCCTCTTTGCTTTTCGTGCAATTCGTATGGTCATAAATCGTTTGAATGCAGTAGGAGAAAGGATGTAAAGGCATCAAATGATCGTTCTCAAATAAATATTGTAACGAGTTTCAAGGATTTAATTCTTAAAGAGGTTAAATTGGATTCATTGAAGTTAACTTCATTAATTGATACAGGCAGCCAGAAAACGCTTTAAAAAAGAGTGTTTATGATAATTTGAGGAATGTGTTCAAATTGGAAGCTACGGATACGTGTTTGACTGGTTTGGGGAAAACATTAATTAGGCCAGCAGGTTATTTCAAGGCAGAATTTGAGGTAGATGATTCGAAATTTGAAGTTGACATTTTTGTCGTTAACGACAGTTCGATTAATTTCAATTTAATTATTGGCATTGATGTTATTCATCAAGGTACTTTAACAATTTCTGGAGATGAAGTAAAAATGTGCAAAACCGAGGATAAATCAAGTAATTTTTTGGTTAATATAGTAAATATTTTAGATGAGCCTAAACTTGATTTTAGTTATGTCACTGATAAGGGCTTGCGTTCAGAATTGTCCTCCCTAATTGAAAGCTATGTGCCTACAAAATTAAAAACGGTTGACGTTAAAATGCAAATTAACCTTACTGATGAAATTCCAATTTGTTCATCCCCTCGAAGATTACCTCTGTGTGAGAAAAAAAATGTTGAAACCCAGATTGAGGAGTGGCTAGCACAAGGAATTATTCGTAGAAGTTCTTCTGATTTTTCATCGCCGGTGGTTTTAGTTAAGAAAAAAGATGGTACAACGAGACTTTGCATTGACTACAGACGTCTTAATAAAAAGACTATACGCGAACACTTTCCATTGCCTGTCATAGATGATGTTATAGATCAATTACATTCGGCTGAGGTGTTCACAATAATCGATTTGAAAAATGGGTTTTTTCATGTAGAAGTTGAGGAAGGTTCTCGAAGGTACACTTCTTTTGTAACTCATAACGGCCAATTTGAATTTTTTAAGTGCCCGTTCGGATTGACCAATTCGCCAAGTGTATTTCAGAAATATATTTATAACGTGTTTCGAAGTTTGTTAAAGGACAATGTAGTGGTTATATACATGGATGATCTAATAATACCTTCTAAAAATGAAACTGAAGGCTTAGAAAAGCTTAAACTTGTTCTGCAGACCGCATCTGATTATGGATTAGAGTTAAATATTAAAAAGTGCATGTTCCTGAGGCGTGAAATTGATTTTTGGGGTATAGAATTTTGAATGAAAAATTATATCCTTCTCCACTTAAAACAAAGGCAGTGATGAATTTTCCTGAGCCAAAAAGTATCAAGGATATTCAAAGTTATTTGGGATTAATTGGATATTTTCGAAAGTTTATAAAGGATTACTCAGTTATCGCTAAACCTCTGAGCGACATGTTGAGGAAAGATTCTAAATTTCGATTTGATGTGGAAGAAAAGAAAGCCTTTAGTGAGCTTAAAAGTATTTTGTCTTCCGAGCCAGTTCTGTCAATATACAATCCCAAAAGTATAACTGAAATTCATTCTGATGCTAGTATTGATGGCTACGGAGCAGTATTAATGCAACAGTCCCCAGTAGATAATAAATTTCATCCTGTGTATTTTTCCAGTAAAAAAACAACTGAATCGGAGCGGAAGTGCACTAGTTACGAACTGGAAGTTTTGTCGGTGATAGAGGCCTTAAACAAATTTAGAGTGTATGTATTAGGCATTCCATTTAAAATAGTTACCGATTGCAATGCATTTAAAATGACTATGGATAAAAAGGAGATGAGTACGAAAATTGCGAGATGGGCAATACTGTTATCTGATTTCGATTATGAACTAGAGCATAGGCCAGGCATTAAAATGAAGCATGTTGATACATTGAGTAGGAATCCTGTTTGTATGGTAGTTCAGGATAGTTTAACTTTAAAAACTGCTCAGACTCAAGAGAATGATGATTATATTAAAACAATAAAAGAAATTTTGAAGGTAAGACCTTATGATGATTATTTAGTAAAAAATAACGTTCTTTATAAATGTGTTAACGGAAGTGATTTGTTGGTTGTCCCAGAGGAAATGCAAATGAATATAATCAAAGCTGTTCATGAAAGGGGTCATTATGCAGTTGTTCGAACAGAAAAGAACTTAGAAACTGATTTTTATATTCCTAAGGTTAAACAAAAGATTGAAAGGTGTATTGAAATTACTAATCTTTTGAATGCTGAAACACAGTCCGATTTTATAAATAATCGTGAGGAATTGAGAAAAGAAGCGAAAAAACAAATTTTAAGGGTTCAAAATGAGAATCGCAAAACCTACAACCTGAGAAGAAGAAAACCTAATAAATTTAAACTTAATGATATCGTTGCTATAAAGCGTACACAACAAGGTCCGGGTTTAAAGTTAAGACCAAAGTATTTGGGTCCTTACAAGGTTGTAAAATTAAAGAGTGGTGATACCTATGATGTGAAAAGAATTGGAATTACAGAAGGTCCAATGATTACTAGTACTTGCGCTGAATACATGAAGCCATGGACTGATACTGGTGAAGTTTAGTTAAAGAAATCCTGATTGTGACATTATCCTAATTGTGACAGCAGACTGACACAGACTTGTTGATATATTTAGGAATAGTATGAATTGTGTTTTTTTCGTGAACGTTTTGTTAAAGAACTTTAGTTGCTGTTTTTATTTCTTTTGGTAAAAACGTATTACATATCAGTCACCTGAGGGCAGATCACAGTCAGTATGGCCGAATGTGGGAATTGAACTGTTTTCCTGCTTGAACTAAAACGACAGAGTCAAAGCCAATCAGCGACTTCATCTTGATATTGCGTCATATAATCTATGTTGAAGCATGCAAGCTCCAAACCACACTTCAAAAGGAAGTCAAAAGAGGTGTTTTGGATCGAAGGGAAGCTTTGGCAGAGTCGATGAAGTTGGTGAGTTAAGACGGTCATTTTTGAACTATACTGAAGACGTCGACACTGAGATGTTTTAGATTAAATAAGATGTAATGCAGATAATCCAGATGGTTCATTAATATTCATATTCTTACATGTATTTTTTAACTTTCTTTGTAGTTAGTTTTATTAATATAGAGTTCGATTTTAACTTGATGTTTTCTAGTTTATTTGAAGTAAATTGAGTGAATTATTTATTGAGTTGGTGTCAGAGAAAACTAACCCCCATATATATACATGATACGTAAATACTCGCTTTACAGAATCAATCGATAAACAACAAAATACGGACTTTAATTTCAACTAATACACTTTTGGTTGAAACTATATAACAAAAATTTAGCTTACCATAATCCAGCCAGGCCTAATAACCCCTTTTCCGGCTATATTCCTTTATATCTCGCTTCATAATAATAATTAGAAGACTGGCTTTTTGCCAAGTCTCGCGATCCAACATTTTTCAACTCGCGCATCAAAGTCATGGATAATAATGGAGTGTCAGTTCAGTGACAGTTCGTTTGATGATCATTTATGTGAAGTGTTCAAACTGAAATCCTACAAATCTGTCATCCTGACGTGATGGCGTCTCGATATCAGCATCTTGATTTGTTATGTTTTTTTCATGCCTAACAGTTATTTTTTTAGATTTTTATTTCTTTCTGAGTATTGCTCTCTGTCTTTAGGATCGGCATATCTAATATCTCTGTAATTCCTTTCCGGATATTGCACTCTATCTTTAGAAACTACACAACTATTGCTTCTAGAAGGATAAGAATTTGGATAAGCATCTCGTCCACTATAAGCTCCTTTAAATCCATGATCAGAATTATTCTTATGTGATGGTTGTGAATATCTTTGTTCATTATATCTAGCCTTGCACGATCAGCCTTGCACTAGCCTTGCACTCTTGTTCAGTATAGTTCAGTATAGTTCAGCCACCATAATTATAATTATTTCGACCATGATAGTAGCCTCTATTCATGTATCTAGGGGGAAATTTTGGATTATATCTTGCTTTTAAATTAGGTGAAGCATTTTCTGTTATGACTTGAGGTATCAAAGAATTTTCAGTCTCAAAGTTTTCATGAAACTCAGATTTATTTTGGTAAAAATTCTCGGAACTCTGTTTCCCATATCCATATTTATTGTAATTTCCATGGTAAAATGCGACTGTTTAAAATATCTCTGGCCATATCTATTATTGCTTCTGTTATCAAATGGTCTATTAAAATTTCTGTTCTTACCCTTATGATCAAAAATCCTATTGCGATCTTTCACATAGTCTTTTCTACCGTGTACAGGATTACTACTTTTTATAATTTTCTTCTGGAGATGGATAGTCAACATTCCATTCATCGGATAATCCTGTATCTTTTGCCCTATTCGGCTTATATGGTTTTATTAATTTTCTTATTTTCTCTCTGTTTGCTAAATTTGTAACACGAGTCAAATTCATCCCGTCATTTACGCAGTCGATTTTAACCATATCTTCCCAAGCTCGATTGTCGTTGTTTATACTTGCTTCATCAATTTTTGTCGGTACTTCGTTAATTTTCATGCATCCTACTCGAACTTTGTTGCCGCTTATTATTCTATCACCATCTTCCGTTACTTTTAACGTTATGCCTTCTACTGCTTTTCTACCTATTATTAAATCGCAGTCAGTCTCTTGTACCACGTAAAATGTATCCTGGATTTCTGTTTCATCCACGTAGACTTTATGCCAGAAAAAACCTGTTGGCTTAATTTCTTCACCACCTATGCCTGATATGTATATATTGTCGCTGGTTAGTTTTGGCGCATTTATTGCAGTATGATATCTTGAACTGGTGATTGAAATATCGCTTCCTGTATCGATTATCACGTTTGTTTTTATTCCGCTAATATCTAAGATTCTTCCTTTTTTACCATTTAACCTGCACATATTAACTATTTTTCTTTGCGTGTTTTGGGTCTCATCTTGGTATTTTGTTTCTCGCCAATTTTGATTATGTTGCGGGTAAAAATTTGAATATTCTTGTTCTGTATTTTTCGCCATGGCACATTTCGCACTCACGTGACCGGGGTTGCCACACGCAAAACAGATTATATGCGATTCTTTGCTTTCGTGACCTACATAATGCCTATTATTAACTTGGCGTCTTTTCGAATTGGCGTAGTCAGCCACTCTCGATCTTCTGTCCCCAAAATGTCCGCTTGTATTCCTAACTGTTTGTTTATTGCAAACCCTTCGTGCCGTTTCGTAAATATCCAATTTTTTAACTAAGTCATCAATTTTCTTTATTACTAATAAATCCTCTGCAAAATGTGTCTTCGTTTCCGCAGGTAAATTATGCCTGATTTGATTAACAATAATTAATTCAGATAAATCTTCAAAGCTATTTACTTGAAGACCATCAATCCATTGTTGGAAAGTCACCTTTATCTCATAAGCGAAATCTCGCCAATTGGCTGATGGCTTTTTTTAGATGAGAAAAATTTCAGCCTAAACTCCTCTGGTGATAGCTTGTAGCGTTTTAGTAGTATATTTTTTATGTAATCGTAATCGTGAATTTCAGGTTCGTTTTCCCTTGTTATTATATTAATCGCATCTAACGGTATTAGATTAATTAAATAATTTACCCATTCTTTTTTATCAATGCCCGTTTGCGCCATTTGCCTTTCGTACATAGCTAAATATAAACTGATATCATTCGAGCTATCATATTTAGTTAATAATCTAAGCAATTCAAATTGCTTACCTGGATTTGTCCTTGGGTCTTCATTAATGTGTTCTCTTGAATTTTCTTGTATCTGCAATTTCTGAATTTCAAAATTTTGCTCCGATTCTATTTTCCATTTTCTCTCTTCCATTTTCATTTTCAATTTCTTTTCTTTTGCTTGTAATTTCTTCTCTTCCAGTTCTGCTTGTAATTTCTTCTCAATAGAAGAAATTACACAGAAGAAGAAGACGAATACAGATTAACAGGAGAATAATATTTATTCTTGTTCTGTTTTTTCATTTCTAGCTGCTATCACTACTTCTAATCGATCTCTTATAAATTCTTCTTCGTAACTCTCCCAACTCTTGATCAGCTTTATTAGGACGGGTATTGTCGGTTTTTCTGGTGCTTCAATTCCGCATTCTTCGCAGAGGTTTATTAGATCAATTCTCTTAGCTTTATTGAGAGTTCCCATGCTTATCTTTCAAAAATTGTACTTGGAGGGATACGATTACGGTTTCACCTTGCTAATTCGTAACCCAACATTTGATACTGGCGTTTTACAACACTTTACGTTTGGTTTCCATTTCACTATTAGTGGCTTTTACTTTTAATATTCCCGGCCGAGCTCCCAAAAATGTAAATAAATGATACGTAAATACTCGCTTTACTGAATCAATAATCGATAAACAACAAAATACGGACTTTAATTTCAACTAATACACTTTTGGTTGAAACTATATAACAAAAATTTAGCTTACAATAATCCAGCCAGGCCTAATAACACCTTTTCCGGCTATATTCCTTTATATCTCGCTTCATAATAATAATTAGAAGACTGGCTTTTTGCCAAGTCTCGCGATCCAATATTTTTACAACTCGCGCATCAAAGTCATGGATAATAATAGAGTGTCAGTTCAGTGACAGTTCGTTTGATGATCATTTATGTGAAGTGTTCAAACTGAAATCCTACAAATATATATATATATATTTGTAGGATATATATATATATATATATATATATATATATAAATCAACATTTGAACGGAGGGTGGTTTTGGTGTCTGGGGGTCATGATCGGTGAAAATATATCGAAATTTTCCGGAATTGCTTTCCTCCGAACGGCTGCAATAGGTAGCTTTATACTTTTTTGTATTGAAAGCTACCTAAATGTCAAAAATGGGGAAATATAAATCGGTTTCAGTTTTTAATGAGTGATTAATGCGATATAAACTATTGAAAATTTAACCATTCCTTATCAAAAATAAACGTCCATTAGTTATACATAACTCGAACAATAATTTCTGTGTTTATTTATTTATTTTTTATTTATTTATTTTTGTATCACATTTTGCATCTTGAAACCCAAGAAAAATATTCATGCATATTTTCAATTAAAATATATTTTTAAAAATATTACTTAATAATGAATAATGCGATTATTAGAATTTCACAATTTGATATATATATATTCCATAATCACCATTAAAATCCACACGATCAATCCTTTACATCACTAAATAAATATTTGTTTACATCTAAACGATAGTTCTGATGTTACCATCTAATATGTGATTTCGGTAAATTTAATAGGTCGTACTTGCAATTAAAGTTGAAAATCTCCCTAATTCCATTATATGTATGCTACATTGCAGCCAATTAATGGCGTGCATGTGGATTTCTTTAATCGTTATATCAATTAAGTTATCATCTAATATGCGACTTCGGTAGCTTTAATGGGTTGTACTTGCAATTAAAGTTGAAAATCTCCCTAATGACATTATATGTGTGCTAAATTGCAGCCAATTAACGGCATGCTTATGGATTTTTTTAATCGTTACTCTTGTAAGTAAATAACTGTTAGATCATTGTGTTAATAAATTGAGCTGAATTATCACCCAAACTTTAAAACGTTTTTCACATTCTTCACGCTGCCGCATAACATATTTTAAATCATAGTTTGTCTGTGTTCAAAAATAGAGCAATGGCAATTCGTATTTAGAGTATATGCGGCATGACAAATTGGGGAAATTCTCAAAATTCTAGGTGATCATATTCAGATTCCAAAGTTCGTATAAAAATAAATATGTATATATGCCATTCAGAAAAATATTTTTTAACAAAAGTATTCAATAGAATAAAATCATATTTAATATTTGACCCGGGTTCAAGTCCCGGCTTGGGTACTTTTTTACTATGTTGGCTATACGCCTATTAAGCAATTAAAATTTGAGTATACAATAGAAGGTTTAAAAAACTTTGATACAAATAGCGTTAACTCGCGACGTCGATTTTGGTGGTAACAAGTTTAATCTTTGAACAACTTTTCTCAATTAGAATTTTAAATTTTTATATTTTATTTGTATATAGTACTATTAGACCTCCTATAAAGCCTAAAGTGAAGAAAGTGACGGATTACAACAAGAACTAATAGCAATTCGTGTTAAAAAGGTGATATTGTGATCCCTTTTAATCTGTTAGTTCACTTAACAGAATAATATATTTCACCAATATAGTTATTTGTATTTTGTCTAGTACATTTTTAGGTCTTGATAGATTTAGTTTACATATGTAATGTATGCATCAGTCACAGTAGCTTCATTTGATAACAGAAGGGTGTAGATGCAAAATTCACCCTCTCCACTTAACCTAGTTTTTTAGAGAAATGCAAAAAACTGATTATTATTAATAAACGTGATATATTGGCACAATTGTTTTGTGATATATTTGTTGCCATAACAACTAGTTGCACATAGTCCTAAACCTGTAATAATTGTGGTAAAGCTAGAATTTAAATTTAAATATGGAAAATGGGAGTTTTGCAGCCAACGTTTATGGGTAATGTTATTTATAAACCAAAATAGTTATGAATTTAAAACAAGAACAAGAAAAAAATCTGAACATTAGTTTTTATTATGTTATTTTGAAGGGTAATAAACAACAAAAATCAAAACGCAAAAAACACTTTAAAAAAATAATTTCTGCAAAAATTTTACTATTAGACATCGCTTATCTTCTTCACTGTCATTAAACTATTAGAACATTTTACAGTACTTCTTACTTCTTTACCTCCCTGATTGTTTGAATTGGAGAGTGGGAGTTTTGCTGCAAAACAGTTATTGCATAATGTAATTTATGCATCAAAACGAAATTTTGAGCTTTTTTTTCAACCTTAATATGTTTTTTATGGTCCAAAAAATTAATACAGTCTGATTCGTCTTAAAAAGACGAACACGGTGATATGAATAACTTAATACTTTAAAAAAGTGAATAATGTGACTTTTGCATCTGCACCATTCAATTATTATATAATTTAAACCCATCAAGAATTTTTTTTAAAAAGTATTTAATTTTTACGTTCAGTAAAATACTTACGCGTGCACATTTCAGGTGTTCTTTACATGGGCAAAACAAGTCATTTTTGTTACGTCTTCCAGAGCATGCATCGTGACAACCCTCTCCTGAAAAATTTGTTTTTATTAATATATGAAACAAATTCAAATCTTCTGTTCACATTGCGAGTAAAATAGACGTTCGACATGCATCAATTATAATTGTTTTACATGTAGACATTGCGTAATTATATCTTATATTAGTTCTTGACTTATGATGTGTTACTTAGTTTGGGTTCATAAAGCGTTAACTGCAGGTTTTCAAAACCATTGCGGATAGACATTCAACATATTTTATGGGCACATATCTATAAAATAATTAATTTACTATAAAGCGGGTCTCACTGTCAAATTAGAAAAATGTAAATTTATTCTTAAAGAGTTAAAATATCTTGGCGTTCGGATCACACAAGAGGGCATACAACTGACAAACAAAAAACAGATGCAATTGCGGCAATGGCACCTCCAAAGAATGCGAAACAAGTAGCGACATTTTTGGGTATGGTGGCTTGGTTTCAAAAATTTATACCACATTTTTCAGAAATATGTGAACCATTATATGCTTTGAAACGAAAGAGGGTTAAGTTTGTTTAATCGAAAGCGGCTCAAAATGCTTTCGAACATCTACAGAATTCTTTAATTTCTTCGCCTGTTTTGGCTCATCCTGATTACTCTTCACAATTTGAATTATACTGTGACGCTAGCGCAGTCGAAATTGGTGCAATGTTAGCTCAGAAAGGTCGCCCCATAGCTTTTGAGTCCAGAATTTTAAATACAGCGGAACGTAACTATTCAATTACTGAACGCGAATGTCTTGCTGTCATTTGGGCTTTAAACAAATTCAGATGTATCTTCTGTACTATCCCGGTCAAAGTCGTTACGGATCACTCTGCTTTAACAAAGTTAACGCACGGAAAAGGTTTATCGTCTCGAATGGTTCGATGGTGTTTGAAATTAGCGGAGTTTAATATTGTAATTGAGCATAGGAAAGGACAACGCAGTAGCAGATGCTTTATCGAGAAACCCTCAGGAAGGTGTTGAAATGGTTGAGGAGGTTAAGGTTTGTATTTTGTCGTCATTGGTTTTGAAATCGAGAGAGCAACTCATAGATGAACAGAAAAAGGACGAGGAATTTGGTCAGTTATATAAATATTTAGAGGATGCTGAAATGGTACAAAGCGCGGACGCGCACATGTTCCAAAACTGGTCCCAGAATTTCAAAATTATCGATGGCCTTTTATTGTATTCAAAAACTGTAAATTCTCGTGGTGAACTAAGAGTTTATATTCCAGCTTCTCTTCGTAAGGCCATATTGCATGAATTTCATGACAATCCATTAGCAGGTCACCTAGGTGTAAGTAGAACGTATGCTAGATTATGTGACTCCTGCTACTTCCCTAAAATGCGAGAAGCAGTGCGCGCTTATGTCTCCAGCTGCGACACATGCGAAAAATATAATTATAAGAATATAAGACCAGCTGGCAAATTAATTTCAATTAAAAAGTCCTTTCCCCTAGAATGTATCGGAGTTGATTTAACCTTTTAAACGCCAATGTTCCCGAACGGGAACATCAAATTTAAAATTCATTAAAAAAAAAAGTTTCGCTTCTATAGACTTACAAAAATTATTATTTATTAACAAAAGTACATTTATTTTTTTAGACTAAAAACTATTTATGTTATATAATTATTTAAGCTTAAAAAAATTCGTAAAAAAGTCATTTTTTGTCAATTTTTACTAGGATTGTTAAAAAAATTCACATAAAAATTTTAAAAGATGCAAAATTCATGAAATTTCAGAGTTATGATAAATAAGGTCCATTTTAAAGGATAAGCATGCTAAATAACAGTTTTCAATAAAAATGCGTTTGCTATAAGATATCAAATTCTATTGTTCCCATTCGGGAACATTGGCGTAATTCACTATACAGAATTCGATCATTTGCACTGTTGATCTATTTTCCTAATTTGTAATATTGAGAGTCTCAGAATTATACTGAATCTCTTTTGCTGTGTTTAAAAGCAGATCAGTGGCTTTTCGAATTCCACTTACACCCTTTTCACCCCTCCCCCCTTCTCTTGCTTTCTTCCCTCACTAGTGCGGGGGTGAGAGTTTTGTCCAAACAACTGTTTTGCTCAGGACTGAGGATGTTTATGACTTTTTCTAAGTATCCCGCGAAGGGTGCTATTTGTTAGCAATAATTCTTACTTTCTTATCGTATGTAAGAGTTTTGAGATAGATCACGTGGTTCAGCACCCACCCAGTTCTTTTATTTATTTATTTTTTCCTTTTCTCTTTCTGAATTTTTTGCATCGTTCATTTTGTAAGTAATAGAGGGTGAAGCTAGAACGATATTTTTACTTTGCTTCTTTGATAGATATGGCTAATCGTGAAAGATTTTTAACAGTACAGGAAGATATTGAATATTTTAACTCTTTATCAGATTCAGATGCTTCGGTTGATTCTGTTATAGATATTTGCCAATTGCCTCCTGATGAAAGTGGTGCTATAACAGATGAAGAAGATGTAAATGAAAATGAATTTCAAAAAATTATGCCTGCAGATGTATGCGGACAATTAGAAGTTTTTACACATAGATCACTTGATGTATCAGATGATGAAACGATTGTTACTGTACCTTCTACATCAAAAACTGAATCAAGTTTGAAGAGAAAGAGACTATCAAAGAAAGAAGATATGAAGCCGAACTGGAATAAAAATGCATCTTTCAAAAAATCTTTAGAAACCATAAGTAATATGAAGCTTTGCGAATCATTTCCCGAATTAGCAAATTTATCGCCAGCTGAAATCTTGAACAAATTTTTGCCGATGGAATATTTAGCCCATTTATCAGAAATGACAAAACTGTATGCAATGCAAAATGGGAAAAATATTGATGTAGACGAAAAGGATATTGGGCAATTTTTTGGGTTACTCTTATTTAGTGGCTACCATACTGTTCCTGGTGAGGATTTATATTGGAGCACTTATGAAGATTTGTCTGTTCCAATAGTTGCTTCAGTTATGTCTAGAGCCCAATTTAGGAAAATAAAGAAATATTTTCATATTATAGATTCAAATGATTTGAAAGCAGGAGATAATTTGGACAAAATTTCTCCCTTTTATCAAGAACTTGAAAAAAATTTTCGGCAGTTTGGAATCTTTCACAGAAAACTAAGCATTGATGAATCTATGGTTCCATACTATGGTCATCATTCAGCAAAAATGTTCATAAAAGGTAAGCCTATAAGATTTGGTTTCAAAATTTGGATGCTTTGTTCGCATAATGGTTACCCATATGCAATGAAAATTTACGGTGGAAAAAGTCCGGAAAGGAGTAATATTCCCCTTGGATCAAGAGTTGTATGGGAACTTTTATCGTGTATTGAAAATTCGAAAAAACACGAAATATACTTTGATAATTTTTTCACGTCTTATAAACTTTTGGCGGATTTATCAGACAAAGATTTTAAAGCAACTGGTACAATTCGGGATACTAGAACAGGACAATGTCCTTTGCAATCATTAAAAAAATGTCCAAATGCGAGAGAGGAAAGTACGATTTTCAGTGCGATGGAAAAGTTTATATGTGCCGATGGAACGATAGTTCAGTTGTTACAATAGCGTTAAATTACGATACTCATGAACCTATCGATAAAGCAAAACGATTTTGCCGTAAAGAAAGAAAAAAGGTAGATGTTTCACAGCCACATCTTGTAAAGTGCTATAACGAAGGTATGGGTGGAGTTGATTTGTTAGACAGACTTCTTGGAAGTTACCGTCCTATGTTCCGCAGCAAAAAGTGATACTGGAACTTATTTAGCAATGCCCTAAACATGGCTGTTGTTGCGGGATGGATTGTACATACTGAATTACACCACAACTCAACATCAGAACTGTCACACCTGAATTTTCGAAGAGAGGTGACTTTGAGTTTACTTCGAATGAAACCCAAGATTCATTGTATTCCAGGTCCACGTGCCCATCCAGTAGAGTCTGCACGGCAGTCAGATACGCACTATTTGGTATCATCATCTCAAGGACGCTGTGTAGTTTGCCAGAAAAATACAAGGAAAATGTGCTTTGAATGCCAAAAGCGACTGCATTAACACTGTTTCCCTCTTATCACGGACAGTGATGCAAACTATAAAGTAATAATAATAATAATTTGATAAAATAATTTGTATTTTATATAATTATTATTTATAGTTTTATGTAGTTAATATTTGTAATACATATAATTATTTTATCATTAACTTTCAAGTAGTTATTTGTGCTTTTCTATAGTTGGTTTAAACATTTTTACTAATTCTATTTATATCTATGCACATATATATTATTTAATTCTTTCTTTGTGTTTGATTGTTTTTATAAAGTATAATATTCAACACACGAATTTCACTTAAAATTTTTTTAATGTTATTAAATCTGTCAAATTTTATTCATACTTATAAAATTCTAGCATAAGAACCATAAAATTTAATCTATTGAAAAATATAGTAAAAACTTAATGAATCACGCCAATGTTCCCAAACGGGAACATACCCGAAATCGTACATAAAATTTTTTTGGGGGGAAATTTCTTCTTGCATTGTTTAAATAGATGCATTTAAATCTTATTTTCACAAAGAAATAATATTTTTTATACTTGGAACACAGAGCGGCGTTTAAAAGGTTAATTGGTCCTTATCCCTTAACTGGCAATAGATTTAGATTCGTACTAGTAATTGTAGATTATTTCAGTAAATGGGTTGAGTTCATCCCCCTCAGAAAAGCTTCAGGCAAAATTGTAGCTAATGCTTTATTTAATGGCTTTATTTCGAAATATGGTGCACCATCCCAAGTAATTAGTGATCACGGTCCCTGTTTTATATCCGAAATTTTTCAGGAATTGTGCGCATAGCTGGAGATATCTCACTCTTTTACTGTTCCATACCGGCCACAGTCTAATATGACTGAGAGGGTCAATAGAACTCTCATTCAAATGATTTCTTCCTTCATTGGCACTCATCATTCAAATTTGATCAGTTCTTGCAGCATTTTGCCTATGCTTTGCGTACGGCAGTACACGAGTCCACTGGTAAAACCCCTGCAGATTTGTTTTTGGGTCGTAAGATTATAACTCCTTTTCAACAGTTGATTAGAATCTCAGGTAATGAAAACGAATATATGATTCAGGATATTGATAAGTTGGTTAAGGAAGCACAAATAAAAATGGGAAAGGCTCAGAAAAAAACAAGCGTTGTATTATAATATGCGTCGGAGGGAGTCGGAGATTAGAGTTTGTGATTTTGTTTTGTTGGAAAAGCATTGGTTAAGTTCTAGTCGGCAAAAACGAGTTGCTAAGTTTGGACCTAAGTTTGAGGGACCGTATAAAGTGATTAATAAATACGGCAAAAGACAGCACCCACATTCGTTATCGACAAATAGCTCTAAGCCCACAGACAAGAAGTTTATGCAGAATCCTTCTACGTCACTTCGACCACGACAGAAAAGACTTTTGTCAAATTCATCGACAGACATTCCGGTTAAGAGAGGACGGAAAGGCACCCCATCGAGAGCACTTAACACTCCAACAGATCTCAACGAATCCAGTGATGGCCAATCATCTCAGCAGTCAGCACATCGACAGTTCTAAAGTAACGCACAAAAACGTGGCATGGACTATCTCCCCTCAAAAAGTAAACGGCACCGGAGAATCACCAGAAAGCGAACTTAGCCTTCCTCATCACGATCGGAAGCCTCAAGGAAAAGACAGCCTGTTGATCCTACCGCGACCTACGTTATATACGGCCGATGCATGACGTTTAAAACGTCACATGGAGTGGATCATTTTTACACGGTGATTGGTGCAAAACCGAGGCGCGCCGCTTTGCACCAATTGCAGTGCAAAAATGATCCACTCCATGGGACGTTTTAAACGTCATGCACCGGCCGTGTATAACGTAGGTCGCGATCCTACAGTCTTCGAGCTTAGCAATCATCGAGACCCGCCTAGCAATCATCGAGTGGACAATTCAGTAAGCCCGCCTAGAAGTCGTCGAGTGGAATCTACGAGCAGTCGTCGAGTGGAATCTACGAGCAGTTTTCTACGAACATGTTTCTGAAAATTCAATTTTTTTCAAATTATGCATGATGGGCTTGGCGGCAATCTTTCCATATTTCTAGGCCCTCAAATTTCTAAAGTAAAAGCGTAATATGTTTGCAATGTAATATGTTTATAACAATGTCGAAGTTCAGATTTTAACTACAAACAGATATATTGAGGAAGACTAATATTTTGATAACTGAAAACGAAAACGAAACGATTAAAATATTTGCTTAAGTTACAATTTTGGACTTCGGATTTTAACTACGGATATGGGTGCTTAGAATTTTGTGTATAATATGGAAAGATGGCCGCCAAGCCCATCATGCACAATTTGAAAAAAATTGATTTTTCAGAAACACGTTAGGATGTATTTAGTAGAGGAGAAAACGATTTCTATTAACATATACGTAGCACTCGACTTATATATATGATAACTTCTTTACTGGAAAAAAGTTAAATAAGTACTATAATAAAAGCTTGGAAATTTGATATCACACCATTTTTTAGCCACAACATTCGTTTTTTTTAAGCTTGGCTGTTTTTTTTTTACTTTTGAAAAGTTATTTTTTGTAGATAATTTTAATTCTGTCAAGTTCTTTATTTATATAACTATCAGTACATACTGTAAATGCTCTACGGATGTAAAACTTATATGCAGCCAGTTTATAACTTAAAGGTGATGAAGCAAATCTGGAAATAGTATTATTTGACCGCATATTTTTCCTATAAACTGTTCATTCTATTTTCAATTATTTCTATAGTAACTGGGATTCTATAAATTCCTGCAAAATCTTCTATCGATATGGGATTAATCTTCTTATGTAGTAACGCTTTCAATTTAACTGGAGAGGATACTACCAAATTTATTTCATATTTCTTTAAATTATATTTTAATTTTTCAAAAAGTTTCGGATTATACTGAAATTTGTAAAATTTAGTTGGTTTTCCTGTTAATTTTTGATGTTTGTATCATGATATTGATATTGATAAATGAACTTATTGACTAACTTCTCTGAAAAACCATTCTCATTTGCTATAATTGTCTGAGTGCAACGAAGACTCATACACAGCGCAGTATTACTTTGCCCCATATATAGCTACGATGGATATTAAAACCTTTCGTCAAGCATAACTCAAAAAATATTTAACGGATTTCGTTCAAATTTTTACAGCAGGTACCTATAAAGGTGACAACGTCGTCTATTTATTACCAAGAATAAGTGTCAAACCGTTTGGAAGTTATATTAAAAAAATAGATAAAAAAGCACAATTAAAGTACATACGTCACTAAATTTTGTGCGTACGTCATTTTCACCGGCGGGAGATTTTCGTAGACAATCGGAATTGAAAAGTTCATGGAATACATGGAGCAAAAAAATATGCAAGCACTAATATTCAGCACAATAAAATATATATTTCAATTTAATAAAAATGGAAAGTTAATCTGGAATTTTTTCTGTTTGAAAAGTATTAGAGATTAGTAAGAGTAGTATTAGTATTAGAGATTTGGCGTAAATCACACCATTAGCAGATTTTTTTTTTTCGCGTGTGTATGTTAGGAACAATTCTTTGATGTTTAAATAAAAGGTTTCGATTTGTGGCATTATTTCTTATTTTCTTTTCCTTTTTAGTATTTTAAATGGTTTTAGTGAAAGGCGTGTATTTTAAATTAAATGAGTGAAAGACGTGTATTTTTAATGTATGTATTTCAAATGAAATCAGTGAAAGATTTATATTTAAATGAAATGAATGCAATATGAAGATGTTATGAGAAAAATATTTGGCGATTTATCAACTGCGCCAAGTTAACATAAAAGTACCAATACATATGTGGGTACTTCTCTATTATCCCGTCGACCACTTTTCATAACAAAAAACTATCGCCAAATAAACGGGAGAACGTTGTCATTGAAATATCAAAATACATAAATAAATAAAATATAAGAATTTAAGGACACAATTGTTATTTTAATGAATGAAATAACTAATAAATCAGTAAAACATAATGAAAAATACACGCAAATGTCGCGTTAAAAACCACTTGATGACGTAACAAACACGTATAATGCTTCTGATATCAAGTAAATGGGACTGCATTTTTGGCGTTTAATCTAACAATTTGGCGATAGTTTTTTGTTATGAAAAGTGGTCGACGGGATAATAGAGCAGTACCTCTATGTGAAATGAAACAAGGCACAGATGTCATATACGCACCACGTTGGCGCGATTTTTCCCTCCACCAGCTTGGGGAAAACTTTGTTTTTGAATATTAGTTACAAATAGTGTGACAAATAGTACACGTGATTTTTTATTTCAATATAAAAATAAAATAACGTAATAAATGAAACAGCTTCTATTATTTAAAAAAAAAGAAATAAAAAGAAATAAATAATAGTTTGATATAAATAAAGGCGCGGATGTCATATACGCACCACATTGGCGCGATTGCAACAAAATGGCAATTTTATGCCTCACATGGTAACCCGGTTATTTTGTTTCAATTGTTGTTTATTAACTTTTATTTTTTATTTTAATTCTATAAATTGTTTTTATTATATATATTAATATTTATTTATATCAAACTATCATTTATTTATTTTTATTTCCCATTTTTGAATAATAGGAGCTATTTCATTTATTACGTTATTTTATTTTTATATTGAAATAAAAAATTACATGCTATTATTGTATGGTATTTGTAACTAATATTCAAAAACAAATTTTTCGCCAAATTGGCGGGGGAAAAATCGCGCCAATCTGGTGCGTATATGACATCTGTGCCTAAATTAATATTGATAATACATATAAAAATAATCTATAGAATTAAAATAAAAAATAAAAGTAAACAAACACAACAAACAGTTTTCGCCAAAGGGGCGGGGGAAAAATCGCGCCAACGTGGTGAGTATATGGCCTCTGTGCCGGGATTTTTACCCTTTTATCTGTGCTTTCGGAAATATAAAAAAATTAAAAAATTCTTATATCAGGTGTATAATGTTTTGCATTTTTATACGGACCACTTCTCCATTTTAAGATTTTAAATGCTATTTATATCAGATATTTCTTTCTTGAGATTCCCACAAGTTTGTCGGATTCCACTTCTCCGTCCACACAACTTCGAAATAAATCCGGTCTTTTGATATGCTGCCACCACCGATATGAAAACGTGATATCGGGCACGATACTTGATGTATATTCAAGAAAAACCTAACTCTTTCAATTAAAGTTAAAGTAACAATTTATTAACACTATTTACATTTAAACTCGGATGTAAATTATCCGGTTTAACACTAAATCAAAACAATTACAGAAAACGCTCTACGTGTACCACTAGACTACGTTCATTTATTCAGAACCGAGATTTCTATTAATCTCACACACTCCAATCCTGCGTTCGAACTCACTCCGGTCTCAGAGCTCCAACTCTGAACGACCTTACACCTTCGCTTCCTACGTTAGAACTAACTTTCTCTCTCTCGTAAACTGCAGAGCACTCTCCCCTATACGGGGTTTCTCCTCTGTTTCCAAGGGTCCTTGACAACCCTTCCTCCCTCTTGACGGATCTGTCTTCCTAAACAAAAGGGTGCAATAGCTTTTTTTTTAATCTATGAAAGACCACATTGCAATGGAAATACTTCCTTCATTCTGTTCCACTCGCCACCCTTCGGATTAAGATTTTCTAAAGGACGCCTTTAACGGTACACAATAGATACATATACAATACATACAATATGCTAATCCCTTAAGAATAGCTTTCAACTCTTGCAGCTGATTCTAAGAAACCTGACAAAGTTTTTTCCGGTAATTTTTTTAGTTCGCTTATTAATTGTTTACAATTTGCCTCCCCTGGCAATAACAATTATTTATCACAAAAAATGGGTACTTCTCTATTATCCCGTCGACCACTTTTCATAACAAAAAACTATCGCCAAACTGTAACGCTAAATAAACGGGAGAACGTTGCCATTGAAATATCAAAATAAATAAAATATAAGAATTTAAGGACACAATTGTTACTTTAATGAATGAAATAACTAATAAATCAGTAAAACATAATGAAAAATACACGCAAATGTCGAATTAAAAACCACTTGATGGCATAACAAATACGTATAATGCTTCTGGCATCAAGTAAATGGGACTCTATTTTTGGCGTTTAATCTTAGTTTGGCGATAGTTTTTTGTTATGAAAAGTGGTCGACGGGATAATAGAGAAGTACCCAAAAATGGCTTAGTTTTGTTAAATTTGTTTGTTATGTATTTTCATTTCTTATTAAAATATCGAAAATGGCAATAAAATTTTATTTTAGCAGCGTACTTAATTTTTTAAAATGGCTCAAAAACATGGTTTAATAAACGTATATTTGTAAATATTTTAAAAAACATGTTTTTCCGCTCTCTAGAAAAATTTGTAAGATTCTACAACTGCCTTTGGCACCAACCAGTACATGATACGGAACTTTTCCCTATTCAGATACACAGAAGAGGTTGGTCACAAACAAGAGTAATGCTAGCAACAATATTGTTTTAACTCTATAAGAGTTAGAAACAATAATGATATTAAATTCCCCGATTAGCTTAGGGCCCGATTACGGAACTTTCTCCAAGAAAAAAAACTGTAGAAGTCTTTTACATTTGTTTCGAATGAAGCTCGATCAACAAAGTATTAATTGATAATACAAACAACACTAATATTAACATGGGGGCAAAAGTTTGAATTTAAGTGTATATATTTGGAACCCTCCCCCCCCAACCACCCACCAAAAAAAGAAAAAGAAAGTTACAGAAAGGAATTTAAAATGGCGTGAAGCCACCCTTTCTGACATAAGAAATTGGCTGCGAACCCGATTACGAAACTTTCACTTAACTTAATAACATGTATCTAATAGCCCTGAGGACAATTCCCCTTCCCAGTTATACGGACCTTGGGGCTTTTTTAAAAAGCTTGACGCAGTTCGGGTTGAAGAAGTAGAGATTTGTCAAATGACATAAACTACTATGAAAATAAAACTGGTGAATTATTATCCTGGTTTATGTATGTATTTAAAAAAATTGCATCTGATTACACTCTTTAGATAAATTACTCCTGTTTGCATTTAATAACAGATAAACGGCTTCCGTTTACTAAATTGTTTAAATATTGGGAAGAGTTGGCGAGAGATAGATAGACGTGTAAACAAACGGGTAGACAGACGGGTAGAGAGACGGATAGCGACAGAGATAAGCTAACGGGTAGCGAAACGAATAGACAGACGGGTAGCGAGGCAGGTGCAAAAAAGGGTTGACAGAGGGGTAGTGAGATGGGTAGGGAGACGGGTAGCGTGGTGGATAGAGAGACGAGTACAGAGACGACTTGACAGACGGGTAGAGAGAGGGGTATATAGACAGACAGACGTGTTGATAGACGAGTAGTGTAACGGGAAGCGAGACAGGTAGAGACACGATTAAAGAGTCGGGTAGAAAGACAGACGGATACTGAGACGGATATACAGAAGAGTAGAGAGACAGTAGACAGATGAGTTCGGAGAGAGACACAGCTAAGACATACGAGTAGTTAGACCGGTAGACACGTTTGTAGCAAAGCATGTTATCAATGTGGTTTGAAGTATACGAGTTTCTATAAATAGTTATACAAATAAACAAAGGAAATTTTTTTAATTCAAATATTAAATATTTGATTTAATATTTCAATATTTAATATTTTATTTTTTAATGTTTTATTTTTTAGTATTTTATTTAGATATTTGTCACAAAGAAAATGTTGCAAAAATTAAATTAAATTTGCGTTAAACTACGCTTGCTAAAATACGCTATTGGCTGCAAATCTGATTATGTGACTTTAAAAATATCGTTTTAAAAGATCCGGCGTTTTTTTTTTTTTAAGTTTTGAGCAATTCCCGCTCAAAAAAATGAGATTATTTGCCAAATGTTATAAAAAAATGCATATGAAAACATAACAATATATGAATTTATATATGATATTTTGTAATTATATCATTTAATTTGCTATTTTTCATATGTTGTATCTTTATCTATCTCTTGTCTATCATATGCTGTATATTCACTTAGATTCTTGTTGATATCTTCTTTATATCGTAATTGTTAACTTTATGTTCTCAGCAATATCACTCAGACTAATCCATTTGAGGGAAGTCCTAGTTTTAATTCTGCCAAGTTCTTCATTGATATAACTATCAGTACATACTTAAAATGCTCTGCGGATGTAATACCTATAAGCAGCCAGTTTATTGAATGAATTCATAGAAATTTTAACTAGAAAAGATAAAACATGCAATGATTCGGTATCTTACAACATCCCTAAATTGTTGTATAAACTTTTACAGACTGTTCAAGATTGAATAAGATTGGTGCATCCCTCTCAATGCTTCTCACCCCTAGTGACCTGTTTGTAATGGTTTGACCATTCTTCAGAAGAAAATGATGTTTTACTAGTGTTAGACTATTTGTTTTGTGTGTGTCTACGTGTTGGTGTTTTTTAACCCTGATGATGAGCTAGGGTTGCTCGAAAGCGCTAGGTTTTTATCAATGTGAAATACAGTTATGTATGTTTTTAAAAACACCTTAAGTAAAGTTTTTTATTAAATGATGCATATGTGTTTTATGACATTTGTCTTGTTTTTAAATACTTATTACAGTACAAAGGTGAATATTGACTCAAATGAGTGTGGTTTTTCATGACTCAAATTTATTTTGTATTATTAGCTGAGATTTAAAATAGCGGTATTCTCTATATAAAATAACAATTAAACGCTGCGGATGAAGCTAAAAATGTTAAAACTGTTAAATGTAATTAGTTCTGTTGAAATCAGAGCAGTAGATTTGGATTTTTTAATAGGGGGGGGGGGTCAATCCATTAAAGAAAAATCCGCCGCCAGGTAGCACGCTGTTAAGTAAAATAAATGCGGTATTTAATAAAAAGTTGTTCCCCCCTCCTCTCTCCATCGCCGCAAATATAACAAATAATCTGGTAAATAAAGTTTTCTGTATTAATCATCTCTATCATAATTATATATGTCAAGTGAAAAAAAAAAAAAAAAAAAAAATTCACTTAATTATCATGAAGAAAAACGTGCCTGGAAAATGTTTCAAACAGGTGTGTGTGTAATTTGCCGTGTGCAGGTGTCGCTTTATTCACATGGATGTATGCCGGTAACTGCAATCCATATTAACACTATTTCGTAAGAACTCCTTATCTATGCATAACTATTCTGGTTTGTTTAATTTCTTCTGTAAAGACTCTGTACAACCAACCAAATGGAGAAAAGAAAATCACTTTTTTGATGAGAGTTCTTTGTGCATTCTAATTAATATTTCAGTAAGTAATTAAAATATTAAAATTCTGAGTTTCACGTGCACCAGCAGAGGGCTTGGACTACCTAAAGCTCAATTTTCAGGCTTCTAAGTGGGTTAGATTTTGTTTTCCATCGCAGACAGACAAACAAACAAACAGACACACACACAGAACGAAATTTTCTTTTATTAGTATAGATTACTGAATTCATAAAACCCAATTTATGTACTAAAAATTTTTAATTATAGCAATCCTATAATCTACAGTCAGTTTTTTGGATACATGTTTCCGGAAAAATAGATGTGAAATGGAAAAAGAGTCTAAATAGGGATTTCAAGTTCTGATACTTTCAAAGACTAGGCTTAAGTTACCCATTGGAATTTTCAGTAAATGGCAACTAAAGATAAAATGTTTCCAACTTAAAATGTAATTATTTTATTATGGAAATTAATCATATTGTAATAACAGATGATATAATTCATTTCACTGAAATGGTAACAGTACGAACGCCCCACATTTGTCACGTTTGACGTACAATTTCCAACTTGTTTTGATACGTAAATGTATGGACCTGGCAGAGGAATGTTTATTAAAGTGATTTAAAATATAACAGTCTTTAAATTTTTTGATAAGTGTGTTGAATCTTGAGTTAAAAGCGATTGTTATCGTGACGACATTTCTTGAGTTGTAGCGTCTAGAAATTTGGTTAAAACTTTCACAGCATTTTCTGTAAATCTTCCGCATTAATTTTTTTTTTTTCAATCTAAATATGGAAAATTCTATTCTATTTTATATATTTCTAAATATGAGAGCTTCCCAATTTCATGTATTCAAGATAAAACAATTATTTATGAATGTGATTTAAATTTCTTGATAAGCGTGTTGTATTTTGAGTTCTAAGCGATTGTTATCTTATGACGACATCTCTAGAGATGTAGGGTCTGGAAATTTGGTTAAAACTTTCCCAGCATTTTTTTTTAAAAATCAAAATATGAAAAAGTCTGTTTTATTTCATGTATTTCTAAGTAGAATAACTTGTCATTTTCATATATTTAGGATAAAAAAATTAACTTATGAATGTGCCAAAAATTGGCAAGTTTGGATTTATAAACAGTCTTAATTTTTTAAAAGATGAAGTAAGTTTTTCAACAGCCGCGCACTCAAGTTTTTCTTTGAAAACAGTTTTGTAATATAGAAGTGATCGTTAAAAAAATCCAGTGAATAAGTTAAAATATTAGACATACCTTCATCTCCTAATGGTCGACACACATATGGTCTTCTATTATAGCCTACGCAGCATTGGTCAGAATTACAGTCGGCGTGAGAATGACAGTGACGCCTACCACCTCGAAGATGCGGCATACGATCAGAAGTCGGCTCAATGGACGGCTTCTAAATTCCAGAATATGTTTTATTTATTACAAAACGCAAATATTATTTAAACGTAAAACATATAGCATTATCTAAGTACCATAAAAAAAAAGAGAGAGGGAGAGAGAACGAAAAATCACGCGCCAAGCATAGATTATGAACACTTTCCAACACTTCCTGAATACTTTAACAAAACTTTACCGAATTAATAAAGCGGAAGATAGTCTAAGTGAGTGTTGGCCAATATTACAGAAACACACACGCACATAAGCGCACACACACAAAAAACTAATTCAAACTAAAATATACCTTTTGTAAAATGAATTAAATTCACGCTCAAATTAGAAATTTATAAAAAAGCTCACTAAAGAATTTTTTTTTTCAATAAATAAATAAATAAATAAGTATACTAAAACTTACATTTTCCAAACTTGAAAATTTTTCTTTTCGTTATTCAGGGTAGTTTTATATACAGGGTGTCCCAAAAAGGAGTACCTATTTTTAAAAATGAATAAGAAACAAACGAATAGAGTTATTAAAAAAATTCTTGCAAGAAACGGATGTGTGAAGTCTGAAATTTTGCTTAGAACACTTTATTATGATAGTTCAAAATCTGACCGATAGATGGCGCTACAGCACCGAAAATTACCCTAAATTAACCGGCAAGGGTATGAATTGGCCACCTTACTCACCAGATTTAAATCCGTGTGATTTTTTTCTTTGGGGCCATCTGAAGGATGTAGTTTACTGCCAAAATCCCACTTCGCTAGCTGAGCTCCAGCCATTAATCGCTCAAGAGTGTGCAGCCATTTTCGTACAGACGTTGCAGAAGGTGTGTGCTAATTTCATTCTAAGATTCCGATATGTTATTGTGATGAATGGAGGACATATTAAAAATATTATCATTTAATTTTCAACTATTGCTAATGAATGCGGTAGCCACAGCGCCATCTGTCGGTAAGAATTTGAACTAACATAATAAAATACTCTAAATAAAATTTCTGATTTCACATATCCGTTTCCTGCAAGAATTCTTTTAATAACTCTATTCGTTTGTTTTTTATTCATTTTTAAAAATGGGTACTCCTTTTTGGGACACCCTGTATATATATATCGCACGTGCATGATGAATTGCCGTGATTTTTCTTTAAATATTTATAATTTTTAATGAAATATTTAAAGTCAAGATTAACTCTAATGAATATAGGAGGTATATATTTAATGATACTAAAAATTATTCCTATCATTTTATTTCTTATACTTTCTCACATAAACAAATGGTGATAAAACTATAATTTAAGTTTTCATTGATTATTTGGTACTTGATAAATACAGATACAGATATCGTCGTGGAGGGGGAAAGGCTGCCCCCAGTATTTTGAAATCGAATTAACAAAATTTTATTTACCTCTGAGGATTTTTTTTTAACTAGTAAAATTTATTTTACTAAGTGACTTAAAATAGTTAAACACAAAGAGAAAGGAAATTAAGAATTTTTTCTCAGGGTATCTCTGCTCCTACTAACGCTCCTCTCCCCTTCTTCTGTGGAACACAACTTTTAGCCGTGTTTTTCTTTCCGTGTTCATGTGTTTCAAATACAGTAGAACCCCGATTATCCGAAAATCGGCTTAACCAAAATACCTCAAAACCCCATTTTTTTGTAATTATGAAAAATTTTATTTTTAAACAAGCATGCTGTTTATGAAATAAATAAACAGTGTCAACATACTTATTTGGACTGTTGCGTAAATGCAGGCATTTTATTGCATAGCCAATTACAACAGTTCATTTCTTTACAAAATATGTTGTGATTTTTTTTTTCAACTTCGCATTGCTTCATTGCTGCCTTATCACACCACCTTTTAAACAACAACAAATCTTACCCTGTTGCATCATCCTGCACTTCAGTATATTGAGGTGTCAATATCAACTTTTTCAACTCGTTGAGCTCTTCATGCTTATAGAAACCCGTTTGTATTTTAAAATCTTAAATGAAGTTTGGAGGAAATTAAAACAGGTGTAAGCAGGAAGGGGAAATCGAACAAAATACGGATTCTTGAAGGACCTACAAGCACTAACGCTTTACCTAACTGTGGGGAAGTGAGAAGGGTGAGTATTGTCATCTAGTAGAATAAAATTAGGAAGCCTCCCGGTTATCCGAAAATTCCTATGGAAGCCCGGTTAACCGAAAATCCTTTGGTCATTCTTCAAGTTTCATTCTTCTGTTTTACGTAGTGGTCTTCATACAATTAAAGGTAAACAAATTGAAGCTAAAAGAGCCAAAGTTAGACCCGGCATTAAAAAAAATTTTGTTGGTGGTATTGAATCTGATATGACTGAAGCTGACATTCGTAATTATTTCGAACATTATGGAAAGGTTGAAAGCGTTGAACTTCCATTTGACAAGGGGAAAAACCAAAGGAGGCAGTTTTGTTTTGTTACCTTTGAAGATGAAATGACAGTAGACCAAGTATGTAAGCAACCTAAACAAAAGATAGGCAATAAAGAATGTGATGTGAAAAAAACAACTAAATTCATGCCCCGTCGCGATGGCCCCTATGTTATTTTAAAACAAAGATCTCCTACTTCTTATACCATTGCTACTAAAGAAAACCCTTTTTCTCCCTTAGGAAATTATCATGTATCAGCTTTGTATCCTTACAAGCAAGATGATGGTGGATGTTCTAAAGGCTTCATTCGTCCAAGAGGCAGACCCTGGAAACGTCAGACGCCCAGCCAGCAAATATTTACGAAAGGTTAAAAAAACACGAGAACAATAGAGGTATTTAGTCACCAGAAAGCATCCCGAAGGAATCGACCCAGGAAATACACACTGCATCTGAGGACCAGTAATGCAGTGTGAGGGGAAGAGTGTAACGCTCGAACTAAACGCACTCCATCATATTTTCTCTTCTTTTCCTATTTTTTCTTTCAAAAGAACTGACAAGCTGAGTAAATTAGACTTTACCAGAAGAGAAGAAAGTTTACAGAGTTTGTTGCCGACAGGGCATCTGAGCTAAGCCGTAATGTTAAATTAACTGAGTTATTTTGTAAAAAGTAACATGTAAATACGTTGTAAATATTAAATTTATTAATAAATGAAGAAGTTATCAAGTTTTAATTTGTGATTAAAATAGTTTCCACCCCGGAGTCTAAATAATATGTCACAAACTTAAATCACGTGAAGAGAATATCAGTAGAAGACTCTCACTCAGTAGTTTGTTACATGCCTCATCATGGCAGTTTTAAACCGGATAAGTCCTCTACTAAATTACGAGTTATCTTTAATGTCTCTGCCCTTACGACAACTGAATAAAGTTTGAATGGTATTTTGCTTTCTGGTGAAGTTAAAGAAGATCTTTTTGATATTTTGTTAAGATTTCGAAAATATAAAGTCACTTTGACTGCCGATATTACAAAAAAATTTTTCAGATATTAATAAATCCTTCGCAAAAGGGACTTTTTACGTATTCTCTCGAAAGATTATGAAAATAATTCCACAATTGCTTTTAAAATGAATACCGTTACCTATAGAACCAAAAGCGCTCCTTTTTTAGTCATAAGATGTATAAAATAATTCCCCTTAGATGAAATGGATATATTTCCATTAGCAGAAACACTATTTTATCGGATAGTTACATGGACGATAATGTTACCGGATCCCCAGATTACGAATCAGCATTTGAACTAAAAAATCACTTAATTAACATATTTTGTTCTTGTGGAATGAATATGAACAGGTGGAATTTAAATTTAAACGAACTTTAAACTTTGACGAAATTGAAGATGTGTCCTCTTTCTCTGGGTGTGGAACTTCAGTAAAAACTTAGGGTATAATTTATCAATCTAATAAAGTTCAATTCGTATTTCAAGTTTCGGTGAAAAAGCAAGAATCATACACTAAAAGACAAGGTCATTGCAAAATTTTATGATCCTCTCGGGGGCATTGGCCCAATTATTTGCAAGGCCAAGTTTTGTATTCAAAAATTGTGGTTTTATAAAATTGGATGGGACGAAAACATTCCAGAACTTCTTACGAGTGTTTGATAAGTCTTCGTAAGTCAAGTAAAGGTTATCGAAAATATAAAAATCACTAGAGATATTATCACATCTTCAACTGAAACAACTTTTGTTTTTGGGTTTGCTGACGCTCCTATAACAGCCTTCGGTGATACAGTCTACTTATATTGTGTAATTTAATCTAACTCGTCCACATCGAACCTTGTTGCCAGAAAATCTAGAGTGGCACCTCTAAAGATTATTACGGTGCCTAGACTTACTCAAAATACATATATTATGCAAAATTCTTTCTTCCTTGTACTTAGACATTCAATGAATAATTTTATTCTCGGATGCAACTATAGCATTGGCTTTGATAAAAAATCCTGCTCATCTAGTAAAACGTTTATCGGAAATAGAGTTTCAAAAATTCAGTCTCTAACTGAACAATAGCATTGGAGACATATTACTTCTAGCAATAATCCCGCGGACATTATATCTCATAGAACATACCCTGAGGAACTTATTGATATGCAACTGTGGAAGTCTGTGTTGTGTATAGATATGGAACTAAATAATCTCCTGGAATCAATAGAAATAAAAAAACTGATTTTCAAAGTATTGATGCATTTTTAAATGAACTAAAATGAACACAAACTTTAATTTACATCTTGTTCATAATGATTCTAACGATTTTTGATTAATGATTCTAACAATTTTTGTGATTTAAGTAATCCTATATATTAAATAGTGCACACTCGAACAAGAAAAGGGTGGCCGAGTGGTTTAAGACGCGGTAATTATCTTTATAGATCATACTTCGGAAGAATGATTTTTCTTATTTTATTGGCAATAATTCATTTAAATAATGCCATACTTAATTCAGGAGGAAAAGTTATGTAATTTTTTTTATTATTATTCGAATGCTTTATAATTAAGTAAAAATTAACACCCAAAAATATTCTGTTGTAATTAATAATTTATATTAAAAGTATTTAAATTAAAAGATCGTGCATGTAATTATCTATTAAATATATTAACTGGTCTACAATTTTTATTATATTTGGTATGACCATTATCAGGATGTCATATATATAATATGTAAGTATGTGATTATTTTTCATAAAAAGGGAAAAATAAAAGGAGATAAAACAAAAAGAAGGAAAAATATTCATACAGGAACTCTAAATTATCTTGATATTCATGATTTAACAATTAAACAATGTGTAGAAATGTTAGCTGCTAAAGGCAAAGTTTAAATTCAGGGTTTTAGCAGCAGACTGATAAAAATGAATAAAATAAAAAATAATAATATGAAGAAATACTAAATATTATTATTTTTTCAAAATATTGAGACTGGGGTAAATAAAATTTAACAACCGACAACATTTACGACAAAGATTTAAATTAAAAGATTTTCAGGTAGTTATCGATTAAATAGTATGATCTAAACTGTTATCTATATTTTTTATGAGGATTATCAATATGTTTGTATACCTAAGAAAAGTATATGATTATTCTCCTTAAAAAAAGAAAAGAAAGAAGAGGAAAAAGAAAGAAGCAAAGATAAGAATTATATAAGAATTATAAAAGAAATCATCTAGATATCCATGGTTATCTGGGTTTTACAGTCAGGCTAATAAAAATAAAATTAATGGAAAATTTTAAAGTTCGTGAAATGAAAAAAATTTAGAAATTTCTAAATATTGATATATTTTTTTTAAACTTCGAATCTGTTGTAAGTGAAAATAAATCATTCAATTATTTTTTTTTTAGTTAAATTCTTGCTAAATTAATTCAGGTACAAAATAATGTAAATTGCTGGACTGACATCAGAATCCATCGTTTTATATCTGTAAGAATCACTTAAACAATACAGCAATTCATAGAATTTTCAATACTTAATTTAAAAGCAGCTAATTAATAATAAAAGGATATTTCTAAAGGAACATTCAAGTTATTGACCCTCAAATCTGGACTGGTAATATCTAGTAGTTATTTTAAGGTAATTTGTATTTTCAATTATATTTATAAGTTCATCCATAATTGTAAACACAAAGAAAAAAATGTTGGGCCTACTAGAAGAAAAGAATTTGATCAAGCAAAGATAAAGCTAATTAAATTATTTCAGGTAATGTATTTTCCAAGGAAATGAAGGAACTCAAGAAAAATGAGCAACCAACGGATAGTCGTATAAATAATTTACACCCTTTTCTTGATAGGGATAAACTAATTAGATTCGGTGGTCGTTTAGACCAATCAAACTTATTATAAGATAAGAAACATCCAATTATTTTGCCCAATGTTCACAGATTTACACTTTTAATACTTCAATATTTTCACTTAAAAAAATTGTATATTGATGCTCAAACAATACTTCATTTTATGGGACAAGAATTCTGGTCTTTCAATGGCAGAAACATAGCCAGAAAAATAGTACATAATTGTAGTGTTTGCTTTAAAAATAAACCTAAAAATCAGAACAAATTATGGCTTCGAAACCAAAGAAAGAGTAAATATCAACTCTCCCTTCACAAATTCAGGTATTTATTTATGTGGTCTATTTTATATCAAATATTAACACCAACTTAAAGGAGTTTTTAGCAAAATTTATGTCAAAAATTTCGTCTGTCTTGCTACTTGTGCTACTCATTTGGAAGAAATAAGAGATTTAACTTTTGAAGCCTAAATTGCTATCTTAAAAAGATTTGTACCAAGGCGCGGAATTTGTACCACCATCTTTTCTGATAATGCCTCTAATTTTGTTGGTGCCAATTATGAATTGAAAAAAATTACATAAACTTGTAACAATTCACTCAGATGAATTGCCTGCTCATTTATTGCCTAAATCAATTTCTTAGAAATTCCTTCCTCCTAGATCCCTTAATTTTGGTGGCTTGTGAGAGGCAGGGGTAAAATCCTTTAAGCACCATTTAAAAGGAACAATTGGAGATTTAAAACCAACTTTTGAGGAATGTTTAGCTGTTGTTAATTAAATTGAAGATTTTTTAACAGTAAGTCACAAGTACCTTTATCTTCGGATCCTAGCGATTATGAAACTTTAATCCCAGTAAATTTTTAAATTGGCCGCCCCATAAATATAATTTGTGAATCCAATTTGACTGACTTTTCCAATAATAAACTTAGTCATTGGCAGCGAATTTCAAAAATTAATCAATTAATTTGGAAAAAAATGGAGTAATGTTTACTTAAATAATCTACATGAAAGAACCAAATGGTTAATTGAAAAAGAAAATGTTAAAATTGGAACAATGGTTTTGTGGAAAGATGGTAATTTAACAATGTGCACATGATCAGTAGTTTGGATTCAAGACGTAATTTATGGTAATATTGGTATAATTAGGGTTGTGCTTGTCAAAACGCCAAATGATGTATTCAAATGGGGTACATCAAACATCCGTATTTTGCCCATAAATAATCCTTTATTAGTATTTTAAATTTTTATTTTTGTAGTATTTTTCTATGTATTTATATTTGACAATTTTGTGGTAACTTTATATCTTAATATTATAATTGAATTGAATTAAATTTTATATTTTATATTATTGATTTGAATTCCATTTATATTTAGCATTGAAGACTTATTTTAAAATTTACAACGAAAGACACTTGTCCGTGATATGTTGCTGATATAAATATTTCTGTGGTGGCCGGTACTTCTGTTGGCCGGTGTGCTGTCGCCACTCCTGACTTCTAATATCGCTAGGCAAAAAATGTAAAACCAGGAGTTGTTTGTCGTTCGTATCGTGCGGTAATCTCCATGGGGATCTCCGTTAAAAATCGCTTATTAATAAAAATGGTTTAGTTGCATTTAATTAGTAGTTTTTTTTATAAATCGTTATATTCATACAGTCCACTTGCCTTAATACCAAACAATGCCGGACGAGTTGCGGTGTCATGGGGTTTTCCTATGCGCATGCGCTGTAGGTAAACAAACGCTTCTCAATGGTGAGGAAGAATCTTCCCTATTAATACTTTAATTCCAGACTGCGCTATTCTTTTAGAGTTTAAAGTGATGCTTTTCCATTGCTATATCATTTAACACCTCTGGTAAATATCCAAAATATTTTACGTGCCTCCTTTATTTACCTATATAGGTCATAGTTTAAACATTAGAAAGACAAATCTGATGTTTTGTTGATCATATAGTGCTTGGCTTTTCTGCCAAACATAAATGGCGGCCGGTTCCCGCTTTTTTACGTTAGTAGAGGGGTGGGCGTTTTGTCTAATACTTTGGGGGTGAGTCAACGAAAATCTTTTAAAGGAAGATGCCGGTTATTTTCGGTTGCGGTCATATACCTGATTGTTTCTTCATTTTATAAATTACTTTGGGGTATCAACTCGTTTATCCCCATAGTAATGCCGCGGTTATACGAATAAAATGTAGTCGAGGTACGTGGAGTGAAAATGACCAAAAAATGCTTTTAAAGCTGTGAAAGAAGAAGGAATTACTGTGTATAAGGCAAGCCAAAAGTGTAACATTCCTGACAGAAAAAGAAACGCTAAGACGAAAGCTGCTTAAAAATGATGACAAAAACATAGCCTGGGGCTCGAATGTATTCTAGGCACAGAAATTGAACAAAAGCTTGCTACTCATATAAAAATATTGCAAGCAGGTGCATTTTTTCTACTATGAAAGAATTAAGAATACTTCCATACAAACTAGTTGAGCGTTATAAATTAAAGTACAATTTTACCAATGAAAAAATGATGTCTGGGTGTGACTGGTTCTATAAGTTTCTAGAAAGAAATTCCGATATTTCAGTAAGAAAAGCTGAAAGTCATTCTCTATCAATAGCTTTTCAAGAGAAAATGAAAGTTCCTATTCCAATCTATTAAAATCGTCTCTTGAAAACAACAATTTAATGAATAAACCAGCCAGTATTTATAACGTGTATGAAACAGATCCCCCTCTTAATAATAAATGCGGTTATGCTCTTGATGAAAAGGTAATCAAAGATATGCATAAACTTAATCTGGGGAGAAAGGGCAAATACTACAGCTATTTTTTGCTGCAATGTGGAAGGATATTTCCTTCTTCTCCCATGTGCATCTCCAAGGAGTTCAAAATATGACTGTTGTGAGGACAAAATTCTTCCCGTTTCTTACATATCGATGTCGAGAAAATCTGAGTACGTAAACACAGACATTTTTTCTGACTAAACTATCATTTTAGTACTCGCAAAGTACAAAGAACATGTCGTTTGTTGTTAACACACAAGTTATACGAGCACTAAAACGCTTGTTGATTTACGCAGTTTAAAAGGACATGGCTTTGCTATGTTTGTTAAGTCATTTCGCTCACTTTTTTCAACCATTAAGATCGATGATTTTTCAAATCACTTAAGCATATTCGGTACGAATCATACCAACAATGGATGGAGACCCTTTCTTTTCCTAGCAAAAACAGAAAATTAGGATGAGCTCAGGTGGGAGAACTTTCTGAGTTCAGCATAGAAAACAAGTTCAACTGAACAAAACTGGATTGTTTCTTTTGAAACAACTGGTGTATTTCTATTAAATCCAACATATATTCTAACTCGAGCCTCCCTTGGGTGAATCAAAATACATGAGTCACAGACCCAGATTTTTAAGGATAAATACACTACAAAACTGTCCAGAAAATTATCACGACCATCCGGTAAGTATCAGATTTAAGCTTTCCCCCAATCACGTACGTCACTGCAATAACACAAGCAGCCGATTGGTCTAACAATCAACTTGTCATCAAGTGATGAAGATCTAGTGCCAAATGCGGAAAGCACTATACAGTGTTCCCCAACACAATTTCAACAAGAAATTACATCTATTTCAGTTTATGAAATGAGAAAGTTATATCAAAAGAAGGCAAGAACCTCAAGTACTCACATAATCAGAAATTATTGAAGAAAAGAAAGTGAAACGGCAGAAAAAAAGAAGCGTATGAAGAAGAAAAAAAATACAAGAAAAAGGGGATAAAGGAAAACAAAACTAGGCCTGTAAAGGCCAAATCAAAGCAGAGAGAAAATAGTAGCTGAGAATTGCTGTGTGTCTCAGGCCTTTCAAAAACTGAATTGTTTAAGGAGTCAAAGACTAGAAAGCGCGAACCTTCTACAGACAATGATATAGATGATGATGAAATTCCCTACCAAGATTCAGAAGATTAGGATTTTTTTTTAAGCGAATGAGAAGTTGTATTCAGACTGTCTAGAAGAGTACAATAAAATATCGGAAAAATGTGATTGAATCAAGGGCATTCAGTACATTTGTTGGTTACATTAAAGTTGCTTAAATTTCCTAAACAAATGCGCTGTTTTTAGCAGGGCTCAATTACTGCTGAAAAGGAAAGAAGAACAAATGGAAAACATTAACAAAAAAGATGGACTCTACAAAACTTTATCACATAGGCTTTGCTACATTTCAGCTATAATATAAACTTATTTTTCTAACAAACTATTGTCAAAGTTTGTTACATCCATATCTTTGTAACTGCCTAATACTAAGTAAGTTAACAACTTTATTAGTTCTACAATATTAAAGTTATTTTTATTCGTCCCATTATGTTTTACACTGCTTCGCAAAAATTTTTGTTTCCATTGAAACTGCCTAAGGAGTCTTATCACAAGACTGGGGTAAAATATCGAAATTCAAGTGTTTACAAAAACAAAATTTTCATTGATTTCTATAAATTTGTAAAACAAAATATATTTTTAAACCATTCATAAACGTATCAAATTTAACAAGAAATTAATGAATAACAAATAAAATCAATAGGCGATTTTATAAAAAACATAAATAAAAAAGTACGACATTTCCCCCCAATCTACCCTAAATAATCTACAATACAAAATATACAATAAAAAATATAAATTTCAGTGCAAATTCGCCTTGTTTAATAATTAAAATTCATAAAGATACAACTAAATGTAAATATATTGCTTAAAAACATACATAAAAAGATTTAAAAGCACATTAAAGTCCTTTTAAAAAATCAAAACGTTTTCAACCAAACTTATTCGGTCATTATCAGTGAAAAACACTTTTTCACTGATGATGACTGAGTAAGCTCTGTTCAAAACGTTTTAATTTTTTAAAAGGACTTTAACTCTTTCAGGGGCAGTGGTATGTTTATGAAACCACTTAATTTTAATTCCCAAACGCCACAATGACACCAGAAATTTGCTAAAATCTTTCCTATTTAATACGTATGTGATTTTTTTGCTTTTTTCTTATTTAGAAATAAATTTCTACATTATTTCCGCTGCCAGTCATTTATTTCAACATTTTACTACTGAAAGTACTTTGCCCCTGAAAGGGTTAATGTGCTTTTAAATGTTTTTATGTATGTTTTTCCGCACCCTCAAGCAATATATTTATATTTATTTGTATCTTTACAAAATATACACTTAATCATTTCACTTAAAATAAAGTTCAGAAAAAAATAAAACAAAAAGAAAAATAAAATTTAACAACATATTAAATTCAGGAAAAAAAAATAAAAATAAAAAAAAATAAAAAATGAATATTAACAGTTCTTTTTAAAGTATTATTATTATTATTTACATTTTCTATTCATTAGTGTTTAAAATATTTCAACATTACAGTTTTACAGCCAGTTGACATGGTGCGAGTGGATTTGCAAAAATCTGCATTGCAAAAAATCGCATTTGCAAAAAATCTGCATTTGCAAATAATTGCATTGCAATTCGAGTAAAATCGTGGCTTGATGACGTCATAAACTTTAAATGCTCCAATACTGAATTGCGTAAAAGAAACATCCTTATAACTCCAAAATTGATAATCCTATTAACTAACGGTTTACTGCGTCGGATTAAGCGTCTCATTTCCAATTAAAATGTATTTTTGAATTGAAATTTCAATGAAACACAGTGTCATGAAAAATCGAAGAGTTTGGAAAATAGGATTACAAATATCTCAGCAATTCATTATCCTACAGACTTCATTCTTTATGCAGAATTTATGTTTTTTTATTGTCTTTCATATTCACTCCTTAAAATAAACAATTTCGAAGAAAATTATATACCTTTTATCAGAACGAATATTTCGAGAGTCCAAAAAAAAAAGCTCCGGATAATCGACGTTACTGAAATTCAATAAGCTTCTTCTCATTATTACATACTAAGTACATACTAAATTTCAAGTCTCTATCTCAATTTGTTTGGAGAATAGAGCGTTTACCGACACACAGACAGACAGACAGACAGCATTTTTTTTTCTTCTAAAAATATGTTTTTCGCAATCTCCAGTGTCTCAAACGTGTAAATCCGTCATTTTTTTTTTCGATTTTGAAAATGATTACAAGGTTTACCCTATACTATGTATGATGGGTAGGTAATAATGAAAGAGTGGAATAATAAACAAAATGCGTGTAATTTAACCACAACTTTATTTTATAAATATTCGTCCTAGTTAATCTCAGAAAAATGTTATAATTTCAGAACGTCAGAAAAATAGATATTTCGATTTAGAAAAACAAAAATCTAATTTTAATTTAAATCAAAAAATAAATCGCCTAAGATTTAGTAGAAAATGATATGAATCCCCAGAAAACAGTTATTAGTTACATTAACTATATGCATTTGAATAATCAAAAAACAACAACAAAAATAATCTACAATACAAAAATCCACTCATATATCCACTTATTCACTTCAGTTAAAGAAAAGTGGAGGAAAAAATTAATAAACAATAATAACAAAATAAAAATCAGATGCAATTACCACTGCGATGTCACCCTGATCCACCGGGACTTGCAGAAGCTGAAAAAAGAAGTTTTAACAACACATAAAATTCAGAAAAAAATAATAATAACACCTATATTTTTAAGTTCTATTACCCATTTTTTATTTATGTTTACTATTCTATAGTATTTAAAATGTGCAGAAAAATTATATATACATTTATGATGTCATTGACAATTTTAACTTACATACGTTCTGTAATAAATCTGGAATTTTTTTATTTCTTATTCCATTAAGATTGTTTACAATAAAATCAATTTGAAAAACCAGAAATTTTTGGGACCCTTAAATTTGTTTGTTCTGGGAAAATGCCCGCGTGTCTTGCCAGTAAAAGAGATCCTAAATTTAAAAAAACATATATATGAAAAAAATATATATTTGTAATTTTCCAAAGCAGTATTAAGTTATTGTCAAACAAGAACCGTAGCCAGAATTTGATTTATATTTACTAGGGGATGGGGGGGGCAATTTTATACATTTGAAGCTAAACAAGTAATATAAAAAAATTATGTCAATTCCTACTTAGGTTAAAAATAATTTCTTTTTTCCAGCGATCTACACGTTTCGCAACTGACGGTATTTATTCCTAAATTTATATCCTGCTTAATATCTTATATAAGAGAAATTTATTTTCGAGTACGGGCGAGTTTCCTTCCTTCCCAGGAGAGGCTCGATTCTGGGACCTTGCGGTTACGAGCTCAGCGCTCGACCGACTGCGCTATCAAGCCTTGTGAGTGAGTGCTTTTAAATGGAACTATTGTCTGAAATAAGTCGGCTGCGTGTTGATATTTTTTCTCCCATATAAAAATAAAATTAATTAATTAAATTTAAATAATGAATTAGTATTTGAAAAAAACTGTATTGACATCAAGTGTCATCCACTAAAAGTTTCAAAAAAGGTATTTGAACTTGAGTGGATGATTAAAAATTATTTTACTAAAGATTGAAAATTTAAACAAGATATATCTATACTTATAAAAGAGTAGCTTGATTTTTTTTCAGAGTCAACGCCAAGCCTCAACCTTTGACCTAGAACAATGAAATTTGGAAGACATGTTTTTTACACAATGTAGGCACTCACTAAGAAAGGATTTTTGAAAATTCACAACCTAAGAGGGTTAAATGGGGGGGGGGGGTCGAAAGTTTTAGATAATTTCGTCTTTTCTGCATATCTCAGAAGGAGTTTTAAGTAGGAGCGTGAAATTCGGGATAACAGTTCTACTAAAGAATAGTTAAACAGGTATTTCAGGTGATTTTAGAAATTCAACCACTAAGTGGGTTAAATGGGGGGGGGGGTCGAAAATTTTCGGTGATTTCATATTTTCACCATATCACATCACCAGATTTAGGTAAGAGCGTGAAATTCAAGATGACAAATCTACAGCAAAAATAATTAAACACGTATTTCAGCGATTTTAGAAATTCAACCACTAAGGGGGTTAAATGTGGGGTCTAAAGTTTTAGGTCATTTTGCCTTTTCGCCATATCTCAACAAAAGTTTTAGTTAACAGCGCGAAATTCAGGATAACAAATACACTAAAAGTTCGTTAAACACATATTTCAGCGATTTTAAAAAATCAACTTCTATTAAATGGGGGATCGAAAGTTTTTAATCATTTCGCGTTTTCGCCATATCTCAGCAGCAGTTTTAGATAGGAACGTGAAATTCAGGATAGCAAATCTACTAAAAAAATGACTAAACACAATTTTTAGCGATTTTAGAAATGTATCCATTAAGGGGGCTAAATGACGAAAGTTTTAGGTCATTTTGCCTGTTCGCCATATCTCAGCAGCATTTTTAGTTAGGAGCTAGGAATTCGGTATAACAAATCAGTGCAAAAACCCTTAACGGGTTTAAAGTTTTGACGCAGCACTTTCTTTTGGCTCTATGAATTTTAAATATGGGTCTTAAAAGCAATGATATCAAATTTAAGTGACGCTATGTTAATAATTTTTTTAATCATAATTTTCTTTTTAGTTTTATTTATATTCACAGGTGCAATTATTATCCTTATATGAAAAAAATATATAAAATTTATTCACTGATGCTTTTTCATTCACATCTCTCATGAATTCAAAATATGGGTTGTAATAGAAATGATATCAAAATTTGAGTGACACCTTGACGTTAATTTAATAGGACTCTTTTAAAATTCAATTTAAATTATTTTTGGTTTGTCTTCTAAAGTATATTTACACATACAAACAATACTTTTAATTTTTTAATACACTTTTAAATATATTACTTTCACTGAGCCTATATTATATATTGAAATGTATTTATTTCAATAAATTGATTTATCTTCTGTGCCACGCTATCCAAAATCATAAGTAAAATTTATGTAAATGATTATTTTGCGTCATAGTATCCACTTGCATGCATTTCCCTTTGTTTGGATAAATTTCAATAATCGGTCAACAGAAACCAGAGATGCCAAAATCGGTAATTCCAGAGTTGTAAATTTCGTCAATCACTCAAAATCTTGAATTTTGTAAATCAATTGAAAAAACCTGCAAATTTTGTCGATAAGGCACTTAAAATCGTAAATTTCATGGATCGAGCAGAGAATTTCATCGAATGGCATGGAAAGATCGCGAATTTCAACGAACAGTCGCGGAAAAAATATTGCAAATTGTCCATAGATCGTAGGAAAACATTATGAATTTTGTCTATCGGTTCTGCAAAATTATGATATTTGTCGATAGGCATGGAAAATCGCAAATTTCGTCAATTGGGCGTAGAAAAATCAAGAATTCCATCGAATGTTTGTGAAAAAATTGTAAATTTCAACAAACGGTTAAAAAAAGAATTGCGAATTTTGCCATTGTCTAGAGAAGAAAAATTGTGATTAATTTCATTAATTGGCCGACGGAAAGCATATCAAATGAAAATCACGAATTTTGTGAATCAGGCACAGTAAAAACATGAATTTTGTGGATCGGGAGAAGGGAAATCATAAATTTTGTTGAACGCATGCATAAAAATCATGAATTTTGTTTATCAGGCAAATAAAAATCATTAATTTCGTCAAACGGTGGCATATAAATTAAGAAAGTCATCAATCGGGTGCATAAAAATCTTGAATTTCATCGATCACGCGTGTAAAAAATCATGAATTTCATCGATCAGGTGCATAAAAATATAGGACAAAATTGCCATATGCCAATCGGCGAGTAATACTGAAAATTTGGCGACTGACTTTACTGCCACCACTCGTCAAACTTAATAGTCCCAATTGCGATGATTGAATGGAAAAAGATTTTTTCCCCGCTGTCGCTCGACAAATTTCGAAACCATTTGGCGAATTTCACGTTTTTTCCCCCGAAATTATTTGATGGATTATGATTTTTTTTCTTCTCGAAGCCATTCGACGATATTCGAAAAACATTTCGCCTGAAACCAGTTGATGAATTTTGTGATTTTTCCACTATCAATGAATTCTGTGATTTTTCTGCTATCGATTGATGAATTTCGTGATTTATCGACTATCGATAAATGAATTTCACGACTTTTTCCATGAACGAACAAATTGTGCACTTTTTTCCCACTGCCATTCGACGAATTTTGCAATTCTGTTCCGCGATTGTTAGACAAATTTCACTATTTTTCTCCAGAGATCATTTGACAAATTTTGTGATTTTTTCCCCCGAACCTATTTGACGAATTTCTCTAATTTTTTCACGACAGTTAGACATAATTATTTTTTTTCCGGAAATGCCGGATTTCTTTCCCGATACCATTTGACGAATGTCGCGATTTCTTTCCCAACACTATGACAAATTTCGCCGTTTATTCCACAATCGTTTGACAAATTTCTTAAATTTTTTATCAAGTATTTGTAAATTTGTTATTGGTCAGTGCTGAAAAACAGGAGTAAAAAAATCCATGTACTGGCCAGTGACCACTGAGTAAAAAAGTTGAAACCTATACATAAAAGTTGAACCTATACATAAAAATCATGAATTTTTTAGAACGGGCACGTAAAAATCACAAATTTGTCAAGTAGCCGCATAAAAATCACAAATCCATCTAGTGGGTGCATTCTTCCAAATTTGCAACCGAACAGTGCTGTATGTATAGATAATGCTAATTATCCCAAAATTCTCTCTGTGCTACTGATGGTGGTCCTCGACAACCCAACAATTTTTTAAGTGGCGCTTCGCCTAAAAAGATTGGGCACCTCTACTATCAATTAACAATAAATTAACCTATCGCTTGTGTCATGTATTCATGAGTGGTGATTGCGATGCAAATTCTTGTTTACAAGAATAAGACTCATATTAGGTATTTTATTATTTATTTATTGTTTGTTTACTTATTTTGATTTGATTTTCTTGTCCTTTTAGAAATTGACTTTAGATTGTTACTTAAATGGTGAGATGATTGTCAATTACCTGTTTTATCGATAAAAAAGATACAAGGTAAGGAAATTGCATCGTGTAGAGTGAATATTTAGGAAGTATTTTAAAACGCAGACTAAAGATGATTTGTGTTTTACTTGTTAGCTATATTTTGCAACTCTCCAAATTACTGCAATATAAATATAGTATGAAGTTTTATCCTATACTAAACTTTCCTCTGTTGTATAGCTAATTTTATTGAAAAAAACCCCCTGAAAATGCATTGTTGTAGTAATCAATTATTTTGGCAGTTGTGTAAATTCTGTCATAACAATTTTCAACTAAGGGAAATCTTACATTGGACATTTAATCACAGTATTTTAAATAAGAAAACTTAAAATATTTGCAAATTAAAGAAATGAATGAAGAGATTTTGTTTAAAATTAAATCTAAAGATTTTTTTTTTTCAAAAAATGCAAAATTCGCCAGTCATTCGGGAAATTATCACAAAATTCTACTAATAAAATAGGACTGTAAACAAACCGGTTCAAAATGTGTCCTTTTTAAAAATTAAATTCCATCCCAGCGGCCCTGTTGTTATGTTAGTCGAGCACTAGCTGATCGACAAATTTTTTTAATCTCGCCAACTTTTTTTTCTGACCAATCTTTAGTTTAAGCTAATAAAATATAGCCAAAATTTTAACATTGCTATGTAGTATCTTAAAAAACTTACTTAAAAATAGCTGAAATATAATCTTGATAAAATACGTAAACACAAACATATCAATACAAATAACAAAATCTCATGTAATCGGGTATATTAATGATAGGCTTATTCAATAACAAAAATGTTAAAGTAAGCCATAACATAAATTAGAAACATTGTATTTCATAATGAAAACATCGTATCTAATTTTATATACATTAAAGTGTAAACTTACGTTATATAAATTCCCTATATAATATACCAAAGTTTCATCACAATTAAACGCATTTCAATCACACTGAAATAAAAAGTTTTAGTTATTAAATTTGTGTGAGGTGAATGATGGGAAAGTTTGATTTGGAGAGTTGGAAAATATAGTTAACAAGTAAAAAACCAATCTCCTACAGTCATCAGATTTTTAAAAGACTTCTTTAAAATGATTCACTGGCCATAATGCAATTTCCTTATATCATTTTTAACGATAAAACAGGTAATACTATTGACAATTATCTCACCATTTACGCCACTAAATCAAAAGACAATTTCTAAAAGAACAATCTAATCAAAATAAGTAAACAAACAATAAATAAATAATAAAATACCTCATATGAATGTGTTATTCCTACAAAAACAACATTCGCGACTTGCTCAAAACAAACTGATGATTGATTCATTGATTAGTGTCTGTTTCAAATTAACTGATAAAAAAAAAAATCTGAATATTTTTTTCCTTTAAAAAATGACAAATTAAATATATAAATAACAATTAAATTGTATATATATAATTATAAAACATTTCAATATTTTAATCAAGGAATCTAAATATTTTTCGACTTAATGAAGATTTTGAAATAAGAAATTCTTTATTATAACAAAAAAGAAAAATATACAAACAATAATTTAATTTAATACATATATATTACATATTAAAAATTGCATTAAAAACTGTTTTCGTATTAAAAAAAAGAATCTAAATAGTTTTTCAGCGATATGGAGATGCTTTAACGTTTAACTGTAACCGTGATAGCCATGAACATCCTTATTGCGCAGTAATTAAAAGTGGTGAAAAGTCCCAAAATCTGTAATGTTATTCAATATTAAAAAGCATAAGAAAAGAGTCCGATTTTGAAACTGGATTATATAAAAAACAAGAGTTTTCCTACGTTAGCTCAAAATCTTTTTCGCTTCATTTAAAACCGATTAATATAATATATTAATTTTTAAAAAATCCTTTGAGCCATTTTGGAGATAACAGATATGTGCCCATTACATCTCCCATTTTCGCTTAAAAATTGGTTTCCAGATCTCAAAATCTACTGCATGTAGAAATCTATAAATTTCAGGATAGAGTTAGGCCATAGATATAAGACTAATGTGAAAAAATCGAAACGGTATGCCTCATATTTACTGAGATATTAAATGTCGGCGTTTCGATTTTCCTTTGATGTCCTGCTAGCTGTATATATGAGAGTGACGGAATCATCTGGGCTTACGGTTTTCGGTTTTTCTCTGCGTCACTCGAGATACTGCCGTCAATCATGATCTCCAAAAAATATAAATAAACATTTATTTCAGCAATTTTTGAAATTCAGCAACTAAAGTGGGTTAAATAGGAGATCAAATGTTTTAGGTCATTTTGCCATATCTCAGTAGAAATTATAGGTAGAACCATGGAACTTAGGATAACAAATATACTGAAAAAAATAGTTAAACACGTATTTTAGAAATTTTAGATATTCAGACACTAAGGAGGGTTAAATGGGGGTCGAATGTTTTACGCCATTTTGCCATATTTCAGTAAAAATTATAGTTAAGAGCGTTATATTCGGGATAACAAATATACTAAAGAATAGTTAAACATGCATTTCAGGCGATTTTAGAAATTCAACTACTAAGGAGGTTAAATGAGGGGTCGATAATTTTCGATGATTTCAACTTTTCACCATATTCCATCAGTAGTATTAGAAAAAAGCGTGAAATTCAGGCTAACAAAACTCCTTTAAAAATAGTTAGTATTTCAGTGATTTTAGAAATTCGGCCACTAAGGGGGGTTAAATAGTGTGTCGAATTTTTTATGTCCTTTTGCCTTTTCTGAATAGAAATTATAGGTAGGAGCGTGAATTTCGGAATAACAAATCTACTAAAGAATAGTTAAATTTTATATATACATATATATTTCGATTTTTGTCTTTTAGCGATCGGATTTAAAACTTTAAATTAAATATTACACTTCCACCTTTTTTCAAAATACATTTTTTGAAAGTAAAAAGTTGCGATTTAAATACAAATTGCCATATTTATGGGCTACGATGCTTTATGGTGATTACCGTTATAGTCAAATTACAGGTGTGCAACCGAATGGGTTCTTTTAAGATTATTTCATTTTAATGATTTTTGCACGCAAAATAAATAAACCACGCTGTAGTGATCGCTGCATTAACGATGTATGGCTGCGAAATACACAGGGCCCCGTTATTTTGATCACCTCATTAATAATTTATGAACGTGACAGTACCCATTTACAATGATCGTCATTTATCTTAGGCAACCCCATTTTTATTTATCTGATCTGAAAGCTCTCCGCTCATCTTAGATAAATACATACGCACAGGGCCAGTAGTATTTTGTCAGAGGGATTATGGAAAAATATTATTATTTTCCCGAAGTATTTATTTACGTGCCTATATATATATATATATATATATATATATATATACTTCAGTTGGGGGTCAGCTCGGGCTCGTCCACGTAAATTCTCCCTTAGGGAATTTTGTTGGATAATTCGTTTTTTCCATTCTGGCCTCATTATATACAAGTAGGAAAAAAATATTCTACCAGACCTTTTGCAAGGTAACATGTACATTTCCCATGGACTATTACCAAAAATCACCATTATTTCAGATTTTCTGAATTCGGTTTGTCTGGCCGTGCTCGGTCTGTCCATGCTCTAACTCATGCAAATATACTCAGAATGAGATGAGATTGATACATATTATAGATATATGTAATGACATGTTCGGTATTCAAAATAAAGTGTGTAGCACTTATACTTCGTTTACAGGGACATTCAAAATCATGCCCTTACATTATGATGCCCTTACATTACATTTGCATAATAGCACTACAATACTTTCTTACTACTTACTACTTACTTATACTACAATACTTTACTTACATAATTACATTACAATTCACAAATGTAATGTAAGGGCATGATAATCCTCTACAGTGTATTTTAATGATGTTGCGGTATTTCAAATATATTGAAATTGATATACGTCACTGAAGTGCACTACAAGATGTTTACTATAGAATATGGTACCTGTAACATGTTTAATTAGTTTACAGGGAAACTCAAAAGAATTCTTTTATATATGAGCTAAGGGGTAAAATCGCTTGCGGTCTATTTTAATAACAAACATAATGAAATTGATATCAATTTGTGAGGTGCACTAAAACAAGCTTTTTGGAGAATATGGAGCATAAAACATTTCTCATTCATTTACAGGGCCATATAAAATTATTCGGTTACATAATGGTCACCGGAGAAAAACTGTTTGCAGATTATTTTAATTACGTTACCTGACTTCAACTATAATGAAATTGATATACATTACTTCGGCTTACCACAAGATACCTGTCGTATAATATGATGTGCATAGCATTTATTGTGCATTCACAGGGACACACAAAATATTTCGGATACCGTTCTCAATCCCAAGTATTGTCTATAAGCGATATGTGCTGGAAGTGAGCTTACTGTTAGGTATGCGTTTAACTAAATTTTTGCAATGTATAAATGATGTAGATCATATACAGGGTTACACAAAAGAATCCATAAGCATTACTATGTACAAAAGAAAATTGCTTAAAGCTCTTGTTTTTTAATCGAGTTATGCATTTTGAACGTGAAATACATTTAGCACACTAATAAAAGTTCGTTTAATGTAAATAGAATCATATACAGAGCAACGCAAAGATCTGGATACATGGCCGGTTATGTATGATAATTTCTGAAAGTGTGATTTCAGTAGTGTACAGTGTGTTTTTGCTTGAATTAAACTTTAGTTTAATATGTGGCGTGTATTAAAATCTTAAGGTAATATACAGGGTTGTACAAGAGAATTCGAATAGAATTACTTCTGTTGGTGGAAACTGGTGGAGATGAGTTTTCAATTGTGTTATGTGCTTTTTTACTAAACTAAATTGTAACAAACTATATAGCGTATATGCGAACCTATAGACTATATGCACAAAATAATTAAAGTACACTTCTGGCTATGGTTTGCAATTGCTGAAATCTGACTTTCAAATGTGTTTTGCGTTTTCGAAAATGTTTACATAGATATCTTATTTATCTTATTAAACAGCGAATATTTCTTAAAGTATTCTGGAAGTGATGGAAAATGTTTACATAGATATCTTATTTAACAGCGAATATTTCTTAAAGTATTCTGGAAGTGTTGGAAAATGTTTACATAGATACCTTATTTATCTTATTAAACAGCGAATATTTCTTGAAGTATTCTGGAAGTGTTGGAAAATGCTTACATAGATATCTTATTTATCTTATTAAACAGCGAATATTTCTTAAAGTATTCTGTTAGTGTTGGAAAATGTTTAGATAGATACCTTATTTATCTTATTAAACAGCGAATATTTCTTAAAGTATTCTGGGTTTTGGAAAATTTTACATAGATGTCTTATTTATCTTATTAAACAGCGAATATTTCTTAAAGTATTTTGGAAGTGTTGGAAAGTGTTTCATAACCTGTGCTGGATGCCTGATTTTAATTTCTTGTTTACTTTCACAACAGTGGATTAATATTATTGCCACCGTTAAGATACTGCTTTAAAAAATAAAGTATAATTATAATAATATCTGGGAAATTAATATAAATTTCGAAATCTCGAACGTCATACCTCGTTCTTTACAAATATTGGTGTTCTTTTCAACCCATAATTTTATTACAATGTGAATCACACATACGCCGTCAAATTTTAATATATAAAACAAAATAGTATTTTCAACAAGTGAAACAATTATAATATAGCATATACCTAATCTTAGCTAATATTTAATATTTAATAGCTAATAGCTTGCTTTATAAGATATAATTTAAGTATATGTAAAGGGGAACATCATAATCAATATACTGATGTCTTATTAAATTTTTAAAAAAATGTATTTTATGTTAAATAACAACTTACTTGAGCAGCTGCAGCTACAACGCAGACTGTTAGAAGAAGAATGAATTTCATCGTGAGACTAGTGGAATACGAAAACAAACTGATCTGTGATTGCTTTTAAATAGTACTTGGGTTGCTTTTTTTTTCTGCATTAATTCACATTTCATCTTAGAGTTGCGTCATCATATTCCATATTAATGGTACTTTAAAAAAATGCATGTTTCTCTCGCCATTCCGTTTACTATGTAAACATTTGATCAATCTTCGCCAAATTATTTTTTAATGCAGCTGGAAAAACTTTTACCTGATAACTGACATCCGAAGCAATTTAAAACCAAAGATTAAACTAGTGGGAAAATATCTCATTTGTATGAACAACCTTCACATTTATTCATATGCTTTAAAAAAACTTTTTTCGTTTTGAATTTTCGATTTTATCCTTTATCATGATACGTGGCTCTCCACTCTCTTTTATTTCAATTAACTTGGTTTTTGTACGTAAAGATGGGATTTTACAATCGAATTATTACTCATTAACACTTTCCAACCTAGTTGAAAAGTGTTTATGACTTCGGTTTGTCTGGCCGGATGGCCGTCTGCCGTCTGTCCGTGCTCTAACTCCTGTAAATATGCTCGGATTGCTCTGCAATTTTCATATGTTATTGTCGTTATGTATAGCATGTTCCCTATTTCAACGGAAGTGTGTAGCACTTATAGTTTTTTTACAGGGAGACTCAAAAGAATTCCGTTACATTGCAGTCTATGGGGGAAAATCATTTGCGGTTTACTTAAAAAAAGTTTCACTATTTTAAACGCATTGAAATTTATATATATCACTAAGGTGCATTAGAAGAAGCTTAATATGGAATAGGGTGTGCATAGCACTTATAGTTACTTTACAGGGACAGTCAAAAGAATTGCGTTACATTACGTCTATGGAGAAAAATCGTCTGCGGTTTATTTGAATAATGTTTCACTATTTTAAACGCATTGGAATTTATATATATCACTAAGGTGCATGACAAGAGACTTACTACAGAATAGTGTGTGTATAGCAGTCATCGTTCATTTACAAGGACACACAAAAGAATTCTCTACTGTCTGTTAACAATAATTCCTGGAAGTGCGTTTTATTATAGCACTTATAGTTACTTTACAGGGACAGTCAAAAGAATTCCGTTACATTACGTCTATGGAGAAAAATCGTCTGCGGTTTATTTGAATAATGTTTCACTATTTTAAACGCATTGGAATTTATATATATCACTAAGGTGCATGACAAGAGACTTACTACAGAATAGTGTGTGTATAGCAGTCATCGTTCATTTACAAGGACACACAAAAGAATTCTCTACTGTCTGTTAACAATAATTCCTGGAAGTGCGTTTTAAGTTGCTGAACGCGATTTTAAATTTAACTCACTTTTTGTCTATTACGTGGTGTGTATAAATTCTGTAGATCCTATACAGGGAAGCACAAAAGTTCGCGAACACATTTCCGTTTATTGACAGAAACTCCAGACGAAGAATTTTAAACTGTGCTACGCGACTCCTAACTGAACGTAAATTTAGTATCCTATGTAGTATATATACAAATTTATAGATCCTATACAGGACTGAATAAAAGTATTCGGATATTTTTCCGAATATTATATATGTTGGAAATTCCTGAAATTACGTTTTTAAATATGTTATGCGTTTTCCAAATTGTTTACTTTTATGTTATCTTTCAGCTTATTAAACGGTAATGATTTGTAAAATTATTTTGGAAGCGTTGGAAAGTGTTACATAATCTATGCTTTACGCATGATTTTTCGTTCTTGTTTTCTGATATAATAGATTTATAAAAATTATTTCCACAGGTGTGTTTCTGATGACAATTCAACAATTTATTTTTTTCGAACTTAAATTTGCATAAATGAATTAATTTTAAGGTATTTGTCCTTATAGACCGGAGATGATGAATCGACAAATATTTTTTATGGTTGTAACTGTTTCCGAGTTACAAAAACAAGAGATTTAATTATGCGCCAAATCACGATCGCCAAAATATACCTCGGTCTGTTAAACTACAGCACCGATAATACATAGTATGAAAACCTGCTACAAAATAGTACTAAAAAATTGAATCCGATAAATGTAGAAAAATGCTGAAAAGATAACGGGTCAATCGCAGCGACATCTTCTAGAAGTGGCGTAGACAGGGTGGAGGTCCAGATGGCTTGGATACTATTAATTTTATAAAAATATTTTTACCTTATCTAATCGGAGAATGTTCTGCTATATTGATGCCGAAGAAAACTTTATAATATTACTTGTTTCCAGAGCATCCTCCCCCCCCCCCCTCTCTGCTAGCTCTTTTCAACGCAAACATTGTATAAGAATCGAACTGAGAAAACGTTTCAGCTGGTGCTAAATATTTTAAATAATTAGATTATACCCTATTTCCTTTGACTTTGAAAGTGATTTTCATAAGCTTTGAAAATATGAATGATATTGATCATGGCCAAAAAATGGGATACGCATTCTTTAGTGCCTGGTTGCAGTACTTGATACAAGACAGCAGACTAGAAACTATCCCTATTTAATATACCAAAAGATGCATCTCTGCTAGAAGAGTGGAAAAGAATAATTCCCTGATTTGATAAAAAACTAACTTCAAAATCATTTACATCTGAAATATACACTTACAAGAAGATTTTATTAACAGAAATTATGCTTATGTTGTCAATAGTGAAACGGTTACTTTTGCTAGAGGTACAACTATTTTTAAAGCAGATATCGCTGCGATCGCCCTATTATTGTATCGCTTCGTTGCACGTTTATCGGCTACAATTTTTTAGCACCTTTTAAAGCATTACAGATTTGCCGTTTTTTAAATTCCGAAATTTCGCATTCATACCAGAAATTCCCTATAATCTTCTTTAGCTTTCTTAATGGCAGATATTTCGTGAATCCTAAAGTAAAAATTCTTGTTTTAGAATTTCCGGTTGGAATTCGAAAATTTTGAATTAAAAAACGGTAAAACCGTTTTCCACACTATGTATTCTAGGCGCTGTAGTTAAACTATAAGAACGAAATATTTTAAACACTAAAAAAAAGTAATAATAATAAAATAAATAAGAAGTGTTTTTTTAAATACCCTCTTATAATTTAATCGTTAAATACAGGGCGTCTCCCTCCAATCCGATGTTGCGTTTTCGTACACAACTTTTACAGTAGTGAAGATATTTTAACGTAACCCTTACAAGGTTAATTCTAGGATGCAAGGTAAATGATAATGAAAGTGATGACGAAAATGAAGCATTAGATAATATGGAATTATCACAAAATTGCCGAATAAAATCCTATTCTGATGTTCTATTTAGCTTCAGAGAAATCAAAAATTTTGGTTGGTTGGTTGTATAGAGTTTATTGGCACAAGGTCCGATTGGGACAAACTGCGCCAAGGAAAAAATATATGCGAACAAAAGCAAAAAGGAAACAACGCTTAATGAAAAAAAAAATATCTGGATGGAGTTACCCATCCAAATATAGTCATACAATGTATAAAATAAGTATGAATTCTAAAAAAAATAAGGTATAAAAGTAAAGTAATACATTTAAAAATACTGTATGGATGGGATAAACAATCCAGTTGTCATGTTAGACAAGTGGAATTAAAAATTTTGTTTTGAATCAAAATGGTAATGATTGTATAAAATATCTGTGGAAATGATTATGCATTTAGATAAAGAGATATGCTTTAAAAATAAAACAATTCCGAATAATTTATTTAGTGTAAAATAATATGCATTTTTTAATTGTAAAAATAAAATAATTTAAGTCCGTTATTTTTATTTTAATGTCATGTAATTTTGAGCTTTTAACCTCCTCACCGCTGTGAACTGATATATCCGTTCACTATGCTATAGGTTTCACTGCAATATTAGTATTATTTAAAATAATATAATTTTATATATATAATGTAGTTTTAAATCGTTAAGTAATGATTAATAGTCGTAAAAACGTATTTGATATGGTAAACTGCAAATAAACTGCTGCATGATAATTGTTTTTAATAAAACTTGTCTAACTAATTTTTAATAAATTATTTTATTGTTAATGCATGTTTTTAATGATAATTCATGTTTTTTTATTGATAATTCATGCTTTTTAGATGAAGATTTAATAAATTCTGATAATTCAACAAATCTTGTTTTAAGTGGCATGATTTGAATTGCAAACAACTTATTAAATTATTTAAACAACTAAAGATACAATTTTACAAATGGTAAATAATTTTAAGAGATTTTTGGATTTTATGAAATAAGTATCTATTTTCGTGGATATAAGATAAGATAAAATGCTTTCGTTACGAAATAAAATGTTTCAAGTTTGTTATAGCTAAACATTTTTTTTAATGGACATCACACAGGAGTGCAAAAATCTAGGTGCCAATGGGCTGGTTCCCACCACTAAATTTTATTAGTATTCTTCGTCAAATTTTATTTGTATATTCGCATAAATTTTATCAGTATTCTTATTGGGCGAAGAATACTAAAAATTTAGTGGTGGGAATCGACCTATTGGCACCTAGATTTTTGCACCCCTGGCTTAGCCTAATTTTTAGTAGACTATGCTATTAGTAGACATGCGAATTTGCTGTTTGTACTCAGTTTTACGTATTTTATCATGATTATATTTTAGCTATTTTTAACTAAGTTTTTAAAGATATTATATTGCAATGTTAAGATATTGGCTAATGTTAAAATTGGCGAGATTAAAATAATTTGGCGATCACCGGTGCTCGGCCAAAGTACCACTTTATAAGCAGCCTGTTTTAAGTGTGGACAAAATATGAGAAATAAAACTAAATGACTTTTTATTTATTTTATTTGATAAGTGTTGTGTATTGTGTATTGATATAAATATTGTGTTCCGTGCCTTCTAGAGATTTCTAGAAGATTAAAACTAAAGTTATTGACAAAATTGTGCATTTTTAAGATTGCGAATAAAGAAATTTTATGTTTTGGGCTAGAAGATTAAAACCAGAGGTATTTTACTGCATACTAATTGGAGTATAGAAACATAAAAATCTAGATAATTTCAAAAAATGTAAAGGGCAAAATTTACTATAGTGGCTTAAGAATAGGTAGAATTCCTTTAGGAATGTTAAAAATTTGCTGTGGATTGCGAAACAATTATATTATAAATCCAGAAGATAAATTTCAGCTTATTAGATTAAAAGTTTTAAATTGAATTTTGTTTACGAATGTTAAAAAATTGTCTTGGAACACAAACAGTGTTGCCAATAGGCTACTTTTTTAAAATTCAGATTACTTGATTGACACCACTTTTTTCAAATGGTATAAATTGCGTCGTTTTCACCTTATTTAATCTGTCATTAAATAAGGCGAATTTTACTTTCTCATAAAACTGGTGCTAATCAAGAAAACTGGTGCTAATCAAGAAAACTGAATTTTAAAAAAGTAGCCCACTAGCAACACTGAACACAAAAAGAATGATACAAACATCAGAGATGTGCTACAGCACATCATTAAAGCAAAAAAATTCGAGAAGGGGTGTTTAAAAAAATTGCGGCGGGTCCTTGAAGATGCATAATTTTTTCCTTGAAAGATCGCAAAGTGGCATATTGTATTGAATCGATCTTTTTTCTAAAAAAAAAGACACACTTTTCAAAAAAAAAAAAGTATCTAAAGACCCAGTTGTTTTGATAATGTCTGGGACCTAAAATTTTCAAAGTCTAGCGACATCACTGCAATGTTGAAAATTGTGAAAGTAAAATACCATTTATATTAGGCTAAATGTTTTAAACTGAAATCGTTCTACGAATCTGAATTCGTCTCAGAACGAAACAAAATCAATATGATGGAATGATTTTATTCGTAAGTTGCTGAAAAATGAAAGTGTTTATTTTGTGAATGAAATTCTCATTGGAACTATTTTAGTGAATGGTGCAGATGCAAAAGTCACATTATCCAGTTTGTTAAGGTATTGAGTTACTCATATCACCATGTTCGTCATATTAAGACGAATCGGACTGTAATAGTGATTTGGACAGTAATGAGCATATTAAAACTGGAAAAAAAAATGCTGAAAATCTCGTTCTGATGCATAACTCACGTTATCCAACAACTGTTTTGAAGCAAAACTCACACTCTCCAATTTAACCAATCAGGCAGGCTTGCATATACGTACAAACGTAACCTTTGAAGACCATACAAGTCTCTAACAAAGGCACGAAGGGTAATGTTCAACATGAATACATCAGTTATCTCTAAATAAAATACAATAAATCAAAGAAGAATGATGTTAATTATTTGTTGAAGAAACACTACGGTAATCAGTGGGAAAAAATGAAGATTTGGTTTTTTACAAAAATATTATGGATGAGGCAACTACTAATAACAGTGAAGATAAACCAACTTGTGAGCCCAAAACAGAAATAAATTACGTTAATGTGTGCTCCACTAGTTTAATGACAGTGAAGAAATTGAGCCATGTATAATAGCAAAATGCTTAGACAATTTATTTTTAATAACTGCTTTTTGCGTTTTGGATTTTTGTTGTTTATTATCCTCCAAAATAACATAACAAAAACTAATGTTCAGATTTTTTTTTTTGTGGTTCTTGTTGTTTTAAATTTATAACGATTTTGGTTTATAACTGACATTACCCATTAAAGTTTGCTGAAAAACTCACATTTTTCATATTAGGAGGCAGGGGGGGTGGGGACATATTTTTGCAGTACACTTTCGACGATATCTCTGAAAATATACCTAAAATTAAAACAAATATAGTTTTAGTTCGGTGTTGCGAGATTTTACACACGATACCCCACACCATGTACAAAAAGACACTTTTTTTTTTTACAAGTAAACTAATAAGCCCCGTAAAATTTTTCATAAACACATTAGTGAATGTGTAATAATCTATAAATATGTGGAAAAATATGCTATATAGCTCTCCCAAGTTTGAACTTTACACGTTCCATAGTTTTCAAGAAAATTGACTGGGACAGACGGATTTTACCTTTTAAGAAGGGAGCCCTAAAAATGACAATATTTTGAAGTTTTCCGATGATTTCGAAAAATATTGTTGAGAGAATAAGTTGTATCGATCTGTGAATATTAAATATACATAAAAAAATAAATATGAGGTTTATTTAAATGTGAGATGTCTTAATATATACGAGATACTTTTAAGATATTGAAAAAAAAACTTTTCTGCATCTTAAAAAAAAAAAAAAAAAAAAAAAAAAAAAACTATTCTTTATCTTAAAAAAAAAAAAAAAAAAAAACAATCGAATCAGCTTATTACTATGGAATAAAAACATTTTATTATTGAAAAATTTTACGTTCAGAAATAAGATGAAGATTAGTGGCAAGCTCATCATTTTAGGAGGCAACTTAATTTCTGAGCACATAAAAGCTTTTAACAAGCAAAAAAGGTTTTCTTTCAAATAATATTTTTAGATAATTTTTAATAGCGGAAAAAAATATTATATTTTTTAAAATAAAAAAAATATTAAAAATACGCAAATAATGTTTTTGCAATTTACTCTCCATTGATTGAGGAAAATACAACAATTTTACTTTCTAATAATGTCACGTTTATAAAAGCACGAATGAAATCAGCTAAAAGTCTCAAATGATTAAGATTCAGATATAGTTATTTTATTTCGCTAACAGTTTTTTTGTCAAAATATTTTAAAAATCTATTATAGCAAAAAAAAAAGGGGGGGGGGTGAAATATTAACATCAAGAACCTTTTAAATTTTTTCCGGGACGTATTATGATTTTAAAAGGGATGTATTTTTTAGAATGTGGGGATAGGTTTTTTTTCTTTTTTTAACTTAAATGGTGCATTTTAAAAATAGCAAGAACAACTGAACATATAAAAAGATGCTTTGAAATTTATTTTCAAATATCTCTTTGATTTTTAATACTTTGTATTAACTTTTAGGGATTATTTAAAAGAAATCTATAATTAGTCTTAAGCCATTATATTTTAAAATATGTAAACAAATATTCAATCGGTTAAAGACGTAATCAAAAAATCTACTTAATACTACTAATAATTATTCATGAATTAAAAAAAATATGAATACTCTTATTTGCATACACATTTAAACAGCTTTTAACAGCAGTTAAAAACTTCATATACCCGACAAACTGTAATTGCCGAGAAATTTTTAATATAATATTGACATTTCTTTTTTGTAAATTTAAATAGTGCATATTAAATATAACAAGAAAAACTGAACGTTAAAACTACTTGTTTGAAGTTTGTTTTCAAACATATTTTTGAACTTTAATATTTCGTATTAACATTTAGGGCTATTTTTTTAATCTCTAATTAGTCTTAAGTTATATTTTAAAATATGTAAACAAAAATGTAATCCATTACACATGTAATCACAAAATATTCTTTTAGGAGTACATGTTTAACAAAAGAAAATAATTATTTATGAACTTAAAAAATACGGATACTTTTATTTGCATATATATTTAGATTGTTTTTAACATTAGTAAAATACTCCATACTCTCGACAAATTGCAATTGCCGAGAAAGCATCAATATAATCCGGAAATTGTTAGAAAGAGACATTTCTGTTTTTATAAATTAGAATATGCTACAAGCGATATGTCGCTTATAATGTTCCATTTAATCCTCAATTCCCTGTATAATAGCTAACATATAATAGATCGCCATCAATAACCGTAGCGGAATATGTACCCGTCCGTATTCGAGGCAGGGTTATAACCATGAACATAGAATTAAAGAAGGACTTCCCACGAAATAGTGTTAATATCGTGTCGCGACTTTGGAACGAAATGGCAGCTGCACAGCTACGCGCATGGTTCTGCGCTTCCAGCGAGAATCCCTGCTAAGGCAGCGCCACCTCTGCACAGCTACGCGCAGGGTTCTGCGCATCCCTTCTAAGGCAGTGCCACTTACATCAAACCGAAACTTTATATCAGATATCCACAAGACGACAGAAGGTTTGAAAAAGTAGACGAACTGGTGACGTATGGAGAAGCTGTCCTACCTATGCGCCACCTATTTGAGACAGTTTTCTAGGAATGATTTTCTTCTTCGAAAGCCTATTTCGTGAGAAGTCCTTCTTTAGATCTATGTTCATGGTTATAACTATAGAAGAAGACTGAATCTACACCAAATACAGATAATCCACTGTAAATTCTTAAAAGAAGAATTCCTGAAGTAAAAGTCACCAAAGTGATGTCACAAAAAGAACCGGTTCAAACATTCAATACTTATGTGGCTTTGAGCCCACTCCAAAGATGCCAGTTTAGCCTCCTTTTTTATTCAGAAATTCCAAATTCATACCGGAAATTTCGAAAGAAGAAGCTCACTTTATGCAATCCTAAAATGTCTGTTTTTAAATAAAGTAAATATTATTTCCATCCAACGCTCTCCCTACTGAGCTATCACGACGATATCCTGGCTGGCATATTTAAGAGGCTACACCAGTCACGCGAAAAAACGCTCCAGCTAATGTTATGTCTATGGGAAGGTTATCGCGCGATTTCTCGCTCGCATTTTAATATTTTTAAATGATTTTTTTGCATAGGATAGCTGAGGTCGATCTCTAACGTTGTTAGTTTTTACTTTTTCGATTTTGGTTCCAGTTTTTTTATATAAGGGTTCTTTCATTTTCAGAACCGGTTCAAACCGGTTCCAAAATTTAAAATGTCCGCTTATAAAAAAACTGTAACCAAAACCAAAAAAGTAAAAACTAACAACGTTAGAGATCGCCCCCAGCTATGCTATGCAAATAAAAATCATTTAAAAATATTAAAATATGAGCGAGAAATTGCGCGATAACCTTCCCATAGACTTAACATTAGCGTGAGCGTTTCTTCGCGTGACTAGTGTAGGCTCTTAAACGGTACGGTAAACCAAAGTACCCAGGTTTCAGTCCTGGTCCCGACATATTTTCGCTCTGTTGGAAAAATCTCAACTATAATACTTCAACCATTGGATATAATTTACCTAGTTAAATATTATTTCATCTGTTCATTAAGTAAATATTATTATTGGAATTTTTTGGTATGAGTTTGGAATTTTATAATAAAAATGAGGTCAAACGGACAATTCTTGCTTTCTGTGCAATTATTTTGTAATATTAAATTGCGTCTTCATTTTTCAGCAAATTCTCCGAAAAAATGATCAGTTTTAAAGCACCCGCACAAAATCTGTGTCGATCCTTACATCTGTGTAGAACTGTTATTAGAAAAAGTAAGTTGCCATCTGTAAGACTGATAATTCGTAGAAATTGCTATGGATATGGAAATAAGTCAGAACTTTTTTTTAACTTAATTACAAAATATATAGTTAAAAAAACCATGTTGTGCATACAAAAAATATGGTATATGTTAGTAAATTTAAGAGGTATTGCAAGTAAATTTCCTTTATAATACAGATTAAGTGATTTACTAATATATTGTTGAAAAGAAAGTAAAATAGTATATTGGTCAGATTTTGTTATGGAAGGTTTGGGTATAAACGTCCATTTTTACTAAAAATTGGTTAATATTGCCTAAATTGGAAAGATTAGTTAAAATTCCATTAAAATTTTATTTCAATTCACAGTTTTATTCCCTGTTTTAACTAAAGACATATTTCATAAAAATTTCACTTTTTTTTTAAAGGGAGCAGAAGATAGACACGTTTCTTAACATAGTAGAAATTACAATAATGTCCCTTACGACGAGTCCCTTTAAAAAAAAAAAAAAAATCAAATTCATGTAATTGAAAACTATGAAAAAGTGCTAAATAAACTGTACCGTATTATATATAGGGTTGGTTGGGGTACGTGGGCCAGTGGGTTAAGTGGGTCCTCCCCCTCAAACTAAAATATGTACAGTATGTTTCACACTTACTTGCATTTATAGTGTCACATTTTGTCACACTGATCTGTTTCGTATATATTTGAGCTTTGTTTGATTTATTTTTCATGTCATAAAACTAATGTAAAATAGATTTCCAGAATACTTTGTTTAAAGAGTTCAAGTACATTTTCCCAAAAGGTGTTCCCAGGTTAGTCTTCATTATCTTTTTATGTTTATTAAACTGTCGCTCAATGTTTAACCTAAAATACATAGTTTGATTTGAATTTTTACAAAAACTGTTATTACTATAAAAGGCGGGATCCCACTTACCCCATAATTTTAACCAACTACTAAGGGTAAGTGGAGCCCCTCATTTTAGGGTAAGTGAGACGAGGGTGTCCCACTTAACCCACTACGTAAATTTAAATAAATTTTTGCGTTAATGGCTTAAACAAATTGCCTTAAATTGCTATAGCACGTATGGTTTTGTTTAATTTTTCAAATTGAATATAGAGGCTGTGTCACATTTACGTGTACATCTCCACATGCAAACACAATTCCATCAAAGAGATCTAAAACATCATCAGGTGTTTGTTCAAATCATTAAGAATAAAGAACACATGAAACAATTAAGAGAAAAAAATGACGAAATTATAAAAAATAAAGAAAAAAAACTAAAAAAAAAACTGAATATGTAGAAGAATCTGACGAGAGTGATTATTTTGATGTGAAAAGCAACTATGATAAAGAGGATGAAATAAAAGACAATTTTGAAGAACTAGAACGAATAAATGGTTTAACTAAAAAAAAAATCTAAAACTGGTGACTATGTATTTGTAAAACTTGCATAAAATAACATAAAAATGTACAGGGTGAGGCAAATAAAAGTGGCCCGGACAATTGGATACGATTGGATGTGAATGGTTGACGCACACACCACGTGTACGCACACGTGGATCGAAACCGGTTCAGACCTTAGTGCGGGTTGTGTCAGTGTAAGTATGATCAGTGAAAAGTGGAAGAGGGTGGCTAGTGGTCAAGAGAAAATACCGTAAACAAAATGATAAATACCAATATATTCTTATGGAAAAATTCATCTTGATTATTTGATCGATTAAAAAGTCAAGTTTGTTCTTCCCTGACCACTCGCCACCCAGAAGCTGATACGCACAGTGCAACAGAGGGTGTTAGGTGTGGAAAGTTACGTTAAAACAAATTCATGGAAAGAGTGTGGTCGGTTGTTTGTTCGTAAATTTAACGGTGTCCAAGTGCCAGCAAAGAGTGCCATGCAACGATTAGTCCCAAAATGGCGTCAAATAGGATCTGTTTTGATCACGGAAAACATGCATTCCGAAACGTGTCCGAACACCAGAAAATGTGGGTGCACTTAAGCAGAAAATACTTCTCAGTCCTAACAAATCAACCCGACGCCTGGCGCAAGAGACCGGCAAATCACGTCGCACATGCGGACGAACACTCCACCTGGAACTGATAATACATCCCTACAGAGTGTCTGTGTTCATGCATTAAAACCAGCAGATGCTCCTCAGCGCCTCGAGTTTTGTGATTGGCTGTTCACTGAGATAACAATGAATGGCTTAGACATGGATATTTTCTTTATTTCTCATGAAGCCTGGTTTCACCTGAGTGGTTATATCAACTCACAGAATCACAGGTTCTGGGCTGTGGAGAATCCGCATCACTTCCAAGAAACACCATTGCATGATCAGAAGGTTGGGGTTTGGTGTGCAGTGTCTGCACGGCGTATTATTGGTCCCATCATACGTTGAATTCGGAGCGTTACATTTTCAACATGTTGAATCCATTTGTGACAGCATTATATGAGAAGGAAAAAGACCTACAGTTACTTCCAACAGGATGGAGAAACAGCCCATACAGCCCACCGAACTATGGATAAAATTTACACGGCCTTCACTCCTGACAGAGTTGTTAGCTGAGGTCAGTCTGGTCTCGGTCCTAGTTGGCCACCGAGGTCACCTGATCTGTCAGTGTGCGATTACTTTTTTATTTTCTTAAAAGGAAAGAAAATAAAGTAAGAAGTCAAACCAAAAAATTGCCATTTTTTTATTAATTAAAGCATTAGCTGCATTGTTGTACATTATGCAGTTTAACCTCATTGTTGTCCGCATTGTTATGACTTTAATGCTACTGATGCACATATTTGTGATTATTATATAGATTGAATAATAATGAATAAATCATTCCCGAAACGTCAGTGAAGGATTACTGTGGAGACACGAAAAGTTTCTGGTTTCCGTCTGTTTGTCTGTCTGTCGGTTTCGCGATAACTGCCGCAAAAATAATCCGATTAGATTGATTTTTGGTAGGTATATTGGTGAGGTACAAGGAATTAGCTGTATAGTTTTTAGTTACATTTGGTTAATTCGTTCGAAAAATGTTGAACAATTCTTTTGAGGTCATATTGTTTTCCTATGGGAATGCAGACGTCTTTCAAATTTCATTTTTAACTAAAATGAAAATCGCTTATTTGAATAATGTTTCACGTAACAACGTTACTTTTTCAACGTAAAATTATGGATGCTAAATTCGTAAAATATGGATGCTAAATTTTTAAATATATCCAATAGCTTTGAAAATTTACCGATACATTTATTACAAATTGGAACTTAATTGTTTAAATTATGGGAAAAATTTTTGCATCTGTTCGGAAAATATAAAACACTTTATTTTAAAATTTTTTTGCAAATTTTAAATTGCTTTTATTTTTACATTGCTCTTTAATTTATCAGTTGCTTAACAACCATATTTCATAGATTATCAAAGTAATAAGATTCAAGTAACTCAAACTATTTTGCTTCAATATTTTATTATCAAAATACATTATTTTCAGGTGATTTTCGTATTCTATTGACATAAAAAAAATTATTTTGATACATGAAGCCGTTTAACTATTATAGAATGATTACCAAAATATTTTTTTTCCAAACGAAAATTACAAAAACATTGAACGTGTGATATGGATTCAAGTCTCGTAGTATCAGTTTACTTTTGTATATGTATATTTCTTACATGACATATTATTCATTTTCTTGTACAGATGTGGATGTTTCGTCGTTGAAATGTTAATATAATTAAAAAAATAGCATAAAATCACTGGTACAAGATGTTTAATCTAAAGAAATTAGAGTAGTAAAACGATCCTGAAATATTAGAATTACTTGAAATTGAGAACGTAAAAGTTATCACAAAAAATACTTTATAGCGCCAAATCACGTTTGCTATTTAGTGAATCGGTAGTGCGCACGATTATGAATGAACCCAGTGGGTGTAAAAAAAAATTAATATTCCTATTTTGGCAAGATTTTAGTATGCTATTGCCATCGAGTTAAATCAGGATGTACTTAGGTAAAATAAATATTATAGAATGATCATCAAAACTATTTTTCCGAAACAAAAATTTTAATAACGCTAGATTTCTAAAATAGATATAAGTGAAAATAGTAGATTCAGTTTACATTTTATAAGTTGCTTTTGTACATGAGATATTATTCAACTTATCCATGAGATGCAGGTTTTTCATGGTTGGCAGGTAAGTAAATATTGCTATTTGGGTATTAGATTTACATGAAAATGTTTTCGAAGTTGTTGCTTATGATAATAAAACCACTATGTAGAACGAAATCCAAAATATACTAGAATCATTCACACAATTAATAGGAAATCGCGGATATAAATGTAATAATATTACGGGCGGGGGCCGTCAGGTGGGCTCTGCTCCTCTGAAGAAATGAATTTTTTAATCGAAAAGATTACAAGAATAAGAAGTTCATAAGAATTTCAGAATATCATTGCATTAACCGTGTTTAATTTAACGCTTCTAATTTCTGAAATAAATTTCTGCATTTATATGAATTATGTGAATTTTTATAACATATGTGGATGTTTCAATACCATATTCAATTTTTTAGTATGAATTTATATGAATTAAATAAATCGAAGTATTTTATATGCCTAAAAATATGTATACAAAATAAAATAAATAAATTGTGGATTGTAAGCTGCTAAATAATATGAAAAGTGAGATTAAAAATCAAGTGGATAAGTGTGATCGAAGATCGCACAGAGGGTTTCATTTAATATTCCTTTCAGAACACTTTAACGTTGAAAAATATGATGATAATAGCAGGTGTCTGGTCGAAAATATATATCTGGGAGAGTGTAGGGATGATAGTTGCATAATAATAGTCTTGATGTCTTTTTTTGGTTTTATTAACAACACTTAACACAAAAGTAAATTAAATTAAATATTAGACTGAATATAATTATAAAATTCCAGGAGAGAAATCAAGATGCTCTATATTCATGATACAACATTATTCCAACTAACAATACAAAACTGTTTTCTAATCAGTTCGGGGTTACGTCACAATACGTAACGCGCACCATGAGCTTAACTCCGCCCACAGAACATGTGATCAAGGATTTCCAACAAACCTTCCTTTAAGAAATCCAAATAATTTCATTTTCCGAAAAAAAAAAGAGTCATGTTTCTTATAAAGTAAAACTTTACCGGTTTATTTTTCTCGTTTTTTCGAAAATCTGAACCCGTCCGATAGTGGGCGAAGCCCGCTATTATACTCTTTCATAATAATATCTGTCATGTGGACTAAATGCGATATTAAAAAAAATCAATTTCAAAATTAAACATGTTGTACAGAGACTTTCAAACTGTTAGACGCCAGATTAATTTTTTTTTTTAATTCTCTAATGACGTCATATTAAGCTGTTTTCCGTATTTACACATACTTATACTCCTTGTATTATTGAGAAATGTTTGAAAATTTCCGTTTTATTACCAATATGACGTCATATTAATCATTTTTTTCAGTTGTTGAAACTTTTTATTTCATTTTCATTTTTCACGTAGAAATCTTTCAATAGAAAATTAATTAATGTAGAATTTTTTTTATTGTGAATTTTTAATCGTTGGCAACTGCTGTAACGAAAAATGTTTAAATTTAATATGAAAAGGATGTTAGATTTTTGTTTTTTTATCTCTATATATTAAAATAATACGATTTTTTCAAATTTTATCCTTTTGAGCTTCATAATAGGTATTTAGCTATAAGTACACAAAATTTCATGACTCGAAGTTACATAGTTCCTGAGAACCGGCTGTGTGACGGACAGACAACGAAGCGGGAGTATTAGGGTTTTTTGAGATGAACGAAACCTTAACAATGACTTTAAGAGCTGACGTTGAGACTCCTTATCTGCAGATTTACTAGTAATAATAAATAATTATAAATGAATAAAATAATCTTATTGGGTGGAGATTTCCGTCAAGTCCTAGTTGTCATTTTTAGAAGTTCAAGATGGCTAGCAGTTTCAAGTTGCATAAAGAAGCATAGACTATGATCATTGTAAAACACGACATTCTACATTAGGAAACTTACAGAAAATATGCGTGCCCTTCAAACAGACAGAAAGTTAGCAAGTTGGCTATTACATATTGTCGAATGTTAAAGAAGGGAAACTATTAAGTTTGCCCGAATTTTCTATACAGATATACAAGATCCAGTGCAGCAACTTTTCAGTGACAACGATTTTAATACAGTGCCACCTCAAAAGTAAAAAAGAAGGAGCAATACTAACAATGACAAACAATTTGTCAATTGAAATTAATAATAATGTTTTACAATGTATTCCAGGTACTGAAAAGATTTATGAAAGCATTGACGGCATCATAAATGATGATCCAGAAAATTAACTTGTATATTCTCAAGAATTTGCAAACAATTTAACACCAGTTGGAATGCCACCTCATAAACTGAAAATAAAGACAAGAGCTATCATAATGTTACTAAGAACTTTAGTATTTTCGAAAGGTTTGTGCAATGTTACAAGACTTATAGTTAGTAATTTGTAGAATAATGTTATTGAAGCAAAAAATAAAAGATTCTAATATTAATGAAAGTTTACTCATCCCTCGAATACCACTCGTTCCATCAGACAATAAATGTCTTTTACATTTAAGAGTATACAATTTTCTATCTGATTAACCTTCCGATCCATGCTCCAAATTAATTTATTAATAGAGCTGTCTTTGTATCCGTTATTTCTTGCGCTGACAGCACTATTAATAAATCAATTACGAGCATGAATAATAAAAAGATGAAACTTTAAATGAACAAAACTCAAAGCTGTCAAATTTACAATATTTTCTTGGGTTCTTTGAAAAATTAAAATGTAAACTTAGCAAATTCAATATCTGCCTTATCGCAAAATCTTCCACAAAATACCAAGAAACATAGTATGTAGAAAAATACATCCGATAGAACCTGATCAACTTTCCTGTGTTTATGAAATCCCATTTACCAGGGCAGATGGAACATTACAATACTATATAGGAATGACAAACAGAAAATTTAAAACGAGAAAAAAAGAATATATGGCAGATATCAAACATGACAGAAGAACTACAGCCTTAGCTAGACTACATAGAATACAACCTTTGCAGATTAGTTTCAAGAATAGTAAAATAATTTTTACATCAAGAGTTTATTTCTCATCCATTAGTCGTGAGTCATTAGAAATATATTTGCGCAACGAGAACATTTGCAACGAATCAGGATCTTTTGAATTACCTAAAATTTGGCACGCGTTGTTTTACAAATTATAAAAGCAATAAAAATAAAAAATAATAAAAATAATTTTCACGTTTTCCAGTTTGACCCATTTAAGCACCTGCTTACATTGGACATGTGACCTCGTTATTTATGTTTATAATTTTCAAAAACTTTGCGAGAATATTTTATTTATCATTTTGATCTGAAGAAGTCGTCGTGTGAGTGCATGAAACATATGTCATCTATATTAAAAAGTATTTTGAAGCCTTTTGTGTTATGTTTTTATCACTTTAAACAGTAATTACACTTTAATTTAAATGCTGACATAGTTTTTAATTAACTGCAATTTTGAATCTAAAAAAAAGGTTTTAACGAAATGTGACTGTACTATGTCAGAAGCTGGTTCAAAAACCTTTCAAATGATACCCCATTGTGCGTTTTGTAACTGCATAGAAAAAGGGATGTTGACAACAGAAATAATATATAAGACCAGTGGACCCGTGAAAGATTTCGCACTGCAATCTAATAATTTTAGCAATAACTAATACTCTATAGATGCGGGTTTAAACTTGCGAGCAATATTTTTTGAGATATGACTATCGCTAAAATCGTGTAAATCCTGCAAAATGCTGCATAGCAACAGCACCTGCTAGGCGATTTTTACCAAAAACTAATCAGCACCAATTTATATCAGAGACTAACTGAATATAAAGTTTTATTAAATTCCGAGCATTAGTTCTTCAGATAGAGCTATTGTGGAAATCGCGCAAAATTCTGCATAGCAGCGCCACCTGCTGGGCAATTTTTACCAAAAAGTAATCAGCACCAATTTATATCAGAGACTAACTGAATCTAAAATTTTATTAAATTCCGAGCATTAGTTCTTGAGATAGAGCTATTGCGGAAATCGCGAAAAATGCTGCATAGCAGCGCCACCTGCCGGGCGATTTTTACCAAAAACGAATCAGCACCAATTTTTATCAAATACTAACTGAATCTAAATTTTTATTAATTTTCGAGCATTAATTCTTGAGATAGAGCGCCCACAAAATTTTTGTCACATACAGACAGAGTCACAGAGTCACAGAGTCACAGACAGGCATTTTCTAGAAATAGTCGAATCGTGTTCCGGACCTTCTAAAACGTATAAATCCCTCGAAAACTGGAAGTCGAAAATTTTCATGAATCCAATACTTTCTTCTTGTAAAGATAGAAGAAAGTAAAAAGTGGAAAGCTCTTCCAGCAATTATTGTTCATACACCGATTTTTTTGTGTGTCCCTGTAAATGTGTAAATGAAGGATGACAGCTCGCACACGCTTTTCTATAGTAAGTCTATTCCTATAATATAGTCTGTCCCTATTCATTTTGTTTAATGGGACTTGGCAAACAACAAATTCCGAAATTTCGTAAAAATTGTTATTTTCAGTTTTTTTATCTTGTTACATACCACATACTTACGACTACATCCTGACAAAGTTTCAGGCTGATATTCCCTATAGAACAACAGTGGCAGCTGATTTAACAAACATCTGTTGTCATTTTGTCCCTTTAAATACCATGCCAACCTCTTTGCAAATGAAATACTATTTAAACCCATTTATCTCAGTTCGTATTTTTCAGATTTTTGCTGTTTTCAAAATGCTAAGGCTTTTCCAGATATAAATGAAAATGCTTGAATTTGTTTCTTATGGTATATCATCAGTGGCGTAGCTACAAATTCAGCGCCCTGGAGCAAGAAAAATTAGTGCGCCCCTCGTCTCTGGGAAAAATTATGTTTTATTTAAGGCTTAAAACTCGTATACAGGGTTTGTTCAGGTCCTTAATTTTGGATACCGCTGTTTCCATAAACAAATTTTTACTTTATTGAATCGCAGAATCTTGCAGTTAAATAAGACAAAATTTGCTTTCAGGAAATACTGGTAGGCCAAAATACGTACCCGTAAGAGCTCTGATATAGTATGTACTTATTTTTATTTATAGTGTTACTTAATTTGTTCGAAATTCTAGGCATTTCAACAATAAAGCATTCAGCGCAATAAATACAAATAAAATAATGTATAATTCTTTAAAAATTGATTATCTACTTATATTTATTACGTACGGAACCGTACTTTCGATTTATAAGCACCCTTGGACCCAATGCAACCAGTCAACTATCAACCTCTATTGCCGTTCCAAGGCATTCGAAGACAATATAGAATTCTAATAAGGAAACACGTCATCGTGGAGAAATGTTTAATTATGACAGCACATTACTTGAAATATTTCGATGAAAAGTAACACTGGAAGGTAATTTCGAAAACTGTATTTTTCAACGTGTTATATGTTTTCTAAACTGTTTACTTACATATCTTCTTTCACCGTATTTAACGGTGATGTTTTGTTACAGTTTTCTGTCTGTGTTGGAAAGTGTTTCATAATCTATGCTTGACGCATGATTTTTCGTTCTTGTTTTTTGTATTTGAATCCATTTTTTAAAACACAATAGCCAGGCGATATTACCATAATGGAGCAAATCGGCATTTGTTCCGTGTCTCTAATATTAGAGGGTCCCCAAATTAGATATATAATCTTATGTAATCTATGGCGAGAAAGTGGCCAAGAAGTCTCTAATTTCTTGTAATCGGACCCAGCACAGTATACAAAAATTTTAGTTTTGAACGAAATGGGATATAAAAACACATATTGAATTCAAGTGAAAGATTTTTGCTCAAAATATTTCTGACCGATTTATTAAAATTTCTTTTAATAATTGCAAATAAAGCCGCATGCTATTAACACTAAAAATCAGTAATTCAAGAAAATCACCATTGCCTCACTAAGGTGTTCCTTTTATCATGTATTATAAATCCCAAAATTATTAAATATATTTTACGTTTTAATTTTCAAGAAAGTATTTTGGAAAAAATACTTTATTTTACTTATTTAAAAATTTCGATCGTGAATAAATTCAACCTTACACCAAACTTTACCTTAAATAAAATCGTAAAGTGGGACCACCTGCCCGGCATTACCCGGTCCCGTGATAACATTAAATGTACCTAAAATCCGTGTTCATTGAATTTATATTTTAAAAAAGAAATTTTTCCAAACGAATCTAATGTTGGGGGCCCTACTGTTTTCGGCAGCGTACATCCTCGAACTTGTATGATGTGATATATTTTTAATGAAAATCTATCCAAACTAACCTAGGCTCCACTGCCTTCAGTAGCGTACTATGCACGCTTCGGTGTGTTTCGATTTTATATTTTTAAAGGAAAGACCGGCGTGACCCGGGCCTGTGATAATAATATTAAATATAACTAAAATCAGTATTCAATGAATATATTTTTTTAAACGAAAATCTTTCCAAATGAACTTAATGTTAGGGAACCACTGCTTTCGGCTGCGTACATCCTCAGATTTGTATGATGTGATATATTTAAATGAAAATCGATCCAAACGGATTAAGGGTCCCGCCGATATAATTTCCGACGTTTAGATATATTAATATTTCGATTCAAACCAAAAGTTCTTGAGAAAACCTGAATAATATAAAACGCCACCACTCCCAGAAAACAGGCATACTTTATTATTATACTAGTTAGTAATAATGCTTTACAAATTTAAATTGCCATTCTGGGCCCATGTGGCATATGCCTAAATCCTGAATATTTTATAAACTGTACTGACAAATAAAGGTTTAATTCCCACATTAAAAAGACTTTTTTCTTCTTGCTTTCTCGTTCGTAAGACGATCAATAACAGTTTCAAGATCAAATTAACAAGCTACGGTGTTTTCAATTGATATAGGGACCAAAGAGCTAAAACAGTGTTGTGACATGCTGCTTTTTAGTCCTTTGACTCCAAATTTATCTTTATTAGAAATTGCTGCAGCTGGCGACTATTATTTTATGCTATTTGTATTAATTTTTCGTAAACATAATCTTTGTCAGTCGCTTCTAATGGCGCTATCACACGTACTCTCATATCATAGTCAATATCAGATATTTCATCCCAAACACGTTTTTCAAGAGGAAAAAGCTCGAAATCGTCCCGTTTGATAGATTGCCTCTCGTAATTTCTTTAAGATCTAACTTACAGTAGTTTGTATCCTCTACGATATTTATCAGCTCGAAATCTACCAATCAGAGCTCTCTAAAATTCCAAGATGGCCACCGTCAGTAAGCTAACATTTTACGTTTAGGTCGTCGCAAATATTGAAACCAAAAATACAGAAGAATTAAGAAAAAAGCAAATCTTTAGTAACACAGGGACCAATTATACACGAAAAGAACTTTTAAAATGTGCAGTTATTTTGTAATTAAGGAATTACATATGCGTCGATTGCCTCTTCGGAGTTCGTCGTTATTTACACTCCCGATAAGAACTTTATTTACTAATTTAAAGTTATTTATTGCGATTATTTTATTTCAATTCCTTATATTATTTGCTATATGTTATAATTGTACTGTCGTAGTCACTTATTTACTTCTCAAACTGTACTAGTTTAACTATTTTCAGCAACTATATTTGGCGTTATTTCGTACTTGTTGCCAAATTATGTCGCCAAAGAAAGATAAAAATGCAAGCAAACATGCATCAAGGTATTTTATTTCAATACAAATTATTGCCTCCTTTTAGCATGAATCAGAATCCAAATTTTGTAGTGGAGGGGGGGAGGGGTACAGAAAATTTCTTATACTTTTAGAAAAATAAAATTTAATAAATAAAAATTTAATCTAGCAGCTATTTAAAGTTAATTATATTTTACCTTTTAAAAATTTTCTTTTAAAACAATCTTGATAATCTTTTTTTAAAGATATACAACTATTATACAGACACACATATTTATTTGTAAATCGGTGGAATAGTAAAAATATATTCACAGATGTTCGATCATCCAAGGCTGTCTGCTAGATGGTTGGCGACTTTCTCTCCAACATGGTTTATTAGTGAAAAATTGCAAATTCAGCATCAGCCGGAGTAGCTCAGTGGTCATAGTGGTAACCTGGAACGCTGTGGACCCAGGTTCGATTCCTCGCTCTGGCTAATTTTTCACTTCATGTTGGATTATTGTATTTAATGTATGTGGATGATAATGTCCTTTTCAGACTATTTTTCCTTTTTAATTATTGAATTTCAACCACCCTAAAGTTTTGTTTCCCCCCTCCTAGCGGTGTATAAATTTTAAACCTTTATATGTGTTTCAATTTGTTAAGTAAAATGTGCCCCTTTTTTATTTTGTATTAATAATAAATAATGCATATACCCTCCCCCCCCCAAAAAAAACCCCCTCCAGTTGAAATATTTTGCTTTCCTTAAAAACAAAAAAATAATTAAAATTTATATATTTTCGAAAACAAAAATGAATTGAAAAGTAAAACTTTCCTAACAGAAATAGATTTCTAGAATTTTCAAATATGCAAACCCAAAATTAACCGCCAAATAATTTTTAAGTTTTGCTTAAAAAGCACTTGTCTTGTAATCTGTTTTGCGACGATCGAACATTTATTTAACATTAGGAGGTACAAACATAAAACCTGCGTAATTTTTAAACTACTTTAACGAGTGACTTTCAGTTTGATACACGAAGGTAAAATTTACCGAAAATTATGATGTCGAAATTAGGGTTTAGTACTGTTACAATTGTTATACGTAACTTTATCCTCTCCCCCCCCCCCCCCCCGCAGCAAAATTTATGTACAGCATTATTATTAGATGTTATTACTAATCTATTGTTACTTGTGACATTTTTTATAATTATTTGAGGCAGAGTTAATTGAGGGTATAACTCCCCCCCCCCCCCCAGGACTCTAGACAATACATATGAAAAGAAGTATTGTGTTTTTGAAATGAAAAATATCATATTCATTTAAACTTTCAAAAAATGATTAAAATCATCAAAACCAAGGAAGAAAAAACTGCAAAAGAGTGGGAACTATATCTAAATTCTATTACGTATTTCATTTTTAAATTACATTCAATATGTAACATGAATTACTTTTAAAATATGTAAAATGTATTAACTAAAAATGTCATAATAGCGATTTTGGCAAAATAACTAAAACTTAATTTAACATCTTTCTTTGCGTTACAGATTTCGGCTTAGCGATAAAATGCGGTTCCAATACACGTGACAAAAAACTAGTTTTAATATACTATTTTTTTCTAAATCACTTAATACTAATAGTTCAGAATTCTTAACATTTACAGGTAATGAAAGACGTAAAGTTAAGATATGGACTCTATAATTTAGAATTTTAATGTTATATTAGTGAGAGTATTGTTTTTATAATCTTGGAATTTTAAGTAAAATGATCACAATATTATATATATAGAACAGACACGAAAAGAAACTGCAATATACAAAATGTGAGTACGCGATAATGCTTCCTGTGTATCAATCGAACTCTACACTAAATATTAAAACACCTGCCGTAATTACTCGCCAAATGTTACGCCCTCTCCTTACATTAGCAGATAACTTTCAGTAAGGAAAACAACCCTAGTTGCAGCGTGAAAGTGTAGCTCGAGAGGCAATAGCATATACTTCATATTGTATGGTCGTCCGTGTGATAACAGCTTTATGGATATTTCACAATGAATCTATTACAAAATTATTTTTTGTAAATAGTGGTACGAATAGAATAAAAATAGTTGTCAGAGACAGTCTTTCGAAATGGGCTGTCAGTCATGCGAAAAAACGTTCAAGCTAATGTTAAGTTTATGGGAAGGTTCTAGCGCGATTTCTCGCTCGCATTTTAATGTTTTAAAATGCTTTTTTTGCATAAGATAGCTGAGGTCAATCTCCAACGTTGTTAGTTTTTACTTTTTAGATTTTAGTTCCAGTTATTTTATATAAGGGTGCTTTCACTTTCAGAACCGGTTCCAAAATTAAAAATGCCCGCTTATAAAAAAACTGCAACAAAAATCAAAAAAGTAAAAACTAACAACGTTGGAGATTGACCTCAGCTATCCTATGCAAAAAAGGGATTTTAAAGTACTAAAATGCGAGCGAGAAATCGCGCCATAGACTTAACATTAGCATGAGCGTTCCTTCCCGTGACTAGTGTAGGCTCTTAAGCTCAATCTTTATGCCAGTCTTCAGGCACGGGGTCAAAGTGTAAATTTTATTTATTCAAAAACTGAAAAAAAGGGGGGGGGAACCTTGCCAGATGCTATGTGAGAAACAAGATTGTAGTCTATGTTTCTTAAAATGTTTTACAATCCGCTAAAGATCAGTTTGAAAGGGATTTGAATTGTTATTGATGGGATATAAAAAGAAATATTCTATCTGTTTCTGAAGGCTTGGCACGGCGAGTTTTAGTAATATAAAGAAACCATGGGATATCATCTGTCTATCCTCTCTTTCCGTATGAAATTCCTTTTTTTTTCAGAATGACTACAAAAATGAACACAACTCTTTCTTCCACAGTTGCACAATGATATTTTAAAAAGAATAAGAATTGTGACTTTTGCGGGGTTTTGCCAGAGGTTGAGTTTTAATAACAAATTTATTATTTTAAACAGATTTTCAGGGACACAAAAATCACGAAACATTGCCATGAGGGAGTATTAATGATTAATAATTATTTATATGTTAAGAAGCGATTTTTAAATGAAAAAAAATAATCTTGAAATAATTTAAAAAAAAATATTAACAATTTTCTGCTGTGTACGTTTGATATCTGGCTCTGGTGACACAATTTTGGGGGGGAGTCGGGCGACTCGGGGTCCGAAAAAAGAGCCCGAACTCATATCCAATGTACATTTTTTCCCCATATATTAATATTAGATATAGCTTGGTGGCCCACGGGCCACATACTGAAGACTTTTTGTCTAATTTATCCATCTGGGGGTTCTAATGTTAACTCAAATAACGACTGAGATTCTTCATTTTGCATTTGGGCAAAGCAATTACATGATGAGTCTCAGTCGTCAAATTTACCCAAGAGGTTAAGCAAATTTTGAAAACTTCGTTCTGGTATCGTTGTAGTCAACGATAGAATTAAAAAAAATATCAGGCATCTGAAATAATGTAGGAGAAATTACTTGAGGCGGCAGTGTGAATTAAAATTTCGCGAATAGAAGTAATTTCTTTCAAACGAGTATAGAAAATGTATTTTAAATTGAAGCAGTTGAGATCCAAAAGAAAGAATAGGAATATGTGAATTGTAACAAGTCAGATCCATCCATAATAACTAATATAATTAATATAACTATTAACTATTAATATAACTAATATAATATTAATCATAATTTTAAAAAATATACAAATATTTTTGGAAATCTTTATTTTGCTCTTTCAAATTTTGCGCCCTTAAGATTCGTGCACCTGGTAGTACCACGGTAGCTACGCCTCTGTATATCATACTATATGCAAGAGATTTAAAGATCCGATTTTTAATATTTTGGTAGTTTTTTTTTTAATCTTATGTGCAAAAACTAGTCTTTTTTTCCGCTTTTTTCCACTTGTATTCAGTTCATATTTTTTTCTCTAAAACTATTCACATTAAAAGAAATCCTCAAATCTATTCAAAATATTATTGATGACCTGCACAAAAAAATTAAACTGAAAAATTTAAAATAATAATAATATTCTAGTAGCGTTTTGAAATAAGTGGTTAAAAATGATTTTTTTTTTCAATTTTTGTCGATTCTTTTTTTTTTTTTTGGATTAAATTATTTCTATTTAACATTTATATAATACTATACAAAAAAAATATATATTTAATTGATAATACATATATATATTTTGCTTTGTGTTGCCGAATCCCCTTAAAATGATGAAAATATCACTTTTTAATTATGTAATTGTTTGCTTAAAATCTATTGAGACATTATGAGTGACTGGCGAAGTTACGTAACGATCCGATAGTAATACATATGTAAAAAAAGTTTTTTTTTTTTTTTTTGTATCCGTTTCCCTTCAAATGATTCGGAGTTAAATTCCTTTTTTCCTTTAAATTCAATTTTTTTTTCAGTTTGTGTTTTTCAATGTATGTATATGTTAAAAATGCTAAAACTTGAACATAAATTTCTTAATTTACTTGCTATTTTTATTGAAGTTTTTTATGGTATGTTTTATCAAATTAAAGAGCAGATTCACTGTAAACTTAGATAAATATTTCTTAATCTACGTAAATATAATATAACCATGTACGGAAATATAGGGTGAAACCCCCAGTTATTGACACCTAACTAGTAACTGACACTTGAGCAAAAATTTAACTCAGATAAGCAATTTTTTATGTAAAATTCTATAAAGTAATGTCCTCTAGTGGTAAATGAGACACTTATTATTTTATTTTCGAGTCACTTTATTCACAACTAAATAGCCAAGAACATATTCAATGAGGAAGAAACTTTTGAGAATACAAAAAGTGCCTTTTTGAAGCAACCATCTTATTTCTAAAATTAAGGAAGTGTTTTCTAATCTATTTGTAATGCAACCATCCTAATTATTTTTCTTAAAGTTATACTTGTAGCAATTAGTTTAATGATATTAGGGCCACGATTTAGTGTTTATAGTTATCTAATTTAGCTTAATGCGGTGTGGCAGTTATTGGTTCCTAGAATTTCATTTCACCAGTCTCTGACAGAGGTGTTAATAATTGGTTATATTAAAAAAAGTTGAAATTAGAGAGTACTCTCTCTAAACTCCAGTAACTGCAGTTATTGAACTGCTTTAGGTGCATAATAATAAATTAAATTTATCTTGTAGCAAGCACTATTAAAATTAAAGTTGTTTTATCAGTGTCTAACACCAGATGTCAGTTATTGGTTCAAAAATGTCCGTTATTCGATATCCGCATCACTAGTAATGCAGTACTAAATATATATATTACTGCTGTATACTCTTACTATATACTCTGCATTACTAATAATGCAGTACAGCTTACTAAATGCCACTTTTTATAATAAATATTAATGTATTTTCTTTTTATAATAAAGAATTTTTTTTTAAAGCATTTAATATTTTAAAATAAAGTGTCAGTCACTGGTTTACTTTGTGTTAGTTATTGATGTTTCAAAGTAGGTGATTTTTAGATTAATTTTTAAAAATGAAATGTATATTTTTCCAAAATTTTGCCAACAATAATTTTTTAATATATCTCCACTCTACTATCCTTTCAAATTTTTGTAATAGTGATTTGAACAAAAAATAATCCTTAAAGGGTCAGTTACTGGGAGTTTCACCCTGCAATACCATCTCCAGGTTACCCATGGTTCTGAAAAAAGATATTTATTTTTAGAAACCCCAGAGACCGTTTGTAATTGTATATAAAAATAAATTTATTTTATTACATAAAATATTAGGAGAAATGTCCTTTTTGCTCTAATTTTTACATATGTCACCCAGTGGTGACTGCGCATGTATATACTACTACTATTTTTATTCTATGATCTTTATGGTACCTTCTTAAACATGTGCAATAAGAGTCTATCAAAAAGATTGTCGTATGAAAATAGTGGTAGACAAAATAAACCAAATATAAGATGCTGTAACCACTGGTTATGGCATTCTGCTTTTTTTTTTCCTTAAAATAATTACATTTTGGTGATATATTATATATTTTTGGTGAGTTTTTGTAATATGATTTTTACGGTTATAAAACTGGCTTTTAGAAAATTATCAAATATTTTTTTGGAAAATGCTCGCAATTGTAAAAGAAGTGGTATTACAAGGTGGTTATCAAGGTTGTTTATTTTTCCTTGATTACATTAATATCCTTCATAAAGCCTGTTAATAATTTGTGAAAAAGTTGTTACGAATTATTCAAATAAAAAAAAATATGAACTTAAAACCATGCGTCAAGCATAGATTATGGAACTCTTTCCAACATGTTCAAAATATTATAACAAAACATCACAGTATAGACTCTATAAACGACATTTTCAAAACTGAACAAAAAATACTCAAATCTGAATATGTCTCACAGTCAAAATGGTTCCGAATCTACATTACTCATGTTTGAAACTTGTATATACGCATTTCTGAAAACATGCACACACTCAAGAATAAAACATCATGTGCTCCTATTTGAGTATGTCCATGTTTCCAAAATGAGTAAGAACAGACTTCTATATGCTCATTATTGAGTTCGTCCATGTTTCGAAAATGTGTTTGAACTGATTTTTATTATTTTTGAGTATGTCCATGTTTCAAAAATGAGTATGAACTGACCTGTATGTGCTCAATTTTGAGTATGTCCATGTTTCAATATTCTGAGAATTTCTGGTATTTGAGAATTGAGAGAATTGGGGTCGTCCTACTTGAAAAAAAAAGTTTCATAACAAAATGAAAACATCGATTTACTCAGATTTAAAAATGTCATTTGTCTGAGTGCAATATGGTGAAAGGCGATGTATAAGTAAATAATTTGAAAAACGCATAATATTTTGAAAACAATTACCGTTAATAATAGGAAAAGTATCAGAATTCTTTTGTGCAGCCCTGTATAGGATCTATAGACTTTATATACACATGATAGACTTTATACCAAAATGAAAAAAAAATAGCCCCTACCACAACTTAAAACGCATTTCCAAAAATTATTGTTCTTAGATATTACTGTAACCGAATTCTTTAATGTGTCCCTGTAAATGAGCGTTGAATTTTATTCGCATCCTATTATAATATGTTAAGCATCTTGTATTGTTCCTCAGAAATATTTATCAGTTTCAAGCTGTTTGAAAAAGTGTAACATTATTAGAATTCATCGCGAACGATTTTCCCTTTAGACTGTAATGTAACGGAATTCTTTTGAGTGTGCCTCTAAATGAACTGTAAATGCTACACCATTTTCAATAGCTAAAAAACAATAGTAAACCTCAATAACATATCAATTTCAGGTATACGAGTAGTAATACGAGTATATTTACGCTAGTTTGAGCACGGACAGACAGCAGATAGACATATAAACCGAAGTTTTCAACTATGTTGAAAAGTTTTGAAAATTAAAAGGACTCTTAATATAAAATAATGCTATCAATCAATTATCTAAAATTTTTGTGACCCTGACATTTGTGCGCATTAGTTAAGTACGTCCTTTGCCAGCTGATAATAAAGTAATGAACATAATACAAAAATCACGTATCACGCTGACGGATTAATTTAAAAATCCAAACTCAAAGGCGTATTTTTAAAGCAGATAAGAAATATGAAGGTTCTGATACAATCTGACACATTTTGATATTTTTCAGAAGTTTAATCGTTTAATTTTCGATTGCTTCTATGTCAGCTATCAAGTTTAAGTTTTCCCAGCTGCACTGAAAAACTAACTTGATCAAATGATTACATAGATCAGGAAAAGGCGAGAGAAAATTCGATATTTTTAAGTATCAGTAAAATATTTTATGGTGACGTAACCGTAAGAACAAATTTAAATTATTCAAGAAAAATAAATCCACACAAGAACTATTTAAAAGGCAATCACAGGCAATCTGTTATGTCATTCCACAAGCTTCATGATGAAGATCGTTCTTTTTCTAACATTCTGCATTGCAGCTGCAGTTGGGGGGGTAAGTTATTATTTATAATAAAATAAATACATTTTCTTTATATCTAAGAATGCATCGGTATATTACGATATATTCATATAGATACACGTAAATTCTATATTAAAAAGCAAGTTTTTAGCTATCAAATATTAGCGGTACTATAGCTTAGCTTAAGCTACATTACAGCTTATTTATTTTTGAGTTATTAGAGTTATTTTTGGTTATTCTTGTTGAAAATATAATTTAGTGTTTGTTATTCACATTAATCATCCGAGAAAAGGATAAATTACAAGTTGAAAAGGACAGGAATCTTTGTATGAATCGGAAATGTCGTGAGGACTCTCAAAATTTCGAAATTTATTTAATTCCGTAAAAGTTATTAATAATATTATTATTCGTTAAGCAATTTCTATAAGGGTGGTAATTCAATTATCCCATTCTTTAAAAAAAAAAAAAAAAAAAAAAAAAAAAGCAGAGATGGGGAAATAATGCGGATTATCAGATTTTTGTTGATGCCATTTTTATTAAAGCAATAATTTAACGCCAATTTTAATAAATAGATAGTATTGACGCTGGGCTAAAGTTATTATCGAAATGGACTGTATTAAAACAAAATATAATGCGATGATGCCAATAATGTGAAGAGTTTATTATTTTTTAAAATGTTTATATACATATATATACAGAGTACATCAGGTAGAAATCCAAAGTACTGACACCATAGTCATTTGCGAACAATAGCCAATTGATTTAGTGGGCAATACTACTTGAAAAATACAATAACTATATTTAATTTGCTATTAATATGATAGGATTTTCTATTACAACAGTTAATGACCCCATGGTCAGTTTAGCTAATGAAAAAGCTCAATTATACGGTTTAATTACATGGAGAATTCATAGTAAGAACACAACAACAATGCGGGAGAGACTAACTTTTGCCAAACGGCTAAATCAAAAATATGATAGCAGTCACGCGCGTTTTCCAAGGTCAAGGGTAGCCGTAACATATGGGCTTCCGTTGACTTGTGCCAACATTAAAAAAAATAACACTAACTACATATATTACACAAATTGTGTATGATAAGAATTACATTTCAAAAACAATTTACCACTATTCGAAACATTACAAATACACAATCTTGAAACACTTTGCATATAATACTTTTAAGATATAAGAAATAGATAAATGATAATACAACAAGAATTAAACTTGAATATCGTAAACAAACAAATATCAAAATAAACACTCAATAAATGCAAACACATGTAATAAATTTAGTTGATTCATTAATATTTAATGAAAGAAAATACTACACTAATAAATGAAATGGTTTACTATTACGAATACTAATTTCTATCCTCTATAGGGAGAGTGCAGACTTATGAAATAGATCTCGTAACTATACTTAATTCGTCTTTAATTTTGCTTTAATAATCGGATTTGGAGTTTTAAACAGGGCTGAAGGCAGTATTATGTGGTTTTTTTTTATTTATTTAAAACGCTATGATGACTCAATATTTTGTAAACTCGTGTGATGCACTACATAAATGTTTTTAAAAAAAAAGTCATTATGTATTCCAAATGTACTTTTTCTTTCACCCAAAACCATAGTATATGCAATAATAAGGTACATGTTCATTTTTCAGAATTAAGTAATGCTTTATTAAACATATAAGGAAATATAAATTTTATGATCATAAGCAATAAAAAGTTGATAGAAAACTCTTCTTATTAGAATATATGCAAAGAAGTTATATTCTAAATTAAAATGTTGAAAGTAAATTTAAAAGCTTTGTACCTGGAAAACTCCATTTTTCAGTTGACCTGTTATTGCAGCGGGCCCCTCAATTTATCCTCAACAACATAATTTTTTCAAAATTTTTGAAGGTTTTACTCTATCGTATCTGTTTGCTGGATAAGACCGCAAAACTACTGATTACATTTATTCTTTTTAATGTTCTGTAAACAATGTAACCAAACACTGTTTTCTGAAACATTAACTGCGAGATTTTACGGTTATTCGCTTCAAAAATTTCATATAAATGTTTTGCCTCAATCAAAATGTCTATTTTGGCTGGTTTTCCAAATAAAGGATCAGCTAATTTTATGTTTTCTGATAACTGCAAGTCAGACACATTGATATTACAAGAAAGGAATAATACCATTAAGTTATTTTTGCTGTAATTAAGAACTGAATTGATTCTTTAAAGGAACCATTTCTTGGAAATAGTTGTCTTCACTTTAGATTTCATACTAGGGATTTTTTTTTTAATCCGAATGTTTAAGCTAACCTAACGGTCAGTAAAGACACGAGTGACCCATTGTCTAAAATTCCAGGAGCTGGTATTTTTACACCGCAAAAATTTTCTACATAAATAATGGACGTCGTTAACAAAACATTGCTTTCATTTTCTTTCGATAAATAAATTTTATTACAAAACTAGTTAACCCGCCCAGCGTTGCCCGGTCCCGAGATAATTACAATCTCAGAGAAAGGCGTTAACCCCCTCTCTCTCCATACCCGCAAATATAATGAATAATTTGTTCAAGAAAACCACCGTCACATACATTAACGTGATCATTAAAACAGAAATACATTTTTCTGATAATTAGAACATAACGAAGACTCTACGCTAAAATAGCCAGAAGATGACACCCCTTCCCGACCTCAATTTCAAATCTATATCTTAATTAGTTACCTAAATTTTTGTTCATTAGTAAAAATTGGCAATTATTTCCTTTCATTTTCGCAAACTAAATGGAGGAATCGGCCCGAGAAACAGATCTCTTTGTAGTTCAGTTTTTAATGAAAGCAGATCCCTGTCTGAAACATTTCTCGGATTGTTTTCACTGGCGCCGGCAGATTTTTGGCAGTTTTTTGCATAAATTAAGAAAAATTACCGACCGAATTTTTCAAAAATCACATAGTCAGAATTTTTTTTACATATGCTCAGAAAATTTCAAATTGATATCTCAATTAGTTTTGTTAAAATTCGCTAATTAGTAAAATAATTTCGAATTCGTTCATTTCCGCTTGCAAATCCAATGCGCCTGTTCTTTTCTTTAGCCATTTTGATTTAAAAGATGTCCTTTTAGAAGCGATGGTTAATGAGAATCTAATTAATATTTTGGGTAATTTTCAAAATATTAAAATTCTGAGACTCAGGTGCACATGGCCAGACCTTGGACTATCCACATCTAAATTTTCAGACTTCTAGGTGGGCTAGATTTTGCTAGCCATCGCAGACAAACAAACACGCACACACACACACACACACACACACACACACACACACACACACACACACACACACACACACACACACACACAGAGAGAACGAAACTTTCTTTTATTAATATAGATGGTTGAGAAAGTTGAGATGAATCATCTTTACTTCGTTCTTTGAGCTGACCATTTATTTCATTCTGAGCGTTAATTTATTTTTTATTTACTCTTTGAGTGATAGATGGTTGATTACTTTCGTTCGGCGCCGATAAATTTGGTGAACGTTAGCTACAAAGCAGGCTATTATGTTTATCGAAACAAAACATGCAGCGCGATTAATTTTGACAAATAATTAGCGATTTTATGTTTCGCATTCAAGAAATTAAGACAAAGATTAAACTTTTCCACTGTAGAATACCTGTCACATTAATTGAATTTTAAGAACATATTACATTTAAAAATGGAATCATTAGTCGATTGGCAAAGAACACACTTATTTCTTGTTTTGGAATTACTCCTTACGATTATTTTTTTTTTGCTTTTTGATTTTTATCAACTGATGGTTGTTAATGTTTCATATTTGCGTTAATCTACAAGTACCCTAATACTAAACAGCTTCAGGGTTCGTACGCATCAGGGGATTCAGGAGATTTTAAGTGTTTCAGTACCAGAAATTTCGTAGAATACTGGTCGCTATATCTGAAGATAGATTTCTTTTTCATTAAAGAAGCCAAATATTACTTTACGAAAATTCTGATAAAAGGTGCTTGAAAGTCCTTGAAGAGTACGAACCCTGAGCTTTTTTTAAAAAGAAATCGTATAAATTCCTCCCATTTGGGTAATTCCGTAGTGATTAGAAACAATTCAAATTGCTTTTTTGTTTGTTTGTCTACTTTTTAAAGAATAATGTTTATTAACATATTTTCTGAAAACTCTAAACAAATAGTTTTAAGAATTTTGGTAATGGTATATCAGGTAATTTAAAATTTATACTTGCAATATCTAATTTAGAATTATTACCATTAGATGTATTTTTACTATTATTTCCATTAGAGAGTAAGAATTTTCATAGTCTTACCTCTCTTTTTTCAGCTTCTTCTTTCAATTCCGTAAATGCTGCATGTGATCACTGAGCTCCAAGTCTTCCACCATAGTTTCAAAGTATTTGACTTTAAAGTCATCTAAATTCGATATAATTTTTCAAATATTACAAAATTTAATTTGATAATCCCATATATCTTTTTCTTTCTTCATCTAGAAATGTTTCTATTCTAGTTAATTGTCTTTTACAAGCTTCTCTCTGCCTATTGAGAGTTGTTAATTTATGTTTATGAGTTATTTTGTAAATGATTATTCACTCATATATCAACTAAATGATATGTAACATTTAAAGGTAACTAATGATTCTAATATTCAAAAAATACCAGTTCTTTTTTCCGTCTCGACGGACCAAAAAATGTTGACGCTGTGCTAAAGTGTATAATCAAAGTGGACTGTGTTAGACAAAATATAATGCGATGATACCAATATTACGAAGAGTCTATTAATTTTTTAAACGTTTATATACAAATATACATGGAGTACATCAGGTAAAAATGCAAAGTACTGACACCATAGTTGGTTGAGAACAATAGTTGAATGAATTAGGGACAATACCACTTGAAGAGTAAAATAACGATATTAACTTTAATATTAATAAGATTAGACTTATTAGTACTACAGTTAATGATCCCATGGTCATTTTAGCTAATGCAAAAGCTCAATTATACAGTTTAATTTCATGGAGAATTCACCGTACGAAGACAAAAACAATGCGGCAGAGACTAACTGCTGCCAAACGGCAAAATCAAAATTATGATAGAATGCGCTGCAGTTAATTATTTTACATCATTTGAGAAGAACAAACATTATTATTTTTTCAAGAAAAAAAGGAAATTTAGTTAATTAAAATTAAAAATCCAGAGAAGGGTAAGTCTGCTTTCCCACTATTTGTTTGCTGGCACCCTATGTTTCATCCCTTTCTGCAAAAGACATTGCTTTATATCAGAAGCATATTGATATATAGAAAATATCCAACCCTAGTTATCTGAAATTCATGACATAACATAGGATACGATTAACCCATTCGCAACGAGCGTCCTTTACAGAATTTTTAATCTCTTACCACCGGTTTTTTAAAACAGAAATTTTCGTGTAAATGAATCGCAAAAATGTTAAGATTTAATTAGGCAAAGCTTACAATAAAAGATAACTGGTGGGAATAATCGAGGATTCTAAGCATCTTATGCGTCACGTATACGTGTCGCTCGTCCCCAAGGGGTTTACACATAAATTGTCAAAACTTAATAATTAAAAATATAGAAATTAAAAATACAAAAATTGGTGAAAACTGAATAATTAAAAAGATACGTGCAATTCTGTTATATCCTGTATTTGATCTTAAATTAGATTTTATAATCTCGCATATCTATGACTCCGCTCTAAATGAATTATAAAACTTGCAAGGTTTGGCTCTTTACACCTTCTCATTGTTATTTTAGTCTTCAAAATTTGAAAAAATTGAAAAATCGATTCAGGCAAGAATTAAAAAGAAAATAAATACTCCAGAGTAAAAGATGATTGTTGGAATTTAAACTAATCCAATTCTTGTAATCATTTTCAGTCTAAAACAGCTAAATTCTCGAAACTAATCAGGAAATAGTTGTCAATGTGACTGGTAAACGACTATGTTAGGCAGGGGAGGGGATATAATGGTTTTAGGAAGATTCTTGAACACCATAGAAGTTGTTGATCAGGATTGATGTTCCTCCACTTTAAAAGGATGTAATTAAAACGTGCTCTTTTTAATGACTAATATCAACCGGCTATTCTTAATTGTCATTTGAGAAAAACATGTCTGAGATTTCAGAAGAGAAAAACCTGCAACATCTGGAAATTTTTCAATCTGAGACTGTGGTGTATAAAGCTCTTTTTTGGAGGACTTGTGTGGTCTTTTAGGAGAGAATATACTTTTTGATAAAATAATTTGCAAGTAAAACTACGTATTGTAAGTATCTTAAAGATCTAATGATAGAGCTGTTTCTCACTACTGGTGATTGCGATGAGACAGCAAGTGAATAGCCTCCATCCCCCCCCCCCCCAAATTCCTGTCAATTTGTTGTTAACGAATTCAAAGAAGGCTAAATTACTTTAAAAGATCATTGCCTTACTTCATAGAATTGTTAATTTATTAACGTGTTTTTTTAAACATGTAATAAATTAAGAAGATTTGTGTTTCTCACGCCATCCTCTTGCGTCCTCTCTCGACTGCACTAATGAGAATAAAGAAACAATATGAGACACAAAAATTTCTTATTTTGTTAATTGCATATATTTTTATTGTTAAGAACTTTTTTATTAATTTGGAGACCCTTCGCACGTTTTATATATTTTTTTAATTTTACTCTTAACCCTTTCGGGTCTAATTTTTTTTGTGTGTTCCGAAAAAAAAAATTAATTAAACATATAAAAGTGTTGATCTCAAATGCAAAAATTGCGTTTCATGAAAATATTATTAAAATTTAAAAATTTACATTATGTACTACTAATAATACAAAGAGCTTTCGATGAAAAAAATGTCATTTACAATTGTACTAGGGGGTTCCACCCCCTGTTTGCTGATGCTCGCTAACTCCCGTGAATTGCGATGCAATTCGCATTGGTAACGCTACGCGGTCCATTTTGCATCAACTCCACATTTTGCATCAACTCTAGCCAGAATAAGTACCATCATAAATCATTTTAAGGTATGAAATTTACAAATTATTTTAATTTAATAAAACAGCTATTGAAAACTTTATTGAAAACACAATTCAAAATGCATTTAATGGTTGCTACCAATGTACATAAATCATTGTAACATTATGAAATTAAATTTTTTTTGAAATTTAAAATAATTAACTTTAAAAAGTTTCTTGGAAATGCAATTAATTTAAAACTTCGTTCATTGAGCCTATACTATTGTAAAGCATGGCTTAAATGTATTTTTAAAAACTCTTAGAAAAACACTACATGATACAAGATAGTTCAATATAAATCGACAATCATTGTCTAAAGTTCGTTCGACGTGAAAAATAGAATATATCTCAGGCACTTGGCATGTTTATAAAATGTAAAAAACACGTTTTCTGCTGTGTTTAAAGGATTCACTTGATCAAAAAGCTGTTTTGCTGAATGCATCATGTGACCGTAATACGAATGAATGACCATTGCCATCGTGCTGTAAAAAAGAGATCCTGCTTTAAATTTGGATTTTCTGAAATAAAACTGAAGTTCAGAGAATATGATGTCACATTGACAAAATCGCATACTAAAATATTTTAGTTTTATGTAGACTCTGAAGATCATGACGTCATTGGGCGTTCCTAACAAAACGTTGCTATGCATTTCCTAGCTGTTGCTACGCTCTTCTTGCAGTAAACTCCTTCACGCAATGGAAAACCTACTAAGAAAGCGATTGTTTGCTTGAAACAATTCTACATCACATTTTTGGGAGTCTATATGAGAATGTACCCTTTCTTTCATATCTGAAATTATTTTCATCATCAGAGCAATTCATCCCTGGCTAAATTAGAGCGTCACATGAGAAATTGTTTTAAAATTAATCAGTTTTATTAAATATTTATTATAATTAATTGGTAATTATATAATTTTCACAAATATTTTATTTTTTGCATATCAAGAATATTTAAATAAACTAGTTAGAACCCATTAAAACTTGACGGAAAAAAATTACTATAACAATATCAGTAAAATAAGCATGTTTATTATTTAAGAAGGGGTGCGTATGAAACAGTCTTTCAAATATTTTATTTTAAAAGTTCGCCCCCCCCAAGTGAAATACAGTACTATTTCCGATGTAAACTGCAAAAAAAAAAACAGTCCCTAAACAACTGTGTAATGCAAATCAGTTTGATATTACCGCGATATTCCCCACGGCAAGAAAGAAAATTTCATGTACTTAAGAAGTATCATACAAGTAGTATATTCTTAGATATATCTACACCCGCCTCAAATATAAGAATATAGTAAATAAAAAACACATCCCCCCTCTCATAATGCAACCGAATGAGCTCCAATGTGCATGTGAATTGCATCTGCCCGAAGGCACCGTCGAAATTCAACGTTATTTTTTTTAAATGTTTAAACAAAAAGTTTTAAAATTTCCTTTTAATCATTGTTCGTTTCAAATCCATATCTTCTAAAATGCCTCCATTGTTTTAAGCTGATCAATTTTTATTTACAGATTGAAAACTTTTTTTACAATAATAAATCAATCTGCAGATGAGGGAGATTTTTAATGTTTTCAAGTGCAATTTATTTTTAAGGTTTCTTCGGTGTTTTTACATAATCAGGATGATTATCACTTTTACGTCACAGTCGGGGAGATTTTCCCGCTTATACAGTTAAATACCCAGTGGATCTTTAAATAAATAATAAAATACAATTCCTAGCATATTCTAATGCAACATATACATCAACGAATTCAACATATAAATTTTATGTTCAACATAAAAACTGATTTTTTTTTTTTCGACAGATTTTAGTTTAGCACCGAAATGCTATCTAATGGATAATCTGATGTTATGATTTATGAGGATTTTCTTTTTTTTACTTTTTATGTTGGTTAGGGAAATCCATTCTCAATTGTGGCAACTTCCCCAGTGGCTATTTTACATTATTGAAGCAAACTGATGGTCATTGTTGAGATAGATTTGAAAAATATTTCATGTTTGAAAATTATTTTAAAAGTAGTTAAATTAAGCAGCAGTTTTCAAGTAAATTTCATTCGAAAGCTAACATTTTTCTAATTGATAATGTTACAATTGAAATTGTAAAATGTAGTAAAATAGTGAAAATTGTAGTATTTAGAAGTGATGTAAGCGCGATGAAAGCGCGATGAAAGCGAAAGCGATATCGCCGTTTGTTGTCACAACAGTTATACATTTCTAAAAATTGCCGCTGTGTTTTTGCTGCCGGCAAAAGTACACTATAATATTTGACCTCGACAGAGAAATTCTCAGTGAAAGAAGTAGGATTTTGTCGCTAATAAGGAACTGTTAAATGAACTTATAATAAACTTACCAATATAATTGCCATTAAATATTAGCCTTACATTATTTATTCTAACTAAAAATACAATCATTATTTAAGTTTTTTTTTCTACCATAACACTATTTTTAATCATTTTATTTTTTCTGAATTCCTTTACTTTTGCAATTTTTTTTTATTAAAAAAGTATATCGTCTAACCTATAATTTAAAAAAAAGGACTGGTAACATGTAATCAAGGTATGAAAACTAGAGGTGTTAAACTAGATCAAGTTTGAAAAATATATTATAGTATACTTTTTTGAATGTGAAAAGAAACAATACCAGTTAGCCATATTTCCACAAGATGCTTGCCTATCATATATATATATGTTAGACATATGGGATATAGGGATGTATTATACCCTTATTATACTCATACCAGTATTAAACGCGCAGTATTAAGCTATATCTAAAATTTTATCAGACTGCTGAAAAAACATTTACCCAAAAAACCGGAAAGTATTAGTGCTTTCAGAGATATCCCGATCTTAGAGTTCACTCTTGCTTTCCCAAACTTGTTGTACCTCAGCAAAATACACGCATGTACTATACACTATATATTTCCAATGATGACCGGTCACTTGCGATTTTAGACGTTTTGTTAAATATCTGGAAAGATACATCAGGAATTATCCTGAAACTTCAGGAATGTAAACAATATGATAGACGTCATATATTTCGGCGAAGATTTTTTTCCTGAAACCCCATAAGGGGCCGTCAACAAATTGAAGAAAAACGAATATCTTTTGGAAAACCCTGTAAAAACTAATACAGCAAAAGCATTCAAACTGTAGATTATGATTACGTAGCTTATTGTAATAATTTGGGTTAATTTTTATGAAGATAGCGTGTATACTCGAAGAGAAATTCAAGTTTTTATAAAAACAATCCCAAATTTTACCAAGTTTTTTGCTTATAATTTGCAGAGTTTTTAATATAAAAACAAGTTATTTTCAGAAAATATGACAAACAAAATTGTACACAATACCCTGCAATCAGAATTAAAAAATAATAAAAATTGTATGAAAAATGAGCAGGTTCACTAAATATTGTTTCAGCGCGAATTCAGTCAAAATATACTGTGCATAATATATTAGCTAAATACATAGACCAACTTTTATGAAAGTCTCAAAAACATAACTTGAAAATTCTGATAGTAATCGTCGATAGAATAAGCTCGAAATTCGCTGTTCCCAAAAGGAAGCAAAAAAGATGAGGGGTTGTATCAAATATAGAATGAGAGACAGTTCATTCTTATTATGTCAACTTTCACAAGCTAGTATATTTTGATACAACCCCTCATCTTTTTGCTTCCTTTTGGGTACAGCGAACTTCGAGCTTATTCTATCGACGATTACTATCAGAATTTTCAAGCTATGTTTTTGAGACTTTCACGAAAGTTGGTCTATACATTTAGCTAATATATTATGCACAGTATATTTTGATTGAATTCGCGCATGCGCAGTGAAATTATATTTAGTGAACCTATTCATTTTTCATACAATTTTTATTACTTTTTTAATTCTGATTGCAGGGTATTGTGTACAATTTTGTTTGTCATATTTTCTGAAAATAACTGGTTTTTATATTAAAAACTCTGCAAATTATAAGCAAAAAACTTGGTAAAATTTGGGATTGTTTTTATAAAAACCTGAATTTCTCTTCGAGTATACATGCTACCTTCATAAAAATGAACCCGAATTATTACAATAAGCCACTTAATCATAATCTACAGTTTGAATGCTTTTGCAATATTAGTTTTTACAGGGTTATCCAACAGATATTCGTTTTTCTTCAATTTGTTGACGGCCCCTTATGGGGTTTCGGGAAAAAATCTTCGCGGAAATATATGACGTCTATCATTTTGTTTACACTCCTGAAGTTTCAGGATAATTTCTCATGTATCTTTCCAGATATTTAACAAAACGTCTAAAATCGCAAGTGACCGGTCATCATTGGAAATATAGTGTATTTTCGCACAATTCTTACAACAATTTATGATCTCTTTCTTCTGTTGTTTTCATTAAATCCTAAATTGAATGAAATTTTCTGCTAGAACACTAAAATCTAATGAAATAAATACATTTTTTTCTGCTACTATGAATATGTTATGTGTAAATAGCAGCGTAAAGAGAAGCACAAACAACCAGAATCTAAGGTATATTCATCATCAGAAAAGGAGTTCGGTTTTTCACTGTAAAAGAAAAGAGAAGGCAAGAGAGAAACAGTAAAAGGCTCCTTTTATTAAGCCTTGAAAAATTAAGCTTCCGTTATGAAGTAATAAGCTACATTTATTCTGGCTGTTTTCTTTATATTGGTTTTTACTTGCCACGAATTCACCAAATATATTTTTATAGACACGCATAAAATAACGACTTTTTTATTATTTATACTTTTTTCGAGTAATAACAATGACTTAAAACCCTTACAAATGAAAAATACACTCTGCAAATTTGCAACGCCATCAATTTAGTAAATCACATCTAAAAATATATTAGTAATTTATAAACATGTCACATCTTTTGAAATGATTTCGTATGCCCGGAGATAACCTTAGCACAATATTTCTATCCTACAAAAATTGTCATTACTGTCATTTTATCAGTTAGATACATTGCGTAATGCACTTTATACACAATTACACAAAGCTAGACTGATATTCATCCTACTCTGTGTTATGAAAAGGTGTGTATGTGTGTGGGGGGAGGGACGTTTCCAAATTCCAAAGAAGCCTTTGCAGGCTCTCAAATGGTCCGCCAATTGTATACCAATTTTATTTAACAGAAAATTTCATGGTAGGTTTCAACAACATTTCCGCCGTAAAAAAAAAAAAAAACCCTCCGAAGGTGGTTTCTGCAAAATTTGCAGGCAAAATCTAAAAATAAAATTTTTCTATGAAAATACCGGTTTTCAAAAAGTGGATCATTTGGGAGCACTGCCTTTGCAATCGGAAAAAAGTCATTGTGAGTAAGAGTGTGTAAGAAGTAAGTGTAAAGATAAAAGTGTGTAAAAATTCTAAAAAACGAAAGTTAGTGAATATCATTCACAGTCAGCTTTTGCACCCTTATACATTGCCGATTTCCTATTCATCCGAAATTCAGGAGAAATTAGCTATGGTGCCACTGTGCACTATAGGGGACTAGCAAGAAAGACAAATACTATGCATGACAAAAAAGTGTATAATTATATATAGATATATACAATTTTTTTAAAAGTGAAATAAGCAAATCAGCCATTGTTATTTCACTGCGATCATTTTTGAGAGTCGAGGGGTTTTATTCTATTCCACCTTTCGGTATGCTTGTCGCCTGACGATACCCTTGAGAAACGAATGTTAGTAAGTACCTTTCATAGTCAACTAGTCCGAGGGTATATAACTCCTTATTTCCAATTTACCTCAAATCGTGTTGAGATTAACTGTTGTGTCACTGTGCACTAATATATCTCTTCAGTCTTGCGTCGCTTGTGTAAGAGTCTAAAAACTACTTAATTTAATTAAACTGTTTCTAGGTGCGTCGAAATTATTTCTAGACCTTGTCAATTGATTACATTACTCATCTGTCAATTGAGCATATATTATGTATTCATTTATCCACTAAAATATTTTTTTAGATGTTTATCGCTCATTTCAAAGTAGATTTTGTGGTCTCAAGTAATTTTAATCACAGGACTTAGAAGGATATGGGACTAAAGAGAAACAAAGCTCTTTGCATGCCAGAAAATGTAACTAGTATATCTTAAAAACAAACAAAAATAAAATAGCACTTTTTTCATTTCATTTTTGAATTTTTCGGAAGCTCAGGTGCTGTAATCCCATACACCTTCTTCCTCTTTGAGTATCCCGTGGTGTCGCTGTGCATTAATATGAGACTAAAGCGAAGAGAGTGGGTTGTTCGTTGGATGACAGAAAATAAATGACAAATTTATCTTAAACAGAAAGAAAAAGAGCAGCACTTTTTCCATTTTCGACTATTTAAGTGTGGAAGATCTCTAACCCTATCATCCCCTTCACTCTCTTTGGGTATCCTGTGGTGTCACTTTGCACTAATATGAGAATAAAGAGAATAGACTGGGTACTGCGTTGTGTTACAGAAAAAAAAAAGAAAAAAATCAGTATTTTTTTTTCATTTCACTGTGATTATTTAAGGATGGGGGAGGGAATCACGCCATCCGGCTCCTCCCCACCCTTTTGGGTATGCTCTGGTGTCACTGTGAACTAATATGGAACTAATATGGACTGGGTAGTTCGTTGTATGACAGAAAAACATGCAAATTTATCTCAAAAATAAAGAAAAAAATCAGCACTTTTTTCATTTCGTTTCCGACTAGTTAGGGAGGGGGGCTGTTATCAATCAGACCCTTCCCCTTCATTATGTGTGCTATGGTGCCAATGGGGACTAACATGGGATTAACAAGAATGGCTAGTCTAATTTATAACAGAAAAAAAATTACAAATTTATCTAAAAAAAGAAAGAAAATAACTAGTACATTTTGTCATTTTACTTTCAACAATTTCACTCATCCCCACCCCCTTGGGTACGCCCATATCTGGCTGTGAAACTGCAATATTGAAATATTTTAAATATTATAGAGTAGAAAAGATAAATAAAAAAATACTTTTAAAAAATCTGTTAGTATTACTTTGTTTTTCTGCTTGTTTCTCCTAAATTTAATGTGTTGTTAAATCTTCTTTTTTCAAGTTAAAGATCTCTCCATCAAAGTGGTTATTGCATCCGATTTTTGTTTTATTATAATTGCTTTTTAATTGTTTTCTCAACTTCACTTTAAGTGAAGTGAATAAGTGCAAAATTTGTATTGTAATACTATTTTCTTTTTATTTATTCGAATGAAAACAGTTAATCTAGCAAATAACTACATTTTACCGAATCATATCCTTTTCTGTTAAAACTTAGGTGATTTGTTTTAAATTTAAAATTAAATTTTATTTATTTTTTTATAAATTGTAAAAACCTCCTACAATTTAAGTGGAGCATATCAAGTAGCCACTCCGATAGTTATATATTATTTTTTTTCCAGTGAATGCTTCTAAATAAATTCTTATGAGCATAGCGAACATACATTATATGAAAGTACAAACAATTTCATCCTGAAAGTCGTACTTTTAATGTAAAATATGGAATTTGAATTTTTACCATCTAAAATCATTATTAAATTTAAAACTCTTAAATAACACAATGGTGACTTAAATATAAATTTTTCCTGTAATGTAAAAGCAAAATATTTTCACGAAATATTTGCTATACAATTTTAAGAATTGCAATAAATTATTATTAAATATTTATGAAATGGAAATATATCCATGTCATTGGATATTTAATCGTTATTTGAAAATGTTGCATTTTATATAATGAAATTTATCAGATATTTTTGGTTACTTACTCTTAAAAAAAAACTGTGGTATTCTTGTGACTCCAGAGTAAGTATACCGCACAACTGTAAAAAAATATTCGTTTTAAAATTCTGAAAAAAATTGATTTTTTTTTCATTTTATGCTTAAAATTTGACTCATACAGAGGAAATTAATAAAAAGGATAAATGTTATCTTTTATTTACAGTTTATCCACTGAGTACCACTGTGATCACCTGTGACCCCAATACAAATTCATATATTAGATCAAATTTTGAATGCAAATTTTTATCTGGAGGCACGGCAGTGCCTCCGCCAAGTCGAGAGAGGACAGCCGTAAGCATACTTTTCTGGAAGCAACTCAGGGCACTTTTGACCCCCCCATATCTCCGCGCTGGAGTATCCCAAAAATTTTAAACTTCAATTATAGAGAGTATTTGGCCCACAGGACCAAAATTTAAAATTACAACTTTCTGTCTTTTCTAGTTCAGGCGATATATGAACTCAAACATTCGATTTTTTGTCACTTCTTACTCACTCGTTCACGCGTCATCAAAAAGATTGGGTAGATCCCGTAGCTCCAGAAACTTGACATTTGGAAAAAAGGTAGTGTTTAGGATACAAAGAAAGGAAAAATTATAAAATGCAGAAAATTCGAAAAAAAAAACATTCGAAAATTCAACAAATTCCATCAAAATTGAAAATTGAAAATAATACGATCTTGTAGTCTTGGAAACTTGAGATTTGGTGTGAAGGTAGTGTTTAACATCCAGAAAAAGAAAACATCAAAAACACCAAAAAAATCGAAAGCAAAATTGAAAAAATCGAAGAAATTGAAAAAAAACGAAAATTTGAAGACAATCCGATTTTGTTGCGCTAGAAAATTCAAATTAGGAATAAAGGTAGTATTTAGGATACAGAAAAAGGAAAATTAAAAAAATCCAGAAAATTCGAAAAAAAAATAAAAAAATTCGAAAAAAAATTGAAATAATGAAAATAATTTGATACGATAACGCTCGTATTTATAAATTAATTTGGATGAAACTAATTGTGTGTATTAAGCTCACCAATGCCTCGACCGAGTTCGTTGGCCAGCTTGGTCCGCCATCTTGTTTCAAGATGGCGGCCACGGAAAATTTTATAACTAAAATAAATATACAAAAAAGTTAAAAAATCAAGTTTATTTTTTAATTAGGTGTTAGGACTTGATACAAGGTTTCCAGAGCATTTTTTGTTTTACCTCTATCTTAAAAATTGGCTGAGATAGAGCAGTTTGAAATTCTAGGGTGGCTGACATTTTGAAACAAAACAGCACATTACAAAAAACCAACGATAAATTTATGGTCAATAATGGTCAAGCAGGTGCAATCCCGAATGAATACTCCGTGTTATTATAACTGTAACTTTGACTTCGAAATTTTGATACGTTGCATTTTCTATTTGTTAATATTTTTGAACTATGATTTACGCTAAGTAAAATGTTGTTGTTGAAGAGGGATTTTCCAAGTAAATCCGAAACGTCCAATTTTATTATGTTTTTAATGTTTTATGAAAGTGTATTGTAATGTCTGTAATTTTAATGATTTTAATATAAATTTATAAGTTTTAGTGAACGCGACTTTTCGCAAATTATTTTCTTTCATTGTTGTAATCATTTTCCCAATCATACGCATAAAACTATATATTCATATCCATTAGCACCAAATTCTCGCCAAACTTGGCGACAATTGGCGAAATCTCGCCAAATTTGGCGACAAAAATAAGTCTTCATAAATGAAGCCAACTTGGCTATAGCTCAATAATTTGGCGAATTTCTTATTCAAATTCAGTGTAAACGAATCTTTTGTAAACGGTTTCTTTGTATTTTAACTTGCTGTTTTCGAGTAACATTAGCTAAAATTTTAAAACGAAGATATAGGAAAGCTACCTTTTCCTGCCGGTACAGGCCGGAGGACTTTTTTATGAGTTGTCGGATGCAATCTATGTTTTGCATTAAATAAAGTAAAACATTGAAAAACAAATCCCACAGGATGGGGATAGTTTGTTTTAGATCTGGAGGCACGGCAGTGCCTCCGTCAAGTCGAGAGAGGACAGCCGTAAGCATACTTTTCTGGAAGCAACTCAGGACACTTTTGACCCCCTCATACCTCCGCGCTGGAGTATCCCAAAAATTTGAAACTTCGTTTTTCTAGAGTATTTGGCACACAGGACCAAAATTTAAAATTAAAACTTTCTATCTTTTCTAGTTCAGACGATATATGAACTCAAACATTCGATTTTTTGTCACTCACTCACTCACTCGTTCACGCGCCATCAAAAAGATTAGGTAGAACCCGTAGCCCTAGAAACTTGACATTTGGAAAAAAGGTAGTGTCTAGGATACAAAGAAAGGATAAATTATAAAATCCGGAAAATTCGAAAATAAAAACTTTCGAAAATTCAACAAATTCCATCAAAATTGAAAATTGAAAATAATACGATCTTGTAGTCTTAGGAACTTAAGATTCGGTGTGAAGGTAGTGTTTATCATCCAGAAAAAGAAAACATCAAAAACACCAAAAAAATCGAAAGCAAAATTGAAAAAATCGAAAATCGAAAAAAATCGAAAAATTTCAAATAATCCGATTTTGTTGCGCTAGAAACTTGGAATTCGGAATAAAGGTAGTATTTAGGATGCAAAATAAGGAAAAATTAAAAATTCCGGAAACTTCGAAAAAAAAAATTCGAAAAATTCGAAAAAAATTGAAAAAATTAAAATAATTTGATCTTTTAGCCTTAGAAACTTAAAATTCGCAGTAAAGATAGTGTTTAGGATTCAGAATAAGTTAAAATAAAAAACCAAATAAAATTCGAAAATAAAACAAAAAAAATCGAAAAAATCGAAAAATAAGGAAATTTTGAAAATAATTCGATTTCATAGCGCTAGAAACTTGAAATTTGGAATAAAGGTAATATTTAAGATACTAAATAAGGAAACATTAAAAAATATGGATAATTAAAAAATACCCATAAATTAGTGCAGACGATATATGAACTCAAAGTTTCGATTTTTTGTCACTCACACACTCACTCACTCTCGCGTCCTCAAAAAGATTGGGTATATCCCACAGCCACAGAAACTGAAAATTTGGAATAAAGCTAGCATTTCGGATACAAAGAAAGGAAAAAATATAAAATCCGGAAAAAAAAAAAAAAAAAAAAAAAAAAAAAAAAACATTCGAAAATTCAAAAAAATCGAACAAAATTGAAATTTGAAAATAACACGATCTTGTAGTCTTAAAAACTTAAAATTTGGTGTGAAGGTGGTGTTTAGAATTCAGAAAAAAAAACATCAAAAACACACACAAAAAAAAAATTGAAAATAAAATCGAAAAATCGAAAAAAATCGAAAAATTTCAAATAATCCAATTTTGTTGGCTAGAAACTTGGAATTCGGAATAAATGTAGTATTTAGGATGCAAAATAAGGAAAAATTAAAAAATCCAGAAAACTCGAAAAAAAATCAAAAATTCGAAAAAATTTGAAAAAAATTTAAATTATTTGATCTTTTGGCCTTAGAAACTTAAAATTCGCGGTAAAGATAGTGTTTAGGATTCAGAATAAGTTAAAATAAAAACACAATAAAATTCGAAAATAAAATAAAAAAATCGAAAGAAATCGAAAAATAAGGAAATTTTGAAAATAATTTGATTTCATAGCGCTAGAAACTTGAAATTTGGAATAAAGGTAATATTTAAGATACTAAATAAGGAAACATTAAAAAATATGGATAATTTAAAAAAAATCGAAAATTAAAAAAACAAAATAGAAAGAAAGAAAGAAAAAGAGAGAAATTGAAAATAATACGATCTCGTAGTCTTAGAAACTGAATATTTGGTGTAAAGGTAGTGTTTAGGATTCAGAAAAAGAAAAATTAAAAACACAACAAAAATTGAAAATAAAATAAAAAAATCGAAAAAAAACGAAAATTTGAAAATAATTCGATTTTGTAAAGCTAGAAACTTAAAATTTGGAATAAAGTTAGTATTTAGGATACAAAAAAAGAAATAAATAAAAAATCTGTAAAATTCGAAAAAAAATTCGAAAATTCGAAAATTGAAAAAAATTCGATTTTGTAGCTTTAGAACTTAAAATTCGGCGTAAACTTATTGTTTAAGATACAGAAAAAGGAAAAATTAAAACACAATAAATTCGAAAATAGAATAAAAAACTCGAAAAAGATCGGAAATTTTAAAATAATTCGATTTTGTAGCTCTAGAAACTTAAAATTTGTAATAAAGGATACAAAATAAGAAAAAATTATAAAATCCAGAAAATTATTAAAAAAATGCGAAAAAATCAAAAATTGAAAATATTTTTATCTTGTTGTCTTAGAAACTTAAAACTTGGTGTAAAGGTAGTATTCACTATTCAATAAAAGGAACAATTAAAAAATTCGAAAATAAAATTGAAAAATCGAAATATGTTTAAGAAATCGAAAATTCGAAAACAATTTGATTTTGTACTGCTAGAAACATGAGTTATAAGATAATTGTCCTATTAGCTAGTACAACGCCCCTAATTGTTTTATGTTATTTCCCCCGGATTATGGATTTCTTTTCTTTCGTTTACGAATTTCGTTATAGAAAAGTTCCGCTATAGACTGGCTACGATATTGGCGATTTCTTTATAGACAGGTTTGTTTTCTTTCACATGTTGTACTCTATTTACTTCACATATGAAATATGGATTGTTAAATGATGTTAGCCCAAAAGAATTTTCACAGCTCCCCCTACCCTCCCGACATTACTGGCTGGTTATGGCTTGATAGTCCTTTCTAAATAAAATCATGGTGACTCTAAGATTCACTTGATTTATCTCTAAATTGAACCTAAATGATCCTAAGAAGACGGATCAAATAATTACTATATTGGCATGACAATCAGGTAACTTAGAATTAAAATCGAAAAATCAATAAATTCATAAAAAGTCGAAAATTTGAAAATAATTCGATTTTGTAGTCCTAGAAGATTGACATTTGGCAGAAAGGCAGGGTTTTGTACACAAAGTAAGGAAAAATTAAAAAATCCGTAAATAATAAAAAAAAGTCTAAAAAAAAAAACGAAAAAAAACAATCGAAAAAAGGAATATAGTTTGATTTATTGGAAATTTCAGGAAATTTTAATTTTGGCTTTCTTTTTATACTAAAAAGTCCTTTTATGTTAAATATCAAGTATCTAGGGCTGCGAGTTATATCTCAGATGCATAGCGCCTATCCTGGAAGCAATTGAGAGTACTTTTGACACTCCCCCTCCCATAATTTAGTGCTTGCCTAGGAACTTGAAATCTCTTTTTATCTACAGTACTTTGCAAACGAAATTAAAGCTTCAATTTTTTGATACCTGTAAATAATAGGGACAGAGTGTGGGCTTAGCGAAAATAAGTGGATGATCTCCAAAAAGAACCCAAAATCAAGAAAAGGAGGGTTACTTACAAAAAGAAGTGAAATCTCATCAAAAAGTCACCTGTAAAAAATGCAGCCAAGTCTCGTAACTCATTTACCGTAAAAAGTACTGAGATCGTATAAAGCCAAGTTTAACTATCTTATTAACTCTGAAATTTTCATTCACAAAATCACTCCTAGTCTCTACATCTTTAGTTAATTATTATTTTGTGACTTGGCAATTACGCAGCACAGGGAAGTTATTACACCTTGCTATGTTATGGGATGGGATGGGATAATTTAACTAAAGCAAATTATATACGCACAGGGAAGTTATTACACCTTAATATGTTATAGTATTATTTGATTAAGACTAACTATATACATCACATTCTCGTGCTAAGTAATTTCCAAGTCACAAAATAATAATTAACTAAAGATGTAGAGACTAGGAGTGATTTTGTGAATGAAAATTTCAGAGTTAATAAGATAGTTAAACTTGGCTTTATACGATCTCAGTACTTTTTACGGTAAATGAGTTACGAGACTTGGCTGCATTTTTTACAGGTGACTTTTTGATGAGATAATGTTTTACATTAAAACACATTTTTTTCTAAGAAAACGAATAAATTTAAGGTTTATAATCATTTAGTTATAATATTACATGTAACAAAATAAAATTCTTTGTGGGGTCAAATATGACCCCAGTGCTATTGAATGAAAGAAAGAAAAGTTGGTATTAGGTAGCTTTCAACACAAAAAAGTATAAAGCTACCTATTGCCAGCAGTTCGGAGGAAAGCAATTCCGGAAAAATTTAGTATATTTTCACCGATCATGACCCCCAGACCCCTAAACCACCCTCCGTTCAAATGTTGATTTATATATATATATATATATATATATATATATATATATATATATATATATATATATATATATATATATATATATATGACCTATATACATATATATATATATGACCTATGTCATACGATAACACTGGTATTTATAAATCAATTTAGATGAAACTAATTGTGTGTATTAAGCTCACGAATGTCTCGACCGAGTTCGTTGGCCAGCTTGGTCCGCCATCTTGAAACAAGATGGCTTCCACTTAAAGATTTAAAACTAAAATAAATTTACAAAAAAGTTAAAAATTCAAATTTATTTTTTTGCTTACGTGTTAGACCTTGGTACAAAGATTCCGGAGCATTTTTTGTTTTACCTCTATCTTAAAATTGTCTGAGATAGAGCAGTTTGAAATTCTAGGGTGGCTGACATTTTGAACACATTACAAGACAGCATATTGCAAAAAAGCAACGAATAATTTATGAGTTTTAATGAACACGATTTCACGCAAATTATTTTCTTTCATTGTTGTAATCATTTACCCAATCATTCGCATAAAACTAAATATTCATATCCGTTAGTGCCAAATTCTCGCCAAACTTGGCGACCAAAATAAGTCTTCATAAATGAAGCCAACTTGGCTATAGCTCAATAATTTGGCGAATTTCTTATTCAAATTCAGTGTTAACGAATCTTTTGTAAACGGTTTCTTTGCATTTTAGCTTGCTGTTTTCGAGTAGCATTTGCTAAAATTTTAAAACGAAGATATAGGAAAGCTACCTTTTCCTCCCGGTACAGGCCGGAAGGACTTTTTTATATTATTTTATAGTATTATGGTATTATATGATTTTTATTATTTTATATTAAAACATGTTTTTTGTAAAAAAACGAATAAATTTAAGGTTTACAATCATTTAGATATAATATACATGTAACAAAATAAAAATCTTAGTGGGGTCACATATGACCACAGCGGTACTCAACGACAGAAGAACAGTGGTAATAGGAGTGTTAAATATTTCGTTTAAAAGCAATTGCGTCCGTTAATTTAGGCATTCATGATAATTCAGTGGTATCCCAGTCTCTAAACTCTTGGATTCAATTTCAATTTGGAGATAAACCCTTGAAAATTTTTCATTTAAAAATATTGTGTTTGCAAAATGTATACATTTTAACGTCTGAATGTGAAAAATATTAAAAACACCAATTAAAATAATTTAAGACAGACATGAGTACACATAAAATAAAAATTTATAAAAAAATATATACTTAAAAACAGTTAAAAATACAAAATAGTAGACGTTTCGCCAAGCGACACGCAAGGCATCATCAGTACAAAAACAATCTATTGCATAACAAACCACAGAACAAGGAAAAAGAAAAGGTTTGAAATCAAGGAAAGTTGAAGTTATTTTAAAAACAGATAATATTCATTAGGGACAGAACGAGCTTCATTCAACGTCTGCGATCGCAATTGAGTGAACCAACTCTCAAGGAGTAATCGACCATGGTAGCTGTTACAACCTGATTTCAAAATACTGGCGTTCGCAATTAGCGGGATGTGATTCGTTTGAAGTGAATGCTGGACAATTTTTGAATTCAAATTACTATTTTTTAAAGCACTAGTATGTTCTTTTAGGCGAATTTCCAATGATCTACCTGTTTCACCAATGTAGACACTATTGCAATCTTTACAGGGAATAATATAAACAACACCGGGTAATTTAGACTTATCATATTGAAATTTATGCTTAGTGAAAAAGGAACTCACTTTATTAATTGGTTTAAAAGAAACCCCAATATTGAATGATTTTAGAATGCCAGAAATTTTTTCAGAAATGTTCTTATAATAAGGGATACAGATAAAAGAGTTTGGTTTACTACGTTGAAAAGGGGGGGGGAGTAGAATTCACAAAATTTAAAGTATTTTTAAAGATTTTTTTAACAAGACCTATAGGATAGCTATTATTAACCAAATCGCGATAAATTTTACACTTCTCAATTTCTAAATCATTACTGGAACTGCAATATCTAATGGCCCTGAAGGCTAAAGTCTTAATAACGGCTATTTTATGGCTGAAAGGGCAAATTGAATTGAAATTAGTATATTGACCAGTAGATGTAGGTTTTCTGTAAACAGTAGTGGTGATAGATTGAGAGGTATCAGCAATGTGTCTGCGGACTAGAATGTCGAGAAATGGTAATTCAGCATTATTTTCAATTTCAACAGTAAACTTAATAGGGTCACCAATAGAGTTAGAAATCGTGAGAATATTATTTAAATCAGCTTCTTTCACTATCAAAAAAATGTCATCAACATAACGTCTCCAAAAAAGAATACGTGAATCAAGTTCAGAATTAATCTTATTTTCAATATTCTGCATTACAAGTTCAGCAATTACAACAGAGAGGGGGGGACCCAATAGCGGTACCAGAAATTTGACTATAAAAACAAGTATTAAATATAAAACAGTTTGAGGTCAAACAAAAACTAACTAATTCAACAATCTCATCGACATTAAAATCAGTAGGTTGTGTCGGAGTGGGCCAGATATCTTTAATTACTTTACAAACCAGATCGAAAGGGATTGAAGTAAACAGCGAAACAACATCAAGGGAAGCCATGATATAACCGGTAGGGAAAACAACTACTTCGCTCTTAACTACGGCTTATTACGTTCTTATCGTCGTTTTCTACATTATCGCCTCATGAAACTTTTTAGTTTAGTTGATCCGTATGATTGTCTTCGTATCCTGGATTTTTTAAAGTACAGCAATTATATTCTGAAGTTGAACTTGGTTATGAAATATGCAAATAAATTTACTAACCTCCTTGTGAAGGTTACTCCTGAATCTTCTACAGTTGCATCAAATAGCGATAACTGGGTCTTGAATATTTCGTCTAAAAGTTTATCAGTGTCGGAATCTGCTTTGCTTAAAAAAAGCTTGAACTACTCTCTGGGTTCTACGAAATTAGATACTCCCGATTTACTTGCTTCTGCTGAATCCGCTATTATGGGTTCGTGCCCATCGGTAAGGCATGATATTAGACGTGCTATTTCTGCATCGATCTTAAAGTCTAATTACTCCACTCCTGCTGGTGCTGATGATTCTTTGCGTATTATCAAGAGACTGAGATCGGACAATTCGATTGTAATTACGAGAGCTGATAAAGGTAGAAATACTGTTCTGATGGATAGGGATGCTTATGATTCAAAGGCTCATGAACTACTTGATGATGTTAATACATATTCGGTACTTAAGAAAGACAAAACTCTTTCCATTCAACGTAAGATGAACATTATCATTTCCAAATTTGAAAAACTTAAGAAAATCCCCCCTAACTCTGCTTCGAAATTGAAATGTTACACCGGTCTTGTCCCTCGCTTTTATGGGTTACCAAAGATTCATAAACCATCTATCCCACTCCGCCCCATTATTGATTTTTCTAAATCCCCTTTATATAATCTTTCTAGTTACTTATCCGCGCTTCTTAAACCTCTTACTCTTAACTCCAGTTATAGTCTTAATTCACCTTACAAATTTCTCGATGATTTACAGAGTTTTGTTTTCCCTACCGGTTATATCATGGCTTCCCTTGATGTTGTTTCGCTGTTTACTTCAATCCCTTTCGATCTGGTTTGTAAAGTAATTAAAGATATCTGGCCCACTCCGACACAACCTACTGATTTTAATGTCGATGAGATTGTTGAATTAGTTAGTTTTTGTTTGACCTCAAACTGTTTTATATTTAATAATTGTTTTTATAGTCAAATTTCTGGTACCGCTATGGGGTCCCCCCTCTCTGTTGTAATTGCTGAACTTGTAATGCAGAATATTGAAAATAAGATTAATTCTGAACTTGGTTCACGTATACTTTTTTGGAGACGTTATGTTGATGACATTTTTTTGATAGTGAAAGAAGCTGATTTAAATAATATTCTCACGATTTCTAACTCTATTGGTGACCCTATTAAGTTTACTGTTGAAATTGAAAATAATGCTGAATTACCATTTCTCGACATTCTAGTCCGCAGACACATTGCTGATACCTCTCAATCTATCACCACTACTGTTTACAGAAAACCTACATCTACTGGTCAATATACTAATTTCAATTCAATTTGCCCTTTCAGCCATAAAATAGCCGTTATTAAGACTTTAGCCTTCAGGGCCATTAGATATTGCAGTTCCAGTAATGATTTAGAAATTGAGAAGTGTAAAATTTATCGCGATTTGGTTAATAATAGCTATCCTATAGGTCTTGTTAAAAAAATCTTTAAAAATACTTTAAATTTTGTGAATTCTACTCCCCCCCCTTTTCAACGTAGTAAACCAAACTCTTTTATCTGTATCCCTTATTATAAGAACATTTCTGAAAAAATTTCTGGCATTCTAAAATCATTCAATATTGGGGTTTCTTTTAAACCAATTAATAAAGTGAGTTCCTTTTTCACTAAGCATAAATTTCAATATGATAAGTCTAAATTACCCGGTGTTGTTTATATTATTCCCTGTAAAGATTGCAATAGTGTCTACATTGGTGAAACAGGTAGATCATTGGAAATTCGCCTAAAAGAACATACTAGTGCTTTAAAAAATAGTAATTTGAATTCAAAAATTGTCCAGCATTCACTTCAAACGAATCACATCCCGCTAATTGCGAACGCCAGTATTTTGAAATCAGGTTGTAACAGCTACCATGGTCGATTACTCCTTGAGAGTTGGTTCACTCAATTGCGATCGCAGACGTTGAATGAAGCTCGTTCTGTCCCTAATGAATATTATCTGTTTTTAAAATAACTTCAACTTTCCTTGATTTCAAACCTTTTCTTTTTCCTTGTTCTGTGGTTTGTTATGCAATAGATTGTTTTTGTACTGATGATGCCTTGCGTGTCGCTTGGCGAAACGTCTACTATTTTGTATTTTTAACTGTTTTTAAGTATATATTTTTTTATAAATTTTTATTTTATGTGTACTCATGTCTGTCTTAAATTATTTTAATTGGTGTTTTTAAATATTGTGTTGCCTGAAAAATTCGTGCCTTTTGGGAAAATTAATTCGTACCGGAAAGTTGTATCACTTAATTATCATATATTCTAATACGAGCAAATCTCGTGTGTGTGTGTGTGTGTGTGTTTGTGTATGTATTTTATTTTAAAAACGCTCTAATTATTCTGACGAAATTTTGTATCCTACAGTTTTGGGGCACCAGAAGACCATTGGGCTAGGTCACATGTTCGAGAAAATACGATTAGTGGGTCATTATGGGTCAGCATGGGTCAGGGTCAAGTTAATTGTATCTAATGAAACGGTTCAAATGATTTTGACTAAATTTTGTATCCACCATTTTCGGGAACGAGAAGACTATTGGATTGGGTCACATGTATCTAAAATATATCTAAAAATATCTAAATATGTCTAAATATCTGTAAATATATCTAAAAAACGGCTCAAGCGATTTTGTCTAAACTTTATATCCTACCGTTTTTGAGCACGAAATGGTCAATAGGCTGGGACACATGTTCGAGAAAATTCGATAAGTTGGTCATTTTTTGGGTCATCGCGCGTCCAGCTAATTATCTATACTATTATATAAAGAGGAAACGGTGACTGACTGACTGACTGACTGGGTGACTCATCAACGCCCAGCCGAAACTACTAAAGTCAGGGTCACGCAATTTGGACTGTAGATTGCTGTTATGGCCTAGGCAAGCAATAAGAAGGGAATTTTGAAAATTCCCCCCCCCCGAAGGAGGTTAAAGGGGGGTTCGAATCTTTTAGGTCATTTTGCCATATCTCAGCAGCAGTTATAGGTAGCAGCTTGAAATTCCAGAAAACAAATCTACTGAAAAAATGATTAAACACCTATTTCAGCGATTTTCGAAATTCCCCCCAGAAGGGGGTTAAAGGGGGGTGGTCGAATGTTTTAGGTCATTTTGACATATCTCAGCAGCAGTTATAGGTAGGAGCTTGAAATTCCAGAAAACATATCTACTAAAAAAATGATTAAACACCCATTTCAGCGATTTTCGAAATTCCCCCCAGAAGGGGGTTACAGGGGGGTGGTCGAATGTTTTAGGTCATTTCGCCATATCTTAGCAGCAGTTATAGGTAGGAGCGCGAAAATCAGGAAAACAAATCTACTAAAAAAATTATTAAACACCTATTTCAGCGATTTCGGAAATTCCCCCCAGAAGGGTGTTAAAGGGGGGTGGTCGAATGTTTTAGGTCATTTTGCCATATCTCAGCAGCAGTTATAGGTAGGAGTGTGAAAATAGGGGAAACAAAGCTACTAAAAAATGATTAAACACATATTTAGCGATTTCAGAAATTCCCCCAGAAAGGGGTTAAAGGGGGGGGTCGAATGTTTTAGGTGTTTTTGTCATATCTCAGCAGCAGTTATAGGTAGCAGCTTGAAATTCCGGAAAACATATCTACTAAAAAAATGATTAAACACCCATTTCAGCGATTTTAGAAATTCCCCACAGAAGGGGGCTAAAGGGGGTGGTCGAATGTTTTAGGTCATTTCGCCATATCTCAGCAGCAGTTATAGGTAGGAGTGTGAAAATAGGGAAAACAAAGCTACTAAAAAAATGATTAAACACATATTTTAGCGATTTCAGAAATTCCCCCAGAAAGGGGTTAAAGGGGGGGTGGTCGAATGTTTTAGGTGTTTTTGTCATATCTCAGCAGCAGTTATATGTAGGAGCGCGAAAATCAGGAAAACAAATCTACTAAAAAAATGATTAAACACCCATTTCAGCGATTTTAGAAATTCCCCTTAGAAGGGGGCTAAAGGGGGTGGTCGAAAGTTTTAGGTCATTTCGCCATATCTCAGCAGCAGTTATAGGTAGGAATGCGAAAATAGAGAAAACAAAGCTACTAAAAAATGATTAAACACACATTTTAGCGATTTCAGGAATTCCCCCAGAAAGGGGTTAAAGGGGGGTGGTCTAGTGTTTTAGGTCATTTTGTCATATCTCAGCAGCAGTTATAGGTAGGAGTGCGAAAATAGGGAAAACAAAGCTACTAAAAAATGATTAAACACGTATTTCAGCAATTTCAGATATTCCCTCCCTCCTCCCTCCCGAAGGGTGTTAAAGGGGGTGGTCGAATGTTTTAGGTCATTTCGCCGTATCTCAGCAGCAGTTATAGGTGGGAGTGCAAAAATCAGGAAAACAAATCTGCTAAAAATGATTAATCACCTATTTCAGCGATTTTGAACCTCCCCCCCCCCGCCAGAAAGGGGTTAAAGGGGGTGGTCCAATGTTTTAGGTCATTTCGCCATATCTCAGCAGCAGTTATAGGTAGGAGCGCGAAAATCAGGAAAACAAATCTACTAAAAAAATAATTAAACACCTATTTCAGCGATTTTAGAAATTCCCCCAGAAAGGGGTTAAAGGGGGGGTTTCGAATGTTTTAGGTCATTTCACCGTATCTCAGCAGCAGTTATAGGTAGGAGTGCGAAAATCAGGAAAACAAATCAACTAAAAAAATGATTTAACATGTATTTCAGCGATTTTAGAAATTCCCCTCCAGGAGGGGGTTAAATGGTGGTGGTCGAATGTTTTAGGTGATTTCGCCATATCTCAGCAGCAGTTATAGGTAGGAGCGCGAAATTCAGAAAAACAAAATTACTAAAAAAATTATTAAACACCTATTTCAACGATTTTAGAAATTCGCCCCTGAAGGTGGTTAAAGAGGGTGGTCAAATGTTTTAGGTCATTTCGCCATATCTCAGCAGCAGTTTTATATAGGAGCGCGAAATTAAGGAAAGCAAATCTACTAAAAAAATTGGTTAAACACGTATTTCAGCGATTTTAGAATTTTCCCCCCAAAGGGGGTTAAAAGGGGGATCGAATGTTTTAGATCATTTCGTCATATCTCAGCAGCAGTTTTAGTTAGGAGCACAAAAATCAGGAAAACAAATCTACTAAAAAATGAATAAAACACATATTTCAGCAATTTTGGAAATTCCCCCCAGAAGGTGGTTAAATGGGGGGGGGTTGAATTTTTTAGGTCATTTCGCCATATCTCAGCTATTATGTAGGAGAGCGAAATTAATTAAAACAAATCTACTAAAATATTGGCTAAACACGTATTTCGGCGATTTCGGATATTCCCCCCAGAAGGTGGTTAAAGGGGTATTCAAAAGTTTTGGGTCATTTCGCCGTATCTCAGCAGCAGATTTTGGTAGGAGCGTGAAATTCTGAAAAACACATCTACTAAAAAATGGATAATTACGCATTTCAGTGATTTTAAAAATTCCCTTCGAAGGGTCTTAAAGGGGGTGGTTTCGAAAATTTTAGGACATATCGCCATATCTCAGCAGCTATTTTATATAGGTGCAAGAAATTCAGGAAAACAAATCTACTAAACAAATGATTAAACATGTATTTCACTGAATTTAGAAATCCCCCCCCCATCCGAAGATGTTTAAAGGGGGATTCGAAAGTTTTAGGTCATTTCGCCATATCTCAGCAACAGTTTTTGGTAGGAGCGCGAAATTCAGAAAAACAAATGTACTAAAAAATTGCATTGTCTACCCGTGCAAAGCCGGGACGGGCCGCTAGTATCTAATAAATGGCTCTAACGATTTTGAATTAATTTTGTATCCTACGAGTTTCGTGGGGGCACGAAAAATCATTGGGTTATGTCACATGTCCGAGAAAATTCGATTAGTCTGTCATTTTGGGGTCACTGTGGGTGAAACTAATTTTATCTAAAAAAACGGCTCAGCCTATTTAGACTAAATTTTGCACCCTATGGTTTTCGGGCACGAGAAGACTGTTGAATTGGGTCACACGTTCGAGAAAATTCGATTAGTGAGTCAGTTTGGTCATGGGTCATTATGCGTCAAGCTATTTTTATCTTCAAAAGGTTCAGATGATTTGAACTAAATTTTGTATCCTACAGTTTTAGGGAACGAGAAGACTATTGGGCGAGGTCACATATTCGAGAAATTTCAATTAGTGGTTCATTATGGTCATGGGTCATTATGGATCAAGCAGTGCTGTAGTGGGAAAAACATATTTGTGGGAACACGCCTTTTCATAGAGTAGATGTTGATGCTACCGGATTTTTGCTAAGCCAAGAGCCGACTTTTTTAAATTAATTTCTTTAATTTAATACTTAAAAAAATTAATTAATCTTCTTTCTGATCGCAAATAAATGGCAGGACAAAATTCTTTTAAGAGACGTCCTACACGGCTTATATCTAAATCAATCTGAATAATATATTTAAATATCTGTAAATATATCTAAAAAACGGCTCAAGCGAGTTTCAAGCGGCTCTTGCAATAAGGAGTAAATTTTTCTCATAGGTCATGATGTTATTCATACAGCTCAATGCTCTTTCGCATTCAGACATTCAAATGGGTATAGTTTTCATAGCCTGGTATAAAAAAAGGCTTTTGCTCGTACGCGATTTTTTTTTATAGTAACAAATCAAATATTTCTGGGAACGGCGTTCCCATGCGTTCCCACCCAACTACAGCACTGGGTCAAGGTATGTTTATCTTAGAAACGGCTCAGACGATTTGAACTAAATTTTGTATCCTACGGTTTTTGGGCACGAGAAAATCATTGGTATAAGTCATATGCTAGAGAAAATTCGATTAGTGGGTCATTTTTGGGTCACATTTTATCTAAGAAACATCTCGGATTAATTTGACTAAATTTTGTGTCCTACGGGTTACGTGCACGAGAAGACAATTGGGCTTGGTCACATGTTCTAGAAAATTCGATTAGGGGGTAAATTTGATTATGGATCATTATGGGTCATTATGGGTCAAGCTATTTTTATCTTAAAAACGGCTCAGACGATTTGAACTAAATTTAGTCACCTACGGTTTTCGGGAGCGAGACGACTTTTGGGCTAGATCACATGTTCGAGAAATTTAAATTAGTGAGTCATTTTTGGGTCATTGCGGGTCAAACTTATTTAATCAAAAATAGCTCTAACTATTTAATTGACTTTTGTATCTTACGGTTTTCGGACACTAGTAGAATGTCATTAGGCTAAGACACATTTTTGAGAAAAAAATCGATTAATGGAACATTTTGGTGTCACTGTGGGTCAGGCTAATTTTATCTACAAAACGAATCTAACGATTTTGAATAAATTTTTTGTCCTACCATTTTGGATTATGGGATTACCATTAGGTTAGATCACATGTTCGATAAAATTCGATTATTGAACCATTTTGGTATCACTATGCGGAATGCGTTTCATTGGAAATGAAGAATGCAACAGTTATTAAGCTGCTGAATTGTTGGCAGTAAACAAAGCTGGAAAGTTGTCATCATTTCGCCAAATTTGGAGAAATATTGGCGATATTAGGTTGGATAATTGACTCTCAAAATTACCAATGACAAAGCACATACTTGTCGCAAATTAAAAGATATTTCGTGATATTTGAACTCTCAGCTAATTTTGACCGAGCATAGCTTGGTCTTCCCTACTCATTAGACATTAATTCCGATAGCTAATGTCTAATAATTAACGGGCAGCATTTTCTGGTACGAATTAATTTTCCCAAACGGCACGAATATTCTGGAGAACCCAATAATTAATAACTTCAGGAGTCGCCAGCTTCTAATATTTTCTATATATCTGTTACCACTCTTTTTAAATGTGATTTTAATGGTGGATACCTACTGCACATGTTAAAACAATCTGCCTCGCATTCTATAGTTTCTAAATAATAGTAGCAAATATATAAAAACTGTAGGACGCCGCGATGTCTGTAATTTAAAAACTGATCTTAAGAATGTTATGAACATTTGTTTTAGGCTAATTAAAAATCAAAGATCCATTTTATTTTGCCATATTTGGCGATGAATATTGAAAATTGCAAAGTTATGGTTCTTTTCAATTTACGGGATCTAGGCAAATAATAATTTAAAAAAATGTTAGTAAATGTTATACCCAATCTATTGGTTTCATAATTATTTTCAAGCATAATTTTTGACAGAATTAATAAATGTGATGAAAGATTTTTTTTTCTGGACTCTACTTAGTTAATGATTTATATTTGCTTTTAAATAATGTTTACTAATAAAAAAAAAATCATACTTTAAGATTCATCATTATGGAAGTTTCTTTTGTTCAACTGACTCGGACTGTACGTCTGAAGCATGTTGCTTAAGGCAAGCTGAAGAACGTGCTGGGAGTTGTGGTCCACTGGGAAATGAAGGTATCTCAAATATTTAAAATTTTTCATTGTATTCTTTTGAACAATCTTTTTTAACGATCTCTTTTATTTTACTGAATTATTTTCAAAGGAAAATGTATGAAGCGTCACAGCAGTGGCAAAACTATCAAAAATATAAAATACTATCAAACTATCAAAACTATCAAAAATATAAAATCAGTTCTCAAATCCAAACTCTGAACTTTCTGATACAGCATCAAATTTATTTTCTAATTTTAAATACATGAAATTAACAAGTGCTCTTAATTAGAAACTATGATATAGAACAGCGTTTTTCATGTTTATCTAAAAAATAAAACGATCTATAGAAAATGCTCTCAGAGATTTTATCTGAATTTCTGGACGGTACAGAAGCAGGAATGTTGTCAGGAGACAGCAATCGCTTATAACTGAAGATGTAACTCATTTATCAAAAAATTATAAACACTGTTTGATTCGAAATCACTTCAATAAACGGTCCTCTCCAATTAATTTCATGCTTTTACGTATAAAAATAAGCGAGTCTATAAACATGTAAAAAAATTTAGGTTGTTCGGTGTATTTTGTTTTCCCTTGAGAACCACCACGGTGGCCCCAGTTAAAAGTGAAGTTTATTTAAACACATATTACAATTTTCGTAAATAATTAAAAAAAGAGACGATTTGTTAATAAAATTAACAAATTTATTAAAATGAGCATACATAAAATATTATTTTAAATGTGCGTTCAAGGAAATAACTTTTTTGTGAGAGACACCATAACCGAGTGGTGTATTAAAATGAGGAATGAAAAGACGTGCAGTCTAACGCGTGTTATTGTACCTAATTATTTGAGCACCAGTTTAAAAGTACAGATTTCAAAGAAAGAACACGCAAAGTTAATTTTGTTCAAATTTTGGGATGTTTTGGTTATTCTTGTGTCGAGTAAATGATGCCGTATGAAGGGACAATCAATGCACAACGTTATCGGGTCATTTTGAAGAATCAGTTGTTGCCATTAATTCAACAACTTGGATTTCAGCCGGGTTATCTTTCTCAACAAGACATAGCTAAACCACAGACAGCTAGGGCAACAAAAGTCCTCCCTTCAACAAAATAGTATTCCTGTGCAAGATTAGGTTTCGAATTCACCGGACATCGGTCCTATCGAAGATTTGTGGGGTTTCTCAAAGAAGGAAGTTCTAAAAAGGAAAACACGTGACAATCAGCAGTTGAAAAGAATTATTCTTGAAGAATGGCAAAAAACTCCTATTTCTGATGTGCTAAGGATTAATTTTAACTATGCAGAGATGAGTGAGAGATGTTTACGCTGCTAAAGGAGACCAATGAAGTGGTAAGACTTATTCATTTCTTCTTATTTAAACATGCGCAAAACATTAGGCACATAAAAAACTTGGGAGGAAATGGATTTCATTGGCCACAAAGTTTGAATCGTTTATTAGTATTTTTTTGTTCAATTTCACTATGAAATACTAAAATCTATCATTTTTCATTAAAAAATAATTTACATAAAATATTTTGAATTATCTTTTACGTTTATTGTCAAAAAAGCATCTATAAACTAATGCACGAAAATTTGGGGGCCCGGGTAATGTATAAACAGTGCACGAAAGAAATACTGTTTTTTAGCGGCGTACCTCTGGGAAAATGTGAACAGTGGTCAATTAGTAATTTTCACGTTACGTTCACGTCAACGAATTTCGGACCGAAATGATTATGTTTTATACAGAATAGCACAGAACTCCATAAACATTTCAAACATTCATAAAAATTAATAAACTGACGCATCGGAGTGCGGTGTTTAATGATTTTATGGCGAAACAAAAGAAATAGTTGAAACTTCCTGTGAACAATTTTTTGTTACAAAACGTGCGACTGTCTGTTAGGAAACATGCTACAAAATGCCTCCGAAAAGGTAATTTGTTGATTTTTTATGAGTTTATAATTTGCAAACGAACTTATGAGACATTTTGAACTAGTTTTTCCTTCATTTTTATAACTCTTAAAATATAAACAGCACGTTTAAAGGCAGTTTTTAATTTTTTGAAATCTTTAAAATACAGTAAAACACCGGCTATAAAACATGGGACCAAAGGATTTTCGGATAACCGGGATTCCATAGGAATTTTCGGATAACCGGGATTCCATAGAAATTTTCGGATAACCAGGAGGCTTCCTATATTTGTTCTACCAGATTGCACTACTCACCCTCCCAGTGTTGCTACGATTTAGGGAATTTTTCAGGTAATATACAAGTATTTTATTATAGTAAAATTCGCCTTGTGTAATCGCGCAATTGCACAAGGGGAGTTTTTGTATAAATAAATACTGGTATAAGAAAATAATTATCTTGAAAAATTCCCTGACTCGTAGCAACCCTGCCCTCCTCACTCCCGCACAATCAGGTAACACGTTCGTGCCTGTAGATGCAGTTAGAGCTCTATAATAGCCTTATAGGAGCCCTAGATGCAGTAACAGCAAGAGTCCATATTCTATGCGATTTTCCCTAACTGTTTACACGTGTTTTAATTTCCTCCAAACTTTTTCTTATGATGAGTAATACTCTAACTCCGTGAATACAGGGTTGGGAGTTGGGACATATGTCGTCCCAGAGACTATTTCTTTATTCTGTTCTCGCCATTATTTCAATACCAATACCTGCCATACATTTATACTGAAGAGACTGTTTAGTATTTCTTTCACGTTGCTCGAAAAATCTAACTCCATCGATTTACGAAAGGCACGAATGTAACCAAATTGATTACTAAGGTGTTCACAAGTAACTAGGTTATATTTACACAAACACATTTACAATAAAAATAGATATTAAAGCAAAATGGTGGAATAGCGTCTACAAACGCTTCGCGACAGCAATTCCGATCGTGGGTATTACACGAGAGCCAACAACGAACTGAACTGTCCACCGGTATTCCGGGCTACCGCTATCCGACCCCATTGCGCTGACTTGTGCTGCCATCTGTTGACCGAGTTCACACTTAATGTTTATCAAATATCACAAAACTGTGAATGTCCAAAATATCTGGCAGCTGCTGCAATACCAATATAATTTCAAGAGATATCCGCCACGAAGAAATTCTTTTGTAAATTGTGGTACGAGTTAATATAAAAATAGCCGCCAGTCCAAGCCCATAATCAAAAGGTTAAAGCACAAGCGGGTTTTTATAAGTATGAAGATCTCAACGCGTAGAAAAGAGTTGATAATGACACTTCAATATAAGTGCAGGAAGATTGCAACAACAGCATTAGATGTGTTGTTGTTTAAAATGCAGTGTGATAAGGCAGCATTGAAGCAGTGCAAAATTGAAAAACAAAACACAACTTATTTATAAAGAAATGAAGTGTTGTATGTGTCTATTCAATAAAATGCCTGCATTTACGCAATGTCCATATAAGTAAGTTGACTCTTAAATTATTTCATAAACAACATGCTTGTATAAAAATAAAATTTTTCTTAAAATAAAAATAAATAAAAATAAATAAAAAAATAAGGTGTTTCGGTTAAGCCTATTTTCGGATAACCGGGATTCGGATAATCAGGGTTCTACTGTATTTATTACTTATGGGTCTCTTTAAAATAAGCTTGCCTATTGCCACAATACAATCAATATTTTCGCAATCGCACTTCAACACGGCGTATTTTAAAATATTTTTTTATCAATTTTTGAAATGAGACACTTTTAACTGAACAACCTTTAAATCTTAAAAATCAAATTTTTAATTCTTTAATAGGCGTATAGCCAACATAGTGAAAAAGTACCCAAGCCGGGACTCGAACCCGGATCATCAGTATAACGCATTGACGTTCTACCAACTGAACCATTTGGGAACGATACTCAGCCTGGAACTTTCTCACTATAACATGTTGACAAGGCTACAAACGCAGCACAAGATGAAATATCTTCCGTGAGCCACCAACTCTGGGGCAAACACGAAATCAAAGAAAATCCAGCACCGATAATTGAATAAATTCATATTTAATACTTTGGAAATTTTTCCATAGAAAATTTCACACGCCTTGCATTCATAATAATCAAATTTGTAATTGCTTAATAGGCGTATAGCCAACATAGTGAAAAATCTTTTTCACATTGTCCATTTCCAGTTTAGTTCGCCGCAATAGTCCGTCATTATTCGTTATGCTTGGTACAAATCTGGGTTAGAGAATACTCGACCACTTCCAATTGATACGTCTTTGCTAATTTGTTTTTTCACAGGCGGTTGACCTTTGTAATCATTGCACTAAATTTAAGTTCATGAAATGTCCTTTGTGCCACGATTTTCTATGCTTTAATCATTTTTGATTCAGTACAAAATTTGTCAATAATATTATTTTTGCCGGCTGTTTCCATTTTTATATTACTATATCTAAAATTGTTCATTTTATATTAATGTAGTTATTAAATTTTCTGAATCAAAAGCACGTTTTTTCTCCCTAAATTAAATAAATAAATTAGAAAATTTTAAGACTTTATATCTCGATAACGGGCAGATGAGGACAAATGATTTATGTGTCAAAAAACACATTTCATTATCAGTGGCGTAGCGTCAGGGGGGGCACGATCATTTTACTACGAGTATAATTATATACTACATTTGGCCTTATTTAATCTTTGAACGGTATGAATTAAATAAGGCGAAATATATAGTATAAATATACAGTATAAAAATACTGGTAGAAAAGTGATCGTGCCCCCCTTGACACTACGCCTCTGTTCATTATGCTCTTTCGATTGCTACTTACTTAGATCATTTTATTATTACACTGAGGCGTGGTTTCTTGGTAAGTAATACATTATAACTGAAGAATTAACCTTTTGATTACAGACCAGGGCTGACTAAAATTTTATATTCAATCGTGCCACAATTTCCAAAAAATGCATTTCTGGTAGCTACCTCTTGGAAATATCCTAGTATAAGTGTATGTCAAAGTTTCTTTTTTAAAAAGTGGTACAAATAGAATAAAAAGACAGTCACTGGGACGTACCCCGTGGACGTACCCACGTGTCCCAACCCCGTAATCAAAAGGTTAAATGCAAAAAGATAATCACCGCAATTTAGTTAAGTACAACAATTAATTATAGTTAATGTATGTCTACCACTATTTTATGTGCAATGAAAATATAAGATTTCAGTTTATTTAATTTATTAATAAAAACAAATTTTTCAGGAGATGGTTGTTCAGAACTTAATTTGTGCTATATATATGCTAGCGAAAACTTCTGCCCTTGCAAAGGATCCCTGGAGTGCAAACCCGTAAGTATTGAAAGAGATGCAAAAATTAAACACTAAACATGTAACAGCCATGTCGCTGTTATGTGTGATGATCAAAGCTAGCTAGAAATCAGTTTCTATCAAAACTTCAGTCAAAGAATCAAGCAATCTTCAAATTAACAATATCACTAATTAGATAACTTAAAATAATTTACGATCTCGTACCGTCAAACAGTTGTTAAGCTGACTTCCACAAGAGTCAATTTCACTATGCGAACCAGCTACTGAAGTTCAACTCCAACTTCCAGATGGCTAGAAACGGCACTCCGTGAGGGCCAACTAATTTTATTCAAGTCTCACCGAATAAAAGTAAAATATACTGTTACCAATGGCCAATATTCCTTCTTTGTTACGTCTTAGTTGAGGCAACTAAAGCAGATCTCGAGGTATCAACAAAGGCAAGAACCTATCCAGAGTTCCACTTTCCATGAGCATGCCAGCGCTTAAATACTGCTATATCGATTGACGAGATGCAGAAATTTGCATAAACTTTGATACGAAGAGAAAAATCGCAAGTTCCGAGATTTTTATACCCATTCATCGAAAGTTTGAGCAAGATAGCCTTGGTAACTTTTACGCACAATGACTATTATTGGACAAAAACTACGTTCGCAATCGAAACTTCGCCTAACATTATAAGTCAAAGTAGTCGACACATCATAAACATACCATCAACCGGCCATTTCAGCGATACCAAATGAAAATATTGCGATTCAAACCAGGAATTTCTTCATAAAATAAATAAAATATATATCGCACAAAAAAGTAGGTAAATAGAAAAGTTAAATACTTTGAACTAAAATTTTTAGTGTAAAATATTTTCTTAACAGTTGCAGGGCTGCCACGGATGACTTTTTTCATGTTCTATATGCACCACTCTTTTCCAAATCTAAATTTTGTAGTATATTTTTCTTGAAAATGTTGTCAGAGTGTATGTGGAAGATTTTTGTTTTAAGAAAGTGGTAGGAGATAGAATTAAAAATAGTCACCAGTGGCAACCCTGCACTTGAGTAAAATCCCCGGTAATATGTTCAGTGTTAAATACCTTGTTTTTAAGATCCTGTTTGCCCTACATTAATATAATAGTTATTCTTTGCAACTGATATATTATCTATCTAATCTAAATGTATCATGAAACAAAAATGTGAATATGACAATATCAGAATAACCATATTGCCCAGATATATTATTTATTCTGTTAGATTTTATATCAGATTAAACCTAGAACTACCGTAAATTTTACTCAACCTTGATTAAAAACATTTCACACCGGAATTTTTATTTAAAACTGTTTAACTTATTTATTTACGTATTTGCAATCGCTTGTTGTTCCGAACAGTTAAACATATTTCTCTTTAATCTATTCGATTTAACTTACACATCACTTTTTCGTATTTTTCTTACACTCTATCTTCCTAATCTTATTCACGCAAGTCCAACTCTTCATTCTCAAATCAAATGTTTAAAGCTATTTCTCGTCTAGTGGACACGTCGCGCCATCTATCGCATTTCCTACGCACTTTAAGTTTTCTTACACTTCTAATTCAGTAATATGCATTAGACTTCATTTTATCGCATTTTTTATGCATTCTTTTGCATTCTTTTGCATTCTTTTAATACTTTAAATCATTTTAAACTTTCCTTCATGCAATAGACTGTAATTTAACGCATTTCTTTTACATTTTTGTTACTTTAAAGTATTTTAAACTCTATGTACATGGCTCTCTTAAGATGTGATATACATTTGCTCATATTCTGGGAGTACAGTTTTATTAACTGGGTATCCCATTGAAGCTATATTCTGTTCGCTGTTCGCTGTGTGGTTTATATTTATCTTATTTTGTGAAACAAAGTCTGACTCTAACAATCATTTTGAATGTATCTGTTGAATGCATTGAACCCGTCAGGAAGGCGGACGCTTAAAAGGGATCACGTTATCAGTTATCACATATTTCCGGAAGACTTGATATTACTTCTAGTTGTGATCCATCATCCATCACTTTGGGTGTAGGAGAAGGTTGTTGAAAAGTTAAAGAAGCTGTTTGTACCAAAGTCGCTGTGGCAAGCAAGCTAAAGCTACTTTTATTACAAATCCTTAAACCTACTTTTCAATTTTTTTTTTAAATATAAATTCTTCGACGGATGGCATACATACTTGCTTTATTTTTAACTTTGAAATCTTAATATAATTACCTGGAATTTTGAATTCCCATCGATTTGCCATGCCGCATATACTCTAAATACAAATTGTCATTTCTCTTTTTCTAAATGAACACTAATATGACTTGAAAGGTGTTATGTGACTTCGACAATATTGTGAAAAATGTTTTAATGATTCATAATAATGCAGCTCAGTTTATGAACACAGTGATACAACAATTATTATCTGACTGACAAGTGTAACGACTAGGGAAATCCATAAACATGCCGATTAGTTGCTACAATTTAGCATATATTTTCGATTCACCGGTAAGGGGGAAATTGTGTCCTCCGTAGCTATATGCTGAATTTTGTCATTTATACAGATTATTTTAGCATATGTCTTTCTACAATTTCAAAAGATATTTTCATGAAAATAACTGCAAATTTTACTCCAATAGCATTTTAAATAGTCAAATTGTCACGCTTGTCTCTTGTTCTTACCGCATGTACTTATCTTCTGGAGCAAATTTAAAATGTAATGACAAACTATTTTTATCACTTTTACCACCCAAAACAAAACTTTATACTCTAAAGTACATAATGAAGTATTTTTATTTTAAATAAAAAATATTTTTACATGCATTCTGTCCAGAGAAACGTTGCTCCTTGTTTTTATGTATATATACTTCCCCCTCGTATAAAACTGCTCATGTGACCACCAGGAGGGCAGACAAATTTGGAGGACAGCTTTTAGCAGCAGCAGCAATATAGATTCCTGAGAAAATCTCAGGGTTTTATGGTTTTAAAAGAAGCTAGAAGCTATAAAATGGATGGAAATATAAGAATATGTTTATTACCTACCACTGGTGTATCTATTTAAATTATCCTTATTATTATTTTTGATTATTTATGATTTTATCATGATGTAAATCACTTTTGCTTACTTCAAAATGTCTTATTACAGTCTTACAGATATTAACTTACTTTGTGCACAGAAACAAATTTCTTAATTTTGTCACTACGTCATACGTGCGGTACAGTGATCGCGGCATTAACGAATTTCGTGTATTTTTTGGGATTCCGATACGACGAGGTTGCTGTATCCAGTGATGTTTTTTTTTTCGGTTTCATGTTCGCGAAGCGATCATACGTGCGGTACAGTGATCGCGGCATTAGCGAATTTCGTGTATTTTTGGGAATTCCGATGCGACGAGGTTGCTGTATCCAGTAATGTTTTTTTTTTCGGTTTCATGTTCGCGAAGCGATCATACGTGCGGTACAGTGATCGCGGCATTAACGAATTTCGTGTATTTTTTGGGATTCCGATACGACGAGGTTGCTGTATCCAGTGATGTTTTTTTTCGGTTTCATGTTCGCGAAGCGATCATACGTGCTGTATAATGATCGCGGCATTAACGAATTTCGTGTATTTTTGGGGATTTCGATACGACGAGGTTGCTGTATCCAGTGATGCTTTTTTTTTTGTTTCGTGTTCGCGAAGCGATCATACGTGCGGTACAATGATCGCGGCATTAACGAATTTCGTGTATTTTCGTTTTTTCAACTTCACATTAATCGTTAACTTTTATGTAATATCGATGAAATGTGTATAAAAACGTTGTTTTTTACTGCTCATATTATCTTTTTCATACGTATCTTATTAAATTTGTCAAATAAAATATTTTATTTCACTCATACATGCAGTATCTAAAAAAATCAACTGTGTATGGTTTAATTTAATAATTCTGTATTTAAATTATCATTCTTTTGTCCAAATTGTTTTGAACGAATAAAATTTTACATTCGTTACATTGTTACTCTCGTATAAATGCAATCTATTTTTCAGTTACGTTTTTATCTCTAAATCTATGACTTTTCCTATGTATAACTATTTAAAAATTAAGAATGCCAACATTTTACCACTTGCTTATTGTGGGTTACAATATGATAAATGTAAGTAAACAATTTAGAAATCGCCAATGTGGCATCATTTTTAAAAAGCGCCAAATGGTGCCTTGAAATAGGATTAAACCGCTTTAATGTTTTCCTGAAAAACATTATTTTAGACAGGGCGGAATTAGATCAGGGGAACAATAATTAAACAAGTGGTTACACCTGTATTTTTTTCCCCTTTCAATGAAATTACATCAGCTAACTTGGAATAAATTTGAAATTGCTAACTTTAAACTGCGTTACATAAGCTAGTTCACATATAACAATGTGAAGTAGCTTTAAAATGTGAAATAGCTTTAATGGGTTGGTTCCTATTTGAGGGCACCATTTGGCGAAATCTTGCCAAATCGTCGATAGTCAGCCAGATGTAGCTCTTTTATTTTTGGAAAGGCTGAGCTATGATATTTGTTGTGATGACGCGTTTGTTACGTATGACGTATTTGTTACGTCATCAAGTGATTCTTTATTCAATGTTTATTTGTATTTTAATGATGTTTAATGATTTATTACTTATTTAAAACATTTTTTAATATAATTAAATAAAACTTACGTCATTAAATGGATATGTCATGATATTAAAAGAAAAAAAGCATTGAAATAATTTCATCATCTGCTTGTTTATTTAAAGCTTGATTTTTTCTTCTTTTTTTATGTTTGTGAGTGGTTACTCTTGTTACTTTAGAACAGTATAAAAATTAATTGACTGCAGTTTTTATGGAAGTCTCATGTTCACGAAGCGATCATACATGCGGTATAGTGATCGCCGCATTTACAAATTTTGTGTATTTTTTGTGATCGCTATACAACGAGGTTGCTGCATCCAGAGATGTTTTTTTTTTCGGTTTCATGTTCGCGAAGCGATCATACGTGTGGTACAGTGATCTCGGCATAAACGAATTTCGTATATTTTTTGGGATTTCGATACGACGAGGTTGCTGTATCCAGTAATGTTTTTTTTTCGGTTTCATGTTCGCGAAGCGATCATACGTGTGGTACAGTGATCACGGCATTAACGAATTTCGTGTATTTTTTGGGATTCCGATACGACGAGGTTGCTGTATCCAGTGATGTTTTTTTTTTCGGTTTCATGTTCGCGAAGCGATCATACGTGCGGTACAGTGATCGCGGCATTAACGAATTTCGTGTATTTTTGGGAATTCCGATGCGACGAGGTTGCTGTATCCAGTAATGTTTTTTTTTCGGTTTCATGTTCGCGAAGCGATCATACGTGCGGTACAGTGATCGCGGCATTAACGAATTTCGTGTATTTTTGGGAATTCCGATGCGACGAGGTTGCTGTATCCAGTAATGTTTTTTTTTCGGTTTCATGTTCGCGAAGCGATCATACGTGCGGTACAGTGATCGCGGCATTAACGAATTTCGTGTATTTTTTGGGATTCCGATACGACGAGGTTGCTGTATCCAGTGATGTTTTTTTTCGGTTTCATGTTCGCGAAGCGATCATACGTGCTGTATAATGATCGCGGCATTAACGAATTTCATGTATTTTTGGGGATTTCGATACGACGAGGTTGCTGTATCCAGTGATGCTTTTTTTTTTGTTTCGTGTTCGCGAAGCGATCATACGTGCGGTACAATGATCGCGGCATTAACGAATTTCGTGTATTTTCGTTTTTTCAACTTCACATTAATCGTTAACTTTTATGTAATATCGATGAAATGTGTATAAAAACGTTGTTTTTTACTGCTCATATTATCTTTTTCATACGTATCTTATTAAATTTGTCAAATAAAATATTTTATTTCACTCATACATGCAGTATCTAAAAAAATCAACTGTGTATGGTTTAATTTAATAATTCTGTATTTAAATTATCATTCTTTTGTCCAAATTGTTTTGAACGAATAAAATTTTACATTCGTTACATTGTTACTCTCGTATAAATGCAATCTATTTTTCAGTTACGTTTTTATCTCTAAATCTATGACTTTTCCTATGTATAACTATTTAAAAATTAAGAATGCCAACATTTTACCACTTGCTTATTGTGGGTTACAATATGATAAATGTAAGTAAACAATTTAGAAATCGCCAATGTGGCATCATTTTTAAAAAGCGCCAAATGGTGCCTTGAAATAGGATTAAACCGCTTTAATGTTTTCCTGAAAAACATTATTTTAGACAGGGCGGAATTAGATCAGGGGAACAATAATTAAACAAGTGGTTACACCTGTATTTTTTTATGAAAAAATTCATGTTGTTCATTTGAGCAATTAATAAGTAACTTTTTTATAAGAAAATACTGGTGTACGCCCTTTTTTCGACTGTGTTTTTTCCTCATCTGTAGCCACCTTTTATAAAATAATGTTTAAAGTTGAAAGTTTATGCCGAAATTTTGTATATATCTCACCAGCTTATGCTTTATCTATTTATAAAGAAAACCTTTTTAAAATTTAACTTTTATTTTTCACTAAATAACAAAGTGAAATTACCCATTTATTGGAGAATCGCCGACATACTATAATGACAATAAGGAAATTTTCTACTTTAATCTGCTCATTAAAGTTGTCGAATTTACATATTTGTTGGTAACTTCACAGCTATCGGTTAGAAGTAAATAAAAAATTATTCAGTGCATACGGAGGATTGAGCGTGTGCCGTTTAATAGTTAATTAAAGAGAATGTATTTCTAACTGTGAATTTTTAATAATCGCGTTATTAATTAATAACTAATGATTAAAAAAAATAGTTTAATTGAAAATGTACATGAGAAATTTTCTTAGGTCTTGCAGTGTATCATATAATAGGAAAAAATAAATAAAATATTTAAAATATTGTTTGAGTTACGTATAAATAATGGACGTTCATCTTGAATTTAGAAATAATACAACTTTGTATGTTACTTCATTTTACTATTGCAAGGAAGCATCTATATTTAACTATATAAATATTTATTATACACTATATACAAGACTGGTAAAAGCAATCCGTTTCATAGAAATTCATTTTTACACTGACTTATCATATATTCGCTTTCATGCAAAGAGCTTACAAAATACGTCTGTTCAGTGACGCCATCTCAGATCATAGATTAATAATAATCTTTCTACCCCTCCCGTCGTAGACTAAACGAACCACCGGTTTAATATGGCGCTTACTTCTCCGAACTTTTAGATTATCAATTTGATCAATCTTTACAGGTACTGTTTTCTGTAAAGCCGCGTTTCCAATGCCTTTTCCAAGACCCCTATGAACGGTCATTTTATCACCTACACCATTTCCAATGCACAAACCGGTTTGAAGGGGAAACTAGCCTAGGTCATTTTTCCCCGAAATCAGACCTGCAAGCGATTAGGTCAGTACATGGTCAGTAATACGGCTTTTACCCAGGATTCAGTTCGGGTAAACAAATAATCAGTGCCAACGGATTTACTGCTTATTAACAGCACATTGCACGTTTTACGTTAGTGTTTGTAGCGACAATTCTGTTGTTTGCATTAATTGTTTTATTATGTTTATTTACCATTGTTTATTCATTATTATTATTATTAATTTCCTTATTTATACTTTCTTCTATCTATAATAGAAGAAAGTATTGTAATCGAAATTTTTTTCGACTTCCGGTTTTGACCGATTTACACGTTTTAGGGGTCAGAGATTCCGAAAAACATGTTTTTTACAAAATGTCTGTCTGTCCGTCTCTCCGTCCGTCCGTCTGTCGGTCCTCATTGTATCATCGAAAAGTGTATGAAGTTATGTTTCAAATTGAACCACATTTTTTTCTATGTTTTTGGCTATGGTAAGCAGGTTCTATTAGAATTTGGGGATATTTCGACGACAGGGGACGCTGTGATCGATATTTTTCTTCCATTTTCACTATTGTACCATCTAAAAATGTATGAAGTTATGCTTCAAATTGAACCACACTTTTTTTTCTATGTTTTTGGCTATGGCAAGCAGGTTCTATCAGAAATTGGGGATATTTCGATGAAAGGGGGCGCTGTGATCGATATTTTTGGTCCATTTTCACTATTGTACCATCTAAAAATGTATGAAGTTATGCTTCAAATTGAACCACATTTTTTTCTATGTTTTTGGCTATGGCAAGCAGGTTCTATCAGAATTTGGGGATATTTCTACGAAAGGGGGCGCTGTGATAGCCATTTCAAAATTTCAAATTCAAAAAGATGTGCAAAAAAATTAGAAATCCTAAAAGTTTTTTTCGTTAAATGTTCGGCCTTGATCCGGAGAATCCGGAACAATTTTTGTTTTGCCTCTATCTTAAAAAATGGCTGAGACATTGCGGTTTGAAATTTTAGGGTGGCTGACATTTTCAAACACGACAGCAGAATTCATCCATAAACGGGTTTAATTTATGAGTTTTAGTTATCATGGTTTCGGCAAATTTTCTTTCATTGTTGTAACAATTAATCCTATTATATGCTTATCACTATATATTTATATTCTCCAACGTCAAATTCTCGCCAAACTTGGCGACAGTTGGCGAAATATCGCCAAATTCGGCGACCAAAATAGGTTGCCATAAATGAAGCCAACTTGGCTGTACTAATTTGGCGATATTTTCATTTAAATTCAATGTTGACGAGAATTGGGATTGAATCTTCTTTAATTAGGTTCCACGCATTTTACCTTCGTGTTTCCCAGTAAAATTAGCTAAAATCGTAAAACCAAGGAATAGGAAGGCTATTTGTTCCTGTCGGTTCAGGTCAGAAGGACTTTTCGTAGTTTAGTATACATCAGTTGATCGCATCCCGGTAACCCGACGATTCGCAAGCAGCTGACGTACAACAGAATGACGAAAAATATTGATTTTATTGGCGATGTGATAGCGAATTTTGAAGTATTAATATGACTGAGATAGAAGAAAGTTTTGGGATTGGCACATCCGACTACTTTTGCATTAAGTATGGATTTGGGGGCGAATTCATCTCGTTGGTCAGTAGATGAGACAAAAATATTATTGAGCATGTGGTCAGACGAATATCATTTCAAGTAAGGAAGAAATATCTAAATATAAGTGTTTTTTAATCATATCAAAATTAATTTTAATTATATTTTATAGATTTACCTCAAATAATTTATTATGATCACTTAATGTTATTATTCTTTAAAATAACTGTGATAAATTTATTAATTTGATTTCTGAATATGAAAATTTGACTTGAAACTTTACAAAAAATTTTATCCTTTTAAGCATTCTATTTAATTTTAGATTCCACGGAGCATAGTACTTCAGATACACTGTTTCTATTTTATTGTAAAAAAAAAAAAATATATATATATATATATATAGGTTGAGGATACTATGATGCATCTAATATGCACAATAAAAAATATATACTTAAAAAAGAAGTTTTAGATTTAATTTTTTGTGAATTTTATGCGCCATTTTCAAATAGTAGTTCAAATAGTAGCCTGATAATCAATGACTTTGTGAATATTAATCAAGAAGATATTTTTTTTCTGTTTTTTAAGTACCCCTTTAGCTCTAAATCAGCCTAGACATTTTCTGAAATTTGAAAAAGGTCGGTCGATTTTTTTTATTTGGGGCGGGGGGGCAGGGCTGTAACTGGTCGGCAAAGTCATAGGAGGCTTTGAAATTTAAGATAGGGCTAATTCACCGCCCCCCCCCCCGCCCACGCTGTATTTTAAGGATATGTAAATATAGATAGAAGTAGAAAACAAGTCACTACTCTTATGAAACTTTTGATTATAAAGTTTTCTTAAATGTAATAAAGGATGTTATTCGTATTGCAAAATTATGAAGTCTAGAGGGGGCTCAAGAAGTTGCTAGGAGGGGCTCAGCCCACCCGGCTCCCGTCTGGTTCCGGCCCTGAGGGGGGGGGGGTTGTCAATTTTTTTAACACACAAAATTATTTTATTTTTCTAATTTTTGTACTCTTCTTCTTTTAATTTTTTTTATATTCGTTTTATAATATGTGTGTATATAATATATATATATATATATTGTAGTATTTCTTTTGTGAAAGCTGAAATTTTTTTTTAAATATAGTTTTTTTTGGGGGGGAGGGATTCAGGGCGCAAGCTGAAGTTTTCCACACAGGTGCTGAACACTAATGACAGATGACACTTCCCACCATAAACATGGGAAACGAACATTTTCCGTATGTGCTTAAAATTGCCTATTGTATACATTTTTTCATTTTATTTTAGCACATTAAAATCTGTATCCTTTCGGGGTTGTTTTTAAGAAAGATGTTGTATAAAGAAAAGTAAAAAGAGGGCTATTAAAAATTTTCATCCTCTTCCTTCATACATTAAAAAATGTGCACATTATCTTCTCTGATCATTAACCACAATATCCATTTTAAACATGCAATTTTTTTTTGAAGGTGATATAATTTATTGGAGTTTGGAGCACTTTTACTCTTCCTCTTCCGCAAACGTAATTTTGCTAAGTTTCTAATAATCGACTTATTTTAAATTTTAAGTTATGTAATAAAATACTTAATATGTAATCAGTTTTGTCTAATAGTGATTCATTAAAACCTTGAAAACTGAATCGAAAAATATTCCACTTTATACAGGGTTTTGTTTTAGCAGGTATTCCATTAACCTTCTAATTCCCAGAGTCGAATACGTTCTTAGAAATTCCGTAATTCAAAGAATCTGAATTTATACAAGAAAATTAAAAAAAAAAAATTTTCGCTGTATATAATGATAGATTTTCTGTTATTATATAAAGCAAACATTGCTATTTTAAAGTTTTGGTATGAATTTGAAATATTCGAATTAAACAATCCACTAAATTGGAAAGCGCTGGTGCTAAAAAAAACGTCGATAAACGTCTGCAATAACAGAATACGGTCAGCCATTTTTATAATAAAGAAAAAGAATGAGAATGTAAGAGCGCAAACGTAACAAAACGGCTTTTGTTTATGTTTACACCGGAAGTTCGTGCGTCAATCAACCAATCATAGGTCAGAACAAAAAATGTGCAGCTTCCGGATTTTTTAAGGGGATTGTTTTTGTGCTTGCGTATGGAAACGGGTGCAAAATGAAAACAGGTACGATAGCCGCATATCACTCCTCCCTAAAAAGCCAGTTTTATTTTAGAGGGATTGGAAACGATGCTTAAGTCCACATCATAGTTTATAATAGATTTGTCCTTTACATTTTTATCCATAATATCAACACAATCTTTATTCACTACTGTACCTGTTACAATATCATGTGAAAACTGAGATTGGTTAGATTTTTCAGCATTCTTAGCATTAATTTGCTCTTTATTATTTACATTATACCCAGAAAAGTTGTTCCTATTGATACCTATTATAATCATTGCACTGTTTATACTCTGTCCCTCTTCTTTAATTTTCTGTGACATTTCATAAACTACTTCTCTGTTATGTCTCAACTGATTAGCATGACGTTTACACATTATTCCGTCATATCTATTTACTAAATCCCATCTATTCCGCAATAATTTTATAATTTTTCCCTTAATGACTTTCTCTTCGTCTCTAAAGTTTTTAACAAAAACTAATTCACGAAGATTGTATTTGTACAAGGGTTAATGTATTTTATGTTTGGATGGTAATACCAACTATACAGCTGTTCGAATCGACTATCCAAGCATTAAGAGACTAGAACGCTATAACTAAGTCTATGGGAAGACGATTTTCGTTCCAGTAATTTTTTTAAGGATAGTTTCACTTTCAGAACCGGTTCCAACCGGTTCGAAATTGAAAATGTGCGCTTATAAAAAGAACTGTAACCAAAATTAAAAAATAGCATCGTCAGAGATCGACCTTAGCTATTCTGCGAAAAAAAAACCATTTAAAAATATTAAAATACGAGCGAGAAATCTGTAAAGAACCTTGCATAGACTTAACATTAGCTTGAGTGTTTCTTCCCGTGACTAGTGTAGGCTCTTAATTCTGCAGGGGTCTTACCAAGCACCGAATGGGGATAGAATGATTTTCCAACAAAAATCGTGTAATTGGTAAAATTATGTTACCCTTATCTAGCTTTTTAAGACAATTTTTGACAGTTTGCACATACGTTTCTGCTTGTCCGTTCAATGATAGATGGCATGGCGGAATAGGTGTATGTTCAATTTCATTCTATGCAAGAAATTCTTGAAATTCATCACTTGCGAATGCACATCCATTATCACTGACCAGTTTGATAGGCAATCCAAATTTATCAAAAATTCTCCGTAGTACTCTAATAATTGATTTACTAGCAGAACTGGATACCACCTGTACCTCTAATAATTTAGTATAAGAATTGACCACTATTAAAAAAAATCTTCGTAAGGACCGGCAAAATCTATATGAATTCTTTCTACCCCTCCCCTCGTAGTTTAAACGAACCACTGGTTTAATCTGGTTCAACAAATCTATATGAATTCTTTCTCAAGCCAATTATGATTCCTTCTTTAACGGTTTCATCTTAGGATTATCCCTAGTAAACATTTGATATCTACTACACGAATTTACCATTAGTTAGTTATTAATTTAGTTAGTACCATTAATTATTTATCCATATTAGAGCACCACATTACACCCCGTGGTTTAGCTTTCATGCTAGATATATCCTCATGAACCAAATGTAATACATTTAACATATATTTCCGACCTTCATTCTATTCCCATATTCTATGTTCCCATAATAAAAAATTTCTAGGCACAAAATCTCCTCGCGTCTACGAAAGTATGGTTTGTATTCTTCTGATTTAACCTTTTTCTGTTATCTATATAATAACAACTCTAAATTTTGTTTTGTTACTGGATTTTCAGTTGTCCACTTAGCAATAGTTTTAGAACAGGTCAACCATTACTATTTGAATAAGCATTACTTCCGATGGATTTTTTACTACATTTACAGTTTTGGAAGAGGTAACCTAATTACTGCATCAGTATTTTATTATTTTTACGTTCGTGATACTTAGTAGTATGATCATAACCCGCTAATATTTACGACCATCTCAGCATTCTGGTTGATAATGTATTAGGTACTTTTTTAACAGGATTAAACGCTCGAATTAAAGGTTTATGATCATTTATGATTTTAAACTGCTTACCAGCTACATACTGATGAAATTTTGTTACACCAAAAATTACAGATAAATTTCCTTTATCTATCATTGCGTAATTTCTTTCAGTTTTAATCATCGTTCTAGAGGCAAAAGCTATTGGTTTTACTTTACCTTCAACAATATGACTTAACACACAATCAAAACCATATTAAGAAGCATCACAGTTTAAACAACTACTTTGTTTACATCATACAATTCTAAAACAGATGTTGTACATAAAATTTGTTTAACATTCTGAAATGATTTTTCATGCTTTTCTGACCATGTTCACTTTACATTATTATCTAATAATCTATGCAAAGGTTCTAACACATCTGAAATATTAGGCAGGAAGATTCTATAATAAGAAATTAATCCCGAAAATGAACACGATTGTGGCACGTTACTGGGCAAAGGAGCATTCAAAATGCTTTCTCTGGAATTACAAAATACTTTCTGGAATAGGTTTAATCCCTGACTGCGTTATGTACTAAATAACTCACTTCTGAAACTATAAATTTTATTTTTTCCTTATTTAATCTTATACCATTTTCAGAAAAACATTTCATAATACATTCAACTCTTTCAGAATGTCCTGACTCAGATTTAGCATTTATAATTGAATCCTCTAAGAATACAACAACATAATATATATATTTTTACTATTATTTAAATTTTTCTCTGAAAAATTCCAGGAGTGTACTTTACTCCAAAAGCTAGCTTTAAAACTTTAAGTAAAATGAGTATTAATATTTAAAAATTTTCTTTCATCATCTACATTTTGTTGCAAATAAGCATTTGTTAAATCAAAAACAGTAAAGAATTTTTCACCTGCTAATTTAACATTTAATTCTTCCATTCTTGGAAGAGGATAAACGTCATTTTCAGTATTAGCATTAACTCTTACTCTATAATCCCCACAAATTTGAACAGTACCATTTGGTTTTGGAACAATTACAATAGGACTAGTCCATTCAGAATAATCTACTGGTTTTAAAATACCCTCTTTTATTAATCGTCCCAATTCTAAATCAGTCGCTTTTTTCGAAACAATAGGAGAAGTTCGAAACTTTAAAAAAAAACTGGTTTTGCCTCATTTTTCAAAACATTTTGCAGACCTTTGATCGTACCAAGCCCGTCAGCAAAACATTAGGAAAATTTCTAACTAAATCATCTTTTGAAATATTTTTACTCATATTTATATTAAGACAAAATAATTTTGATGCTTTAAACCAAGTTTTACCAATTAAACTCGGACAATTCCTCTTTAATAACTAACATTTTAAAATTAGGTATACAATTATCACAAATAAAAATGTTTACATTCAATTCACCTAAAACACTTAAAGAATCCTTAGTATAATTTTGCACTTTATATTAGATTTAACCAAAGGAGGGTTACCTGAGAACAATCTATCAGCAGCACTTTTAATTACAATTGTATGAGCAGAACTGCTATCTACTTTAAATTTAAAATTAATGCGATTAATCGTAACAAATTTTTCCCAAAACATATTATTGCAGTCGTCCTTCATGAAATTCAAGGAATATTCCTGAACAGTTTTAATTTTACTGTTCTTTTTCCAGTTCTAACTCATTGTAGATAACTTTCGGTTCCAGCAGCATACTTTCAGGTGCCCTATTTATTATAAAGGTGACACTCTGCAGACTTAAATGGACAGTATCTAGAGTATTGATTACTTGCACATCGATTGCAAAGTTTCTCTTTCAAACGGTTCTGCTTTCCAGGCACGTACATTTCTTTTTTCGATTTCGATGTATACTGATATAAATGCTGGACGATTACACCATGAATTATTACAACATTAAAGAAGTGAATCTAAAACATCACATATTTTTACTGAATGGTGTATACAAATTTAAAATTTTATACATACATTAATATTAAAAATATCGACGTTTCGACCACCATCTATGGTCATCTTCAGGAAAATTTTCTTATATTGCTTTTAAAATTTTCAAATGCGAAAAACAATCCGCCCGTTGCCACAATATTATTGCCGTCCACAAATTAAAAATTAACAAGGGTAACACTCAACCATCGTACCAACCAACCACAAGTAGAAACGATGCAGAAGCATCTCCTAACGGAAAAAAATCTAACTGCTGTAAATGTATTATTAATGAAGAATATTAAAATAAAGAAAAGCGGAATAAACTATTTCAAGATGTTCATCCAAATTTTAGGGATATTAAATGAAATGCTATCATTACAAACCTCATTTTTCCTAATCATAATTTCAATGGACTCGTTTCGCAGACCCTCAAAGACGTTATTACATGGAATTTTAATTTTAGCGTTATCAAAATCTATGTGGCTGTCAGGATTATTAAAATAGAACTTAGCCAGGGCTGTCGTCTGTTGATATTGTGAAATATTCCTTTTATGTTCTTTTAGACGTTCAATAAATTTTCGTTTTGTAACCCCAATGTAAAACTTTTTAGTGCCATCTTTCAAAACAATAGGTATTTCATAAACACCCGCACATTCGTGCAACGGTGTAGGTATACATGTATAAATGTATACTTTCATTCTTTTGATTTTTCCGTTCTGACGGCAAGAACTTTCCTGAGTTACAATTTGCAATTGAAGATACAAATTTCCCATTTACATTAAAATATATTTTTATGTTCCTTTTCGCATAGGATATCCAAGCAGGAAGCCTTGTGTGATAGTTTGGCACTGTTTCTATTTGGGTTACTGTTTTCTCCTCAGGAAAATTTTATATTCAGAGAAACATTGTTTGATTGATTCCATAATTAAAAATATCCCCAGAATGTAAATGTAACCAAAATGAAACTAGTCGTTGGGGGCTACCGTAATACTTACCCATCATGGATATGCATAATGTAAAATATTAAAATAAAAAATGCGTATACAACTTATAAAATGCATTGCAATTCGAATAAAATCGTGGATTAATGACGTCATAAACTTTAAGGGCTCGATTACTGAATTGCTTAAAAGAAACATCCTTATAACTCCAAAAACAATAATCCTATTAACTGGTGGTTTATTGCATCTGATTAAGCGTCTCATTTCCAATTAAAATATATTTTTGAATTGAAATTTGGATGAAATACAGGGTCATGAAAAATCGAAGAGTGTGGAGAATAGGATTCCAAATATCTCGGCAACTAATTACCCGATCGACTTTATGCTTTATGCAAAATTTATTTTTTTTATTGTCTTTTATATTCACTCCTTAAAATAAACAATTTCGAAAAAAAATTATATACCTTTTATCAGAACGAATATTTCGAGAGTCCGGAATAGTTCCGGATAATCGAGGTTACTGAAATTTAATAAGTTCTTCCCATTATTACATACTAAGTACATACCAAATTCCAAGTATCTATCTCAATTTGTTCGGGAGATAGTGTCTACAGACACACACACAGACAGACGGACGGCAAATTTTTTTTCTAAAAATATGTTTTTCGGAATATCCAGTGTTTAAAACGTGTAAATCCGTCAAAAAAAAATTTCGATTTTCAAAACGATTACAAGACTTGCCCTATACTACGTATGATGGGTAAGTATAACGAGTGAATTGATAAAGATGGCCGAAATTTCACAATGTTCTGTGGGAAGAGAGAAGTTTTCTGAGAGCCTTTATAATTACGGAGTAATAAGCTTACTAATAATGCATGAAAGAAATACAGGTTTTGCGCATAAGACGGTTACTGAATCGAGGTTACTGAAATTCAATAAGCTTCTTCCCATTATTACATACTAAGTACATACCAAAAGTCAAGTCTCTATCTCAATTTTTTCGGGAGATAGAGCGTTTACAGACACACAGACACACAGACGGACGGCAATTTTTTTTTCTAAAAATATGTTTTTCGGAATCTCCAGTGTCTGAAACGTGTAAATCCGTCAAAAAACATTTTTGATTTTCAAAACGATTACAAGGCTTACCCTATACTACGAATGATGGGTAAGTAAAAACACGAAACTATAACATTGGCTTTCGACTTTAGATGAGCTACGTAAAAAGAGTAATATAAAAACATTGAAACGTAAGCTAAAAATGTGTAAAGAACGCTTCCTTTGGTTTACTATTTGTTTGTGAATGTTGTATGCTGACTACTGCTCTTCAATGGCATTGTGTAATACTGTATAATGCAAGACCGATGAATAAAATTGCGGTTGTTCTGCGTATTCTACTTTCGAAGAGTGATTCGTAGTTCTGGCGTAACTGACAAGGAGAGAGCCGAGCTTGATACTCACAGATTTTGATTAATTTTATGTATGTTGTAGGGTAGAAGTCCCTTCGTCTCTGGTTCAACGGATTTTATACAACGATCTTTAGTTCTCGACAAATAGGGGTTCTAATATTATAACATACTTAAATACTTACTTTGTAACGAAATTACTGTGTTGTTCGTAGGTCAGTTGTTACGGCGACTGCGCGTTGATCCGCGGGCTCGAGACCGAGACGAAGTACTTTTGTTTTCTCATTTTTTGTTTTATGAATATAGTTGTAATTATAATTTAATAATGGAATTAAAAATTATAATATTGTGCATTAATTATAATGTTAACGTATTTATTTTTTTTATTATTTGAAGCTAAATTGTTGTATAAAACATCATTAAACGGTTATTTCTTTTTTAAATCACGTTTAAAATTTATTTTATATATTCTTTATCTATACAATGATATTGGACAATTGTGTCAATTCGTGATTTTAAAGAAATATCATTTATATATTGCCTTAACAACGGAAGTCAATGCGATGTTAATGTTACTCTGTTTTTAAAGTAAAAAGCATAGTTATATTAAGAATTAAATTACAACATACTTTTTTGGATATTAAACTTTTTAAAATTTGTAATACGTAGGCTTGCGCTTTGAATTATTTTGATTTCTCAGTTATGTTCTTTCCGAATTTATTTCTATTTTATTTGAAAATGTTTTATTTTAGTATAACTAGAAGGCGTGACAACAGACTTTGTAACACAATAAACCTTTTGCAAAGTAAGTATTTAAGTTGTTATAATATTAGACACTCTATTTCTCGAGAACTAAGGAGCGGTATATAAAATCCGTTGTACCTGAGACTAAAGGACTTTCTACACTATAACATATATAAAAATAATCAAAATTTGTGGTTAATAAGCTGGGCTCTCTCCTTGTGAGTTATCAGTGTAATATCGTGAGTTGTCGGACAGCTGATTGTAGAGAAAACGAACTGATACACTGTAAAAACGACATTTTCAAAACTGAGCAAAAAATACTCAAATCTGAGTATGTCGATTAATCTAAATGGCTTCGAATCGAAATTACTCAAGTTTGAAATAAGTATACACTCATTTCTGAAAACATGCACACACTCAAGAATAAAACATCAAGTTCTCGTATTTGAGTATGTCCATATTTCAAAAAGAAGTATGAACTGACTTCTAAAAGCTCATTTTTGAGTATTTCTATGTTTCAAAAATGAGTTTGAACTGATTCTAATCAGTTTTGAGTATGTCCGCATTTCAATATTCTGAGTATTTCTGGTATTTCAGAATTAAATCTATTGAGTCGTCATATTTGAAACAAAAAGTCTCATAATAAAACGAAAACATCGATTTACTCAGATTTGAAATTGTCATTTTTGTCAGTGTATGATTTTGCAATATAGAAATAACATTTTAATGCTTTGTTATAATTTTTACATCTATAAGCCATAGAAAATGTAATGAAATACAACTACTTAAAATGTGCAATAACATGTAGTATGGAAGGTATGGAAATAAAATTCAATGAATTTTTCTTTCTGGACTAAATAAGAAAATTCTTTATATACCTTGAAACTAATATTTATTGTTTGCAGTGCTCTATTGTGAACGATTTTAAAATTCGTGAGAAATGAATGAAAAATCCTCTTTTGGTATCAGATAGAGATCACTCGTCACATGGTTTTGAATTTATACATCAATGTCCGGCCAACGCGCAGTCGCGAAAAGCTTTATATGCTTGAGAGGAGATGTAGAACTCGAATGTGTTACTAACAAACTTCTTTCTGTTTCAGCAACTAAAAGGAGACTTACAAAAAAGCAAATTTTGAACCCGGATATTCAAAACCATGTTATTAGGATTATTCATGCAGTATGTCGGAAAATAATTTTTCCTGCATTTTTGAGAAACTCTATAGTCATCGGTAAAAATGCATTGCAAACGACAGACATTTTTTTTCACAAGAATATAAAGTGTTTTTCAGATTTACATAAGACTCATTTGTTTATTAATACATTCATCAAACTTTATTTTCATACTATGTATGCAATTCCATTATCTTTTTTATAGCTGACATATGAGTTTTAATTTAACGATGTGTCAAATACCTCAATCAGCATACTCAAATAACAATGGTAAAATGTAGCCTTGTTTCAAAAAACAAAAACAAAAAATATTTCAAAGAGTAGTACAATAGTATTTATAGTAAAACCTTGGTCATCTGAAATACAAAATTTACTAAATGTTTGCTTACAGTGTGTATAAAAGAAGCATAAAAAATGGTTGCAATATGATTATTGAAAAAAGAACTTAAGGTTGATTATACACTAAATTTAAAATAATTCTAATTCAACATAACATTCAGATATCTTGTAATTGTTATCTTACATTTATTTTCAGAATCCCAACGGTGAAAATGCATATCCAGCAAAAACCTGTCAAGTAAAAAATGTCTAAAAATTATTCTTGTTAAACCAGCAGTGGAGTAAATTGTATTTCCATTTTTACAATTGTGAAGTTGGTTGTGAATATTAAAACGAATTTTCGTGTAAAGTAGTATAAAATAAAGATTATACCAATTTGTTGCCTCTTCGTTTTTTTATATTTAATAATATTCACATGCATATTGTTTTAAAATTTGTGCAAGATCTGTTGAAATTTTCTAAATAAATATCAATTACGCAGCAACAAGAAAGCACGTTGAATTGAAATGTCTAGGCAACGTCAAGAGAGCACATGAATTTTTAGAACTTTTTTCTCCAATGTCACATTTTTTTTAGACATAGTGTTCCCCAAAAATTATGCATCATTTTTTCGCTAATAAATGGCATGTTCTTATTTTTCTTCCTATTTTAACTAACTTGAAGTAATGGCTGAAACCATATTAAGTTTTGAACAAAGCATTTTTTAATGGATAACTAGCAGTTTAAAAACACAGCTGAAGTGCTGACACAGTTTAGGAGAGAGTTACAAACAGATCTCCATTAGCCACTTACAATTGCTATAAATAGAGATACGGTTGACGCACATGTGACTATTAAACTAATTTCACACAATGCAAACGAGAAGATCATGGTCATCAACCAACCCTCAGAAATCCTGGTAGAACCATGACGAAAATTCAAGAATATCTGTTCGGTAAATGATTTGGGATTTAAAACTGAAGCATTCATCGCATTTAGCGAATACATTGGACAAGTTACGATACAAGATTTGCCCTGGTAATAACAATAAAAATTAACTAGGCAGCAGAGTGCAGTTGAATATAATTTTTTAGGAATAGCTTGCATATTTGTTACACACAAAATATCTTTATGAATAAGTTAGTGGTGACATACAGGAAATAAAATTTCTTTGGTCCAGAGAATTTGGGACAAAAACTTGGCGAGCCTGCTATTTTCATCAAACTAATTGTTTGGCGAATTGACTCAATCACCTGATCTGACTGGTCTAGGTAAGTAACGTCAAGTTCCAGAATGTGGGTTGCCAAAGTTTTAACAAAAGTTCCAGTCTGTTGTCAACGTATGTTACCACTCATATATTTATTTTTTTTTAAAAATTATAAAACATGAACATATGAGACATAATGACAATGAAACATATGAAACAATGAAACATAAAAAATTAAGTAAAAAGTTTCAACATCAAAATTTAACATGATTTTAAACACTTTTGTAAAAAGTATATTTACCGTACGCTTTTAATATTTTATTAAATAACTACGGGGTTCTATCCCCTGCTCGCTAATGTTCCCCAACCCCCGCGAGTTGCGACGCAATTCACATTGGGAACACTATGCGGTCACAGCTCACTTCGTTCGCTCTCCACTTTTTACAGCAACTCTATCCAGAAGACTCTAACCAGAATGAGTACTATCATAAATAATTTTAACGTATAAAAATTGCAAATTATTTTAATTAAAAAAAACTATTAAAAACTTCGTTGAAAACACAGTTAAAAATGCATTTAATTGATGCTACCAATGGGCATATATCAATTTAACATTATGAAATCAGAAATTTTCGAAATTTAAAATAATTAACGGAAAATATTACCTTGGAAACACCAAAAAACTTCGTTCATTGAGCCTATAATATTGTACAAACATGGCTTAAATTCATTTTAAAAAACTCTTAGAAAAACACTACATGATAGCAAGATAGTATAATGTAAATCAAAAATCATTGTCTAATCATTGTTCGTTCGACTTGAAAAATAGAACATTTCTCAGACGCTTTGGAAGTTAAGAAATCATAAACAATACGTTTTCTGCTGTGTTTAGAAGAAACTTTTATTCAAAAAGCTGTTTTGCTGAATGTATCACGTAACCGTAAAATGAACCAATGACCCTTGCTACTCATACATCTGCCGAAAGATCGTGCTGTACTTAAAAAATTGAAAGATCGTACTCCTGCACTGAATTTGGATTTGTTGAATTAAAACTGAAGGCCAATGAATATGATGTTATATTGGCAAAATCCTATGCTAAAATATTTTGGATTTATATCTATACTAATAAAAGAAAGTTTCGCTCTGTGTGTGTGTCTCTGTGTGTGTCTGTTGGCGATGGCTAGGAAAATTTAGCCCACCTAGAATGCTGGAAATTTAGATTTAGGTAGTCCAAACCCTCTCCTGGTGCAACATTACTTCAGAATTTTAATATTTTAATTACTTTCTGAAAATTAATTAAAATTAATTAAAATGCACAAAGCACTCTCATTAAAAATACGCTTTTATTCTCTTGGGTTGGTTGGTTCACTGGTTGGTTGCATCGATTCTTCACAGAAGTAATTAAATAAACCAGAGTAGCGATGCAAAAATAAGGGTTTCTAAGGAAATAGTGGTCGCACGGCTCTGCCGTTACAAACATACAACCGTGCACACGTAGCGCCATCTGCCGACGCGAAACTGAAAGTGTCATTAACGCAGAAGAACTGATGCAACTGTCCTACTCGAGCGCCATCACCATCTATTTGAAACATTTTAGAGGGACGTTTTTCGTTAGAAATCTTTGGATGAAAGTCGAGTGTTTCCTGAATTACTGTTTTTTTTTTCTTTTTTTTCAGCTAAATATTAATATTTTCACACAAAAATTATACCCATGCTTAGGAAACATTTCTTTTAAAGTTTCGCTCTATGTGTGTTTCCGTGTGAGTGTCTGTGTGTGTGTCTTTTGGCGATGGCTAGCAAAATCTAGCCCAACTAGAAGTCTGGAAATTTAGGTGTGGATAGTCCAAGGTCTGGCCATGTGCACCCGAGCCTCAGAATTTTAATATTTTGATAATTAGCCTAGATATTAATTAGATTTTCATTAACCATCACATCTAAAATGTCATCTTTTAAATCAAAATGGTGAAAGAAACGAACTGGCGCGTTGGATTTGCAAGTGGAAATGAACAAATTCGAAATTATTTTACTAATTAGCGAATTTTAAGAAAACTAATTCAGATATCAATTTGAAAATTTCTGAGCATATGTAAAAAAAATATTCTGTATCTGAATATGTGATTTTTGAAAAATTCGGTTGGTAATTTTTTTTTTATTTATGCAAAAAACTGCCAAAAATCTGCCGGCGCCAGTGAAAACGATCCGAGAAAGTTTCAGACAGGGATCTGCTTTCATTAAAAACTGAACTACAAAGAGATCTGTTTCTCGGGCCGAACCCTCCATTTAGTTTGCGAAAATGAAAGGAGATAATTGCCAATTTTTACTAATGAACAAAAATTTAGGTAACTAATTAAGATATAGATTTGAAATTGAGGTCGGGAAGGGATGTCATCTGCCGGCTATTTTAGCGTAGCGTCTTCGTTATGTTCTAATTATCAGAAAAATGTAATTTTTGTTTTAATGATCGCGTTAATGTAGGTGACGGTGGTTCTCTTGAACAAATTATGCATTATATTTGCGGGTATGGGGAGGGAGGGGGTTAACGCCTTTCTCTGAGATTGTAATTATCTCGGGCCCGGGCAACGCCGGGCGGGTTAGCTAGTAGACTCTAAAGATCATGACATCGTTGGGAAATTACTTTAATGTAAAAAAATGCCATTGAAAATTTCGTTGAAAACACAATTATAAATGCATTTAGTTGATGCTATTAATGGGCATATATCAATTTACAAATTTTCGAAATTTTAAACAATTAACTGAAAATATTACCTTCGAAACGCAATTAATTAAAAACTTCGTTCATTGAGTCTATAATATTGTACAGAGTGGCTTAAATTCAATTTAAAAATCTTTTAGGAAAACACTACATGATTGACATGATTGATGACTGGGCAAGATAGTTCAGTGTAAATCAACAATCATTGTCTAAATTTCGTTCCACACGAAAAATAGAATATCTCTCAGACGCTAACAAACACTTGCTAAGCATTTCCTGGCTGTTGCTACAATTTTCCTGCAGGCAGCTCCTTCACACAATGGAAAACCTATTTAGAAATCGGTTGTTTGTTTGAAACAATTCTACCGTGTGCCGTCACACTTTTGGAGACTATTTAAAAATGCACCCTTTTCTTCAAATCTTACATCATTTTCAAAATCAGAGACATTTATCACTGGCGAGATTAGAGTGTCATTTAATAAATTGTTTTAAAATACCTGAATTGCATTAAATATTTATTATAATTAAATGAAAATCATATAATTTTCAGAAATATTTTATTTTTTGCATACCAATGATCTTTAAATAAATAGCAAGAGTTCAGTCTATTTAGCTGCAGGAATAAACGTCAGTAAATATGACGTCTTTAATGAAAACTTTATAGCAAAATATATTCATGTATGCAATTACACCTTTTGTTTTTCGAATGACGTTATTTTCATCACCCGAAACATTTCGCTTTACATATTATTTACTATGGATTATATACTGTTATTCTATTTACACTGAATATTATTTCTCAATAAACAATCTGTGTTCTGCTCTTCCGCGATTAGTGAGAAATTAAACGGAATCATTTTAATATTTTTACATTTTATGAAAACCATTGCAATTTTTCTTTTAAATATGACGCAAGATACAATGGTGGATAAACTCTTCTGATTGGTGGAATGTAATAAAAAAAATTAATTTTATGTTACTACGGTTGTTGCCACACGGGAAGCTACAAATTCAGACGTCTTTTCGTGCTACGTAAGATATATATATATATATATATATATATATGTAGAGAGAGAGAGGGAGAGAGAGAGAGAGAGAGAGAGAGAGAGAGAGAGAGAGAGAGAGAGAGAGACTATCAGTACTTCATAAAAAGTATAAGGTTTTGAAAAGAATGACTGAATTACAAGCAACAATACTGTTTTTTTATTTGAAGAAACGCTTTAAACACAATACTTAAAGCTTAAAGTTTTCTATAATATATACTTCATAACACTTGTACGAGGCTCCATTTAGTTGCACCCAAAACATCCATGAAGTAGTTCAATTCAAGCCAGATAAAATCATGTCTGTACAGACACAAATTTGAATGTATTCTTTAAGCTTTCAGTTCATTTACTGTTGTAGTCAAAGATAGCGTATCCCTGTAATAAGCAGTCACAAGAAAGCCTGCACATTACATTCACAATACCTGCTGAATGCAATGAACTATCACGAACTTCAATGAATTACCACATAAAATGTTCTTTATAATTAATAGGAAGTTATATTAAATATGCAGTACTCAAATAAAACTTAGATCTTTCTTCTGCATTGTGTTTAAAGCGATTCTTTTGATCATTTAATATAATGAAGTCACAATCACTTGTAATCGGGCCACTCGTCTTTAAACACCCTGCATTTGAATAAACTTTGTTAAATTCAGAACATCCATAAGTATTTAAACTAAACAAAGTGTCTGTAATAATAATACGTTATTCAATAACCTAAATCACCTCAAAATGTCCATTTATCAAATTTCTGAATAAAACCTGTTATGGAACTTATTTTACATTATTTTTTAGAACATGATAAAGCGACATTCTCCAAGATTTTTCCTCAAAGATTCTGCTCCAAAATTTAACATTTTCCATTTTCATACTAGCTCGCGCCTTCAATTCAACGGAGTTGTGGTTTCGTACGCTTCTTGGCCTTTGGGTTTCCTGACAAGATGTCGTCCTGGACAGGAATTACGACATCTTAAAAATAATGATTACTACAATATTTCTATTCTAAAGAAAAGTAACTAACGCTGCCAACGCTGCTGTCGTAAATTATTTTTTGTGACTGAAGATATTTCTCGGATAATATTAAGAAAACAATTGCTTATAAAAATATAAAAATTGCTATTTTTAATGAGAAATGTTGTAGTCAAAGATAACTTGGCAAATTTTAACATCATTCATTTCCTAACTAGCTCGTGCCTTCACTTCAACGGAGTTGATGTATCGTACGCTTCTTGGCCTTCCTAACATTCGATTTTCCTGGCAAGCTGTCGTCCTGAACAGGAATTACGACATCTTTAAAAAATAATAGTTACTACAATATCTCTATTCTAAAGAAAATTAACGAACGCTGCCAACGCGCTGTCGTAAATTATTATTTTGTGACCGGTGATCTATCTCGGATAATATTAAGAAAACAATTGCTTATAAAAATATAAAAATTGGTAGTTTTAATGAGAAATATTGTAGTCAAAGATAACGTAGCAAATTTTAACATCATCCATTTCCATACTAGCCCGTGCCTTCACTTCAACGGAGTTGATTTATCGTACGCTTCTTGGCCTTCCTTGCATTCGAGTTTCCTGACAAGCTGTCGTCCTGGACAGGAATTACGACATCTTAAAAATAATAGTTACTACAATATCTCTATTCTAAAGCAAAGTAACTAACACTGCCAACGCTGCGGTCGTAAGTTATTTTTTTGTGACCGGTGATATTTCTCGGATAATATTAAGTAAACGATTGCTCATAAAAACATAAAAATTGGTAGTTTTAATGAGAAATGTTCAATAAATATGCTGAAGGAGATATTTTTGCATCAAAGAATTCTTTAAAGAGCGTTTTAATGTTAAAATCAGTCAAAATAGTTCCCTTAAAAAAGTTTTATAGGAAAAAAAACTATGCATAGTATTTTAAGTATTTTTTGCAGGGACATATTTGAAAAGCTTGCGATATGCAATTTGAAAATATTTTTATTCGATTAATTTTTTGAGTTTTTGTTTTACTTTTTTATTTAAATTTTCATTATTTCAATAGAAATTTATTTCATATTTAGAAAAAATCATGTTTTATATTATTACTAAATTTTAAAACAGCACAAATAATAATATCTCTTTTCAATTAAAAAATGTATTTATTTGTGATTATTAAAAACAAAAAGAAACTTTAAAAGAACTAGATGGAACCCATCAAAACTTGATGAAAAAAAAATATTATAACATTATCAGTAAAATACGCTTCTTTATTATTTAAGAAGCTGTTTGTATGAAACAGTCTTTCAAATATTTTATTTTAAAAGTTTTCCCCCAAGTGAAATACAGTACTATTTCCGATGCAAACTCCAAGCAAACAATCCTTAAACAACTGTGTAATGAAAATCAGTTCGACTTTACCGCCATATTCTCCACGGCAAGAAAGAAAATTTCATGGACCTATGAAGTATCATACAAATATTATATTCCGACATCCATCTCATATTCAGAAAATAAAAGAACATAGTAAATAAAGCACACATATCCTCCCCCCCCCCCTCCTTGTGATAATGCAACCGAATGAGCTCCTATGCGCATGTGCATTGAATTTGCCAAAAGGCATCGCCAAAATTCGACGTTAAAAAAAGTTTTAAAATGTCCTCTTTAATCATTGTTCGTTTCAAATCCATAACTTCTAAAACACATCCATTGTTTTAAGCTAATATATTTTTATGTAAAGATGGAGACATTTTTTTACAATAATAAATCCTTCTGCAGATGAGGGAGATTTTTTAATGTTTTCAAGTGTAATTTATTTGTATGGTTTCTTTGGTCCCTTTACATAATCAGGATGATTACCTCTTTTCCATCACAGCCCGGGATATTTTCCCTCTCATAAAGTTAAATACCCAATTGATGTTAAAAAAATAATGAATTACAATTCTAAGCATATTCTGATGCAACATATACATCAACGGATTCAACTTATCAATTTTATGTTCAACATAATCTGAAAACAGTTTTTTTTTGTTGTTGACAGATTTCAGTTTAGCGCCAAAATGCTGTATCTTATGGATAATCTGATCTTATGATTTATCAGCCTTTTTTTAAAGATGGTTAGATCCATTTTCAACTGTGGGAATTTTCTCATTGGCTATTTTACATTATTGAAGCAAACGGATGGTCATTGTTGAGATAGATTTGAAAAATATTTCATGCTTGAAAATTATTTAAAAAGTCGTTAAATTAAGCGGCAGTTTTCAAATAAATTTCATTGAAAAGCTAATATTTTTCTAATTGGTGATGTAAGAATTGAAATTGTAAAATGTAGTAAAAAATAAATTTGTACTATTTAGAAGTGATATAAGCGCGATGAAAGCGAAAGAGATAGAGCCGTTTGTTGCTGTAACTGTTACACATTTCTAAAAATCGCCACTGTGTTTTTGCTAGCGTCCAAAAGTAGACTACCATTTTTTGACGTCGACAGAGAAATTCTCAGTGAAAGAAAAAGGACTTTGCCGGTAATAAGGAATTGTTATATGAACTTATAATAAGCCTACAAAAATAATTCCTACTAAAAATTAGCCTTACATTGTTTATTCTAACCAAAAATCCAATCACTATTTAAAGTTTTATTTTTTTCGACCATAACACTGTTTTTAGTAATTGTAATTTTAATGAAATACTTTACTTTTATGAATTTTTTTATTAAAAAATGAAATTTTCTAACCTATAATTAAAAAAAAAAGTAATTGGCAACATGTTATCAAGATATGCAATCAAGATGAAGCAATCAATAAAGGCTCAAATTCTAATCTTTATAATTAAGAATTGAAAAATCAGTTAAAATTACGTCATGTTGACACAATAATGCATGTTTTTCTCTTTAGTTTTATCAATCTTAAAATGCATTTCAAGCGAAGCATAACGTCATTTTCATCGGCGGAAACTTTTCACTCGCACTTTATATACGTTACTTTTATGCTTAAACACCATGTATACAAATAAAAAAAATATTTTGTATTTAATTGTAATGAAAATATGGCATCAAAAAATTTATAATACGTAATGATAATAAAAACCCAATGGACAATATAAAATAAAGTGCACGCGGAAAAATATTTTTAGCGAAATTTAACTTGCAAATTAAAAAATTCGGCCTAAAAGCCACGTGTCTTTAATATTTATTATTTCTTTTTAACCTCGCAACACTGGAATGTACCCGACTGTCGACTTTATGACGTCATACGCAGAAGTAAAAGTTTAATTTAAAATTCCGCTAATTAATTAAATTTTTGGTACGATAACAAATCTGTGTCCAAATATCTTTCATTTAAATAAAGAATGATGTAATTTAAGGCAGTAGTTTGTTCTCACGGACTGTTGAGAGAAAACGCATATCGTTTTAAATATATGGATAATTAAATGATCACGTGTGAAAAGCAGGAAATGGGGTAAATAACGTCACAAAAATGATTTTTCACGTGAATATAAAAAAGAGAAGGAATTCTTTAAAATAATTATTAAATGATTATGCTTTAAATCAGTGAATGGGGAAAATTACATTATATATGGCAATAATTGAATATTGCCAAATATTTTCATTTAAAATATATACGACTTTATTCAAAAGTACATGAGAGATGTATTTTATTTTTTGAAAAGTCTCTTTACCTGTTGTTGCCAAATTTAAAATAGCGCAAATAATATTTACTTTGAATTGAAAAATGCCAGAAAATGTGAAAAATTATTTTTGTTTTATGTAATATTAGACATACCGTAATTAAAAAGTCTTTCCATCCTGTATAAAAAAGAATAAGTCGCTACCCTAAGTCAAAAAGTAAACAATTATTATATTTATTATGGAGTTTCAACACAACAGAAGCTTCTTTAAATATAAATATTAACAACAACTTTAAATAAAACAACAACATATACAACTGACAATTCAAATACAAATATATAACTGGATTAATATTTATGAACAATAACAACTTCCGTATTTCAATAAAAACATATTTTGCAAGCTTTCCTCAGCATTGCGTCAGAAATAAATCAACCAACTGCTGTAGCTCAAATTAAGGGGTCGGGGCAAGAGAGTGTTAAGCCACATTTTTGGACTTCTGAGATATTTCAATTAAATTTGATCCACTACTCAAATTAAAATGTATAACAAAAAGTTTTTTCGCCAATGTCTTAGTAACATTTGAAATATTCTGAGTAACAATATGGCATTACTTTAATGATATTACTATTGCGATTTTTGTAAATTAGCTATGTTCATTGGGGCATAGACGTCTGGGGCAAAAACGAAACTTGGGACATATGCTGCCACCAAGTGACATTAGAAACAAATTATACATAGAATAATATAATTTACAATATTAAGAAACCGATTACAGTGTTAGATTTATTTCACCAAAATTGTGGCTTGGCACTATCTTGCCCCGACCCCCTGAAATCTATGGAAGTGTTGTTCATGCTTGCGCGCTTTTAGTCTTGTATATCGTGAACTCATATTCGTGATTGCCTTTATCGCATGGTTATTATTATTTCATTTCGTTCATACAATTGTTGCTTTTACAACTCATTGTTACCTTTCAATCCCACATAAATAATTATTTTCTTTTGTTAAACCTGTAGTACTAAAGGGAGATTAAGTGATTACATGTTTTACGGAATACACTTTTGTTTCCATACTTTAAAATATAACTTAAGACTAACTACAGATAAAAAAATAGACTTAAAAGTTAATACGAAATATTAAAATTCAGAATCATATTTTAAAATAAACTTCAAACAAGTATTTTTAATGTTCAGTATTTTTTGTTATATTCGATATGCACTATTTAAATTTACAAAAAAGAAATTTCAATATTATATGGAAAATGTCTTGGCAGTTACATTTTGTCGGAATCATGGAGTTTTTAACTGTTGTTAAAAGTAGTCTGAGTGTGTATGTAAATAAAAGTATTTATATATTTTTTTAATTCATGAATAATTATTTTCTTTTGTTGAACATGTACTATTATAGTTAAGTAGTAGTAGTTTGTGATTATATGTTTAAACGATTACATTTTTGTTTACATATTTTAAAATACTTAAGTTAATACTTAAGTTAGTACTTAAGTTACTACTTAAGTTAATACTTAAGACTTAAGAATAATTATAGATTTTAAAAATGATCCCTAAACGTTAATACAAAATATTAAAAATCGAAAACATATCTGAAAATAAATTTCAAGCAATCTTTTTTAATGTTCAGTTGTTCTTGTTATATTTAAAATGCACTATTTAAGTTTAAAAAAAAACTACCCCTACCTTCTATAAATATTCTTTATCTCTTAAAATCATAAAAAGTTAGCTTTTATTAATAAGTTTCGAAAAATTTAAAAGGTTCTTGATGTTAACATTTCTTATTCTTTTTTGCTAAAAACAGATTAAAAAAATATTTTGGCAATGAAAAAAAACTGTTAACGAAATCAAATAGCTATTACTGAATCTTAATCATTTGAGACTTTTAGCTGATTCCATTTGTTCTTTTATAAACGTGACATCATTAGAAAGTAAAAGTGTTGTACTTTTCTCTCTCAATTGAAAGCAAATTACAGAAAAAGCATTTCAGTATTTCCAATATTTAGCTTCTAATTCTAAGGAACATAATATTTTATTTTCCTCTATTAAAATTTATCTAAAAATACTTCTCTGAAAGAAAACTTTTTGAATATTAAAAGCTTTTATGTGCTCAGAAATTAAGTAGTCTCCTAAAATGATGACACTAATTTTTATTTTATTTGACAACGTAAAAGTTTTGAAAAATAAAATGATTTCCTTTTATTGTAATAACTTGATTCGTTTGTTTTTTTAAGATAAAGAAAAGAGTTTTAATTTTTTTTTATCTTAAAATTATCTAATATATTCAAACAAAATAAAAAAAATAAGCTGAAAGTATGCTTCATATTTAATTTTTTTTTGTATATTTAATATCCGTAGATCAATACAACTTACTCTTTAAACAATATTTTTCGAAACCATCGGGAAATTTCAACATATTTTAATTTTTTCCTTAAAAATGTTATAAATTAATTTTTAACAGTGAAAATGAAATGTAACAAAATGGATTTTGATAAATCTGAATGATTTGTCACGGCCATCTTACAAGGAAGGTCTCCATAAGCGCATACTCAGAAATATTTGAAAAAATTACAGAATAGTCTTCTCATGATGATATATATGTCTATAAAAACATTTTCTGCAGAACCTCGATATAAGGCCTTTAAAAAAATAATGAAAATTTCATTTTTTGCCGATTTATCGTTGGTTGGTGTCAAAATGAAAATTAAAAAAATACGTATTTATCATAAATACTCTATTTGGAAAACTTTTCCTACTCTACGGAACTAGTTTAAGTAAGTTTAACCTAAATAAATATACTGTTATAACTACGGTTTTGCCATATACATTTATCTGTATACAGGGTGAATCTAAACTATTGGGCAAAATTTTAAGGGTTGATAGTACACATCAAGAAAAACAATATTAAATAGGAAACTAAGGTTCCCAAACATCTTCTGTAGGAGATAGGTGCCATTAAAGTTTAGGGTCCAAAATTTCAAATGATTATAAAAAACGGAAAAAATGGTCGATTCGTCTGCGGTTTTCGCTAAAACTATTCTTTATATCAGTATTTTCTTAAAAAAAGATTATGAAGATAAAGTTCAAAAAATGCCGATAGAGGGCGCTTTAGACTTTGGAATAACGAAAAACTATCTTTTACCGTTATTTTTTGTTTCTCTTTAATATTTCTTAAGCTTAGACTTAAACTTAAATTTTAAGCTCAAAATCTGAATCGTTGGGAGTGATTAAGTAGCGCAAACTGAACTGCGTTAAGGAGTTGAAATTTGAAACACCTCCCTCCCCCTACCAAACTCCTAAACACAGTTCAGTTATTCCCGATCTTGGTGTCGTAGACCAGGCAGAAACAATATGAGTTGTAATTTTCCAACTAGACGAAAAATGCCCGGGCCAGGAATCGAACATGGGATCTCTTGAAGCTGCCATGCTCTACCAACTGAGCTATCCCGGTTGAATTTGGAGGGCATAATTCCTCCAGTTCATGCCGGGATAGCTCAGATGGTTGAGCTTGGCAGTTTCAGCCAAGAGATCGCAGGTTCGAATCCTGGTCCGGACATTTTTCGTGCTGTTGGAAAATTACAACTCATATGATTTCTTTACCAATTTGAATAATTGTGTTAAAATTAATCCAGGCAGAAACTACTACCCCTTACACGTAAAATAAACGATAGAGTAATGACAAAATTACATAGAAAATTCATTCATAACGGATATGAGCAATTTATCCGCGAATATAAAAAGAAACAATTTGATGTATGCATGTAGTGCACAATATGAATGAAGGTTGACTCGTAGAAAATAGTACACGCATGATGTTCGCGAGAAATCACAAAAACTGCTCGAAAGAGTGCCCACCAGCAACGATGCAGGCCTCACGCCGCCGGCGGAGGGAGTTGCGAACATTAGTGAATACCCCGGCAACTCCGGATATCGCCAGCTACGACGGCAGTCATCGCAACTAGGTCGGAGTCGGAGTCGACGGTAAAAAATAGTTGTTCCTTACTAAGAAGTCTAAAGCGCCCTCTATCGGCATGTTTGAACTTTGTCTTTAAAATTTATTTTTAAAATAATTTTTTTATTTAATTTTGTCATCCCTCTATCGTTTATTTTACGTGTAGGGGGTAGTAGTTTCTGCCTGGTTACGACGCCAAGATCGGGAATAACTGAACTGTGTTCAGGTGGGGTTCAAATTTAAACTTCTGAACACAGTTCAGTTTGCGCTACTTAACCACTCCTAACGATTCAGATTTTGAGCTCAAAATTTAAGTTTAAGTCTAAGCTTTTGAAAGCATTTAATCAGATACAAAAAATAACGGTAAAAAATAGTTGTTTGTTACTCCAAAGTCTAAAGCGTCCTCAATCGTCATTTTTTGAACTTTTTCTTTAAATTTTATTTTTAAGAAAATACTGACATAAAGAATAGTTTTAGCGAAAACCGCAAACGAATCGACCAATTTTTCCGTTTTTTATAATAATTTGAAATATTGGAACCTAAACTTTAATGGCGCCTATCTCTTTCGGAAGACGTTTGGGACCCTTAGTTTCCAATTTAATAATATTGGTCTTGATGTGTACTATCACCCCTTACAGTTTTGCTTGCCCAAGAGTTTAGATTCACCCTGTATATAAAAGAAATTAACAATCGTATTCTACGGTTTAGAACAAAATTTAAATTGATTAAAAATGCTTCAAACTAAGAATTAAAGTCCGATTCTGAGCAATTTGAATTTCACTTTAATATTGTTAATGTCAGAGGCAATAAGGGAAAACTATAATTGAAAAGGAAATAAAAACTTATTCAATATAGAAAAGTATACTTAAAGGCGTTCTTAGTCGTTCATTTACTGTTAAAATCCAGCCGGTGAAAACCTGAAAAATTAAATAAATTCAGCAACACGACAATTTGTACATATATTATATAAGCTTATAGAAATAATAATAAACTATTTAATCGCTTAAATTTAAATTCATAAAGTACAGCACATTTAAACAGTCATTTAACCAGGAATTTCCTAATCCATTAAAATCGCTTGCATTTGGCGAGGAAAATGCGTTGCTCGCCAAATCGCGTCTTTTTGCGCTAAATACTCGAAAGTGTTTATTTTTTTACAGAATGTCTACTGGGATTCGGCAGCTAAATATTACTGATACTTTTTTACGTACATAAGTAGCCTCATTAGAATTTTTTTCCAGAAAATTCTGAGTATGCGCTTTACGGAGACATTCCTTGTTAGTAAAATAGTGATGTGATCATTAAAGAGAAAATTGTTGTCCGATTTTCTATCAATTGACAGGAAACAAAAATAATGCAAGCGAGAAATAAAAATCATGCATCAAGCATAGATTATGACATACTTTCCAACACTAACAGAGCACTTTAACAAACTTTCGCTGTTTAATATGGTAAACAAAATACCTAAGTAAACATTTTATAAAACACAAAACCCATCTGAAAAACAGATTTCAGGAATAACAGACCATAGACAGAAATGCACTCCCATCCTTTTGTGCATTCTTATATATAATCTATAGATTTGTATATACTCTATATAGTATACTGCGATTTAGTTTACAATAAGAAAATACGTAACAGATGAAAATTCCCCTGCACCAGTTTCTACCAAAAGACGGAAACATATTTGAATTCTTTTGTACAGCACTATACTACCGTAAGATTATTCTGCACGCCACATCTTAAGCTAACGCTTAATTCAGGCAAAAACAAGCTGAAAACTATTGAAATCACACTTACAATAGATTATCCTACAGAGGCGGCCATGTCTCTAGTTCTTTATGTGGCCCTGTACATGATTTTATTTATATTCAACAAACATCTCTTAATATATAAATATATTTCACTTTCGACATGCATAACTCAATTAAAAAAAACCTTTGAGCAATTTACGCTGATACACAGTAATGCGTACGAATTCTTTCGTGTAGCTCTGTATACACTATATTGCCAAAGGTGATTGGTCACTTGCGATTTTAGACGTTTTGTTAACTATCTAGAAAAATACATCAGGAATTAACCTGAAACTGCAGATGTCTAAACACCTGCAGTTTAGTATAGCTTATAGCAGTATAGTATAGCTTATATATTTCCGTGAATATTTTTTTCCGAAACCCCATAGGGGACTGTCAACAAATTGAAAAAGAACGATTATCTTTTGGATTACCCTGTAAAAACTAATGTAGCAAAATTGCTCAAACTCGAGATTATTAATAAGTGGTTTATTGTAATATACTGTGTTCATTTTTATGAGGATAGCATGAATATTCGAAGAGAAATTAAGGTTTTTATAAAAACCAACTCAAATTTCGCCAAGTTTTTTTGCTTATAATTTGCAGAATTCTTAATATAAAAAAAAGTTATTTTGAGAAAATATGTCAAACAACATTGTACATAATACTCTGTAATCGGAATTAAAAAATAATAAAAATTGGATGAAAAATGAGTAGGTTTACTAAAAAATGTTTCACTGCGCATGCGCGAATGCAATCAAAATATAATATGCATAATGTATTAGTAAGTATATAGAGCAACTTTTGTGAAAGTCTCAAAATCATAGCTTGAAAATTCTGAAAATTATCGTCGATAGAAGAAGCTCGAAATCCGTTGTTCCCAAAAGGAAGCAAAAAGATGAGGGGTTGTATCCAAATATAGTAGTACGTGCGATATTGTGTACGCTATCTTGGCAGTAATCAACAGATATTTGATCTGAATCATGTTTTCATATTGTTACGAAACTTTTTGTTTCAAATAAGACGACCCAGTGATTTCAATTCTGAAATGCCAGAAATAGTACTCAGAATATTGAAACATAGAAATACTTAAAAATGTGCACGAAGAAGTCAGTTGATACTCATTTTTGAAACATGCACATATTCAAATAGGAGAACATGATCTTTTATTCTTGAGTGTGTGCCTGTTTTCAGAAATGAGTATATAAATTTTTCAAACTTGAGTAATTTTGATTCGGAGCCATTTCGACTGTGCAAAATATTCAGATTTGAGTATTTTTTGCTTAGTTCTGAAAATGTCGTTTTTAGAGTGCAATTGCACGATGTTTGCGGACAGATTTATTGGTTTTAAAGCCTAATTTAAAACAACCCCTTATGATGGATAGAATCTCAAATTTTGTATAAATCTATAGAATATAGAGGAACATATATCCTCTTAAATAACATTTTATGCTCAACAATAGGGGTGAGAAAGTGCCAGCTACATGCTTTGGTATAAAAACATTCAAAAAACAAAAATACTTTTGATACAACCTAATATTTGACATTATGTCAACAAACATCTTTGAAAACAACAAACATCTTTGAAAAAGGGAATTGTATTTAAGTCACTAGTAAATTGGATTATCAATTGCAATTCGACTTGACAAGGTATGCAGTTAAATTCTGGTCGTGGTATGAAATTTAATTTAATGCATCAAGATCATCTTACAAAATTTGTCTTTCTCCTAAATTAATTATTGAACTATAAATTAAAAATATATATAATAAAAATAATATAGAAAAATGTACATGCACAATGCACATTGCAAACTTAATCATAAGAATAATTATATCTTCAAACTACGTTACCGTCTCAAAATATTAAACATCAGTCTTTTTACCACTCAGAAATTACTACTGGCATACCTGTTTGGAATATTAGATTATAACTGTATTTTTCAAAAACTTTACTAAATTTTATTACAAAAATTTAAATTTCTTTGTCACAGTCATGGACCGACAATGGATCTTATCTGTACCCATCTTCTTTTTTCTCTCATATTATTTTCATTTCTTTTTACGCATGGTATTATTCAACTTAATTTTTTAAGTACTTTTTCAGCGTACATTGGATCAATTACACCAATTTTTATTCTTCATTTTTTTTTGTAGTGTATTTTCAAGATGGCTCTGTCTCTTGAAATTTAAATATGTTATTCAAATGGAACACAGAAAATATATATCAAATTAGTTTTTGTATTTTTATACAAGCTTTAATAAATACTATAAAAAATAGCATTGTCGTGCACATGAATACTATAGAAGGTATTTAATTTCCATTGTAAAAACTGTAACTTTATTTATAGAATATTCCGAAATTCATGCTTACTCTGATTCGTTGAAGATTTCATGTTCTATACCCATTAACTGAAATTAAAAGGTTCACAACGTTTCCCATGTATAAATTAAAATTTGTAATGTATCAAAACTAATGAATCATATTAAAACATATACAAAATGTATCAAAACATTTACCTCGATATTATACTCTGTAAGATGATCAAATGATGCTTTTGTCACTAAAAATGAAAATTCATATGTAAGATTATTATCAATAATACATAGTAACTGTAAATTGCTGGGAAAGAAGTTAATTATGCAATATCATAGTTTTTTTCTTTTTTTTTTAATATTGCCACATGGGAAAGTTTTTAAAAATATAGATAAGATAATAATCAGAAGAGCTATATAGCTATTATTAAAAAATAAAATAAGTATTATTTTTTAATAATATGGAAAAAAAACCTTCTAGCTTCAAAACTTCTTTTGTCTTAAATATACATCTTGCCATGTTTAATTATCCCTTTCTCATTTTTCATGTAAACGCATGTAAATAAACTTTGAAAACAAAATACAGCCTTTTAAGTGCAAAATATACGCAAGTAAATCTATACAATTCTAATTTTTTTACAATTTCCATTTTAAATTTCAAATAACCTTTTTACTAAAACTAGTAAAAAAATTAATATTAAAATTAATTTTCATTTTCTCGAGTTTTACCGTTTACATAACCTAAACCAAAAATTGTAAGCAGTAAAACAAAAGTTAATAATGATTTGTGTATATATATTAATTTATTTTACATTAAATCAAATTGCAGCTGGAAAAGTATATATTGTTAATAAAGTTAACTACTAAGAGATAGATGAAATTAGTATTTATTTTGTTAAAATTTAATATGAAATGTTAATTAATTTGGATGTAAATGCAAAAAAAAAAAAAAAAATGCAATACTGTGATTAAAGTAATAATCATATTATTTACTATATAAAACTTTTATTTATAAAATGAAGGTTTAAATAAATACTAAGCAATTTCATTAATATTAAAAATGATATGCATTTGTTGAAGTTCATCAGAAATAAAACACAAATCCTGCAATACAAAAAATATTTATTGGGTATAAAAAAAACCAAATATGAAAAATGCAAATTATTCTAAATAAAATAATTAAAATAATGAATAAATAATATTACATCACATGTAAGAATGTTCATCAAAATCGACATTCTACACGAGTAGATTAGACAATTTACATTTGAAGTATCCAAAAAGTGTAACGGCAAATCCAATTTGATGGAAATGAAATTTTCATAATATAGTGATTAAACGTCATAAGAAAAAAAAAAGGAAAAAAGAAAGAAAAGAAAGAAAAATCTGTATTTGTATTTCCTTGGTATTGTATTTATATAGACTTGATACTATATTTTTTATATAGTCTGATGAATAATGGAAAGTAGTATATTTATTGTATAAATATAACAATAAACTTATAAACAATATAATGGAAAGTATAAAAAAAGAAAACATTGAAAGTTGTATATTTATTGGGTGTAGTTGGGTATAGTTGTATATTATCTGTTTTTTAGTAAGACAATTAGAAAACTGCATTTGGCAATCGATATAGATATATTTCTTTTATAAGCACTCTGAAAGCACCGAAAACATTAGCAGGTTAATATAAACATAAGCAGGTTAATTCTGTTTCCAAATTGCCGGAAAAAACCCTTCCGTCTGGCATCTGTAAAATGGAGGCACAATCACATAAAATGAAGAAATATGATCACAATAATTACACTTTATATGCATTACTTTCACAATATTTCCTGTAGCTACTAATGGGCCAATGGACTTGCTTATTCACAAAAATATACTATGACATCGTTTCCTTTCCATTAATGATGCAATCACTCAATGACTCCGCCTTGATTTACAAGTGATGAGATTTCAAATTATTAAAAGTTTTTTTATGAACGAGAATTTTATTTTTCTTATTTCGTATTTTCTTAAAGAGTTACAATTATAAATAATGTGAATATAATTATAAGGCTTTCAGACACATGGAAAACATGCATGGAATAAAAATTTTGGCTTCACACTTTCAAATAATATAATATAGAATTTTGATAAATTTAAAAGCAATTTTTACATTTCAAAGTATTTGCTATAGATCTAGAAAATTTACTTTACAAGGATACATTAATTCAAACAGTCCCCTTCGTCTCGTCACACCTTTAAAAAAGACGTTGCCTTCCAAAACAAGAGTAAACAAACGAATCAATGCGAACATGTTCTCATGTTCCAATTCGCTGATACATAATAATACTTTCATGGTATGTATAATAATTAGTTTTGTATTGATTTTTTATTTTTAAATCTGATCTTTAAATAAAAGAAGAATTATAGATTTACATACCCCAACAAAATATCGTACTTTCCCTACCCTACTTTTCCTTACGTATTTTTTTTTTCAAATTGTAAAATAGTAATGTCCGAGCATGTGCGCACGCAGGATTTTGAATAAAGGGCGGTGGCTTAGCGTATGAAAAGGGGGCAGAAGGGCGACTTCCCGGGCGAAAATTTTTTAGGAGTGTCAGAAAAATTTTGCCTAAAAATATAGCGTAAAACTATAATATCTACTTAGGCAGGAACGCAATATTCTGAATTGCCCTGGGCACACAAAACCCAAGCTATGCCACTATTAGGGGAATATGCCTTAGTTGGTACGTTCTGTTAGCGTAATCGCCGGCAGCGGATGAGGCAGGGGTGACCATTGCCTCTTCCTAGATTTTGAAATTTAACTTATTTTATTTTATTTATGCCTGATTATTAAAATATATTTATATATATTCTTCCAAGTGACTATAGAATAATTAAACGCTAACAGAAAAAGCACTTAAAAATTTCTCGTCAAGAGATCTGAAATTTAACATTAAGACACTTAAAGTGTCCAATTACTTATTCAGACACATAAGTGTCTGAATTTAAGACGCCACTATTTGCAGTGCAGACCTGACCACAGCAGACATAACCTTTAAAAATCCATAACTCTGAAATTAGCATATCATTCTTAATGTTAACAATGAAGTTTTCATTTACGATTTAGCAAAACATACTAAGGGGGCAGCATGTAACTCTTTTTAGTCGATTTTGGGTGGTGTGATGTATCAATAAAACACATGTCACTTATATCTCCACCAGTCTCTCAGTCCTTTATGCGTATCTCCATTAATATAGTTTTTATTCTTACACAAATGAACTGAAATGATGTACAGGAGCCACTTTGTCTTAGGCTACAGCTATATATCATTTAGAGCATTTTATTGTACATGTTGATTGCACAGGTTTTTTATTATTCAAGTTGTTGTTGGTTTCTCTAAATTGTCTTCTTTACCAAACTTTCGCTAACGAATATGAGTTCAGCCATATTCCTTATTTTCCCAAATTCTAGAAGAGACTGTCAAGCATTTCTCTAGGTATTTGACAAGACGTCCAAATTGGAAAGTATCAGGTGACTTTTAGCCATATGGTGCGTACAGTTAAGCAAATCAAATAAAATTCATTCTTTAAAAAAATATATTATATTTCAAATAGTAGCATGAATTACTTAGATATATATATATTTTTTGAGCTTTTAGAGTAATATGCAAGGTTTAAGAAAATCAGCAGAGCCCTCTGCAATGTTGCAGGGTTTCTCCTAACAGACATATGCGCACAACATTAAAAAACCGTGGATACACGCGAGTAAATATCTATAGTGATAAGAATTATACTTACCTCGAATCCACATTAAATATTCTCAAAATATAAAGTATTAGCATTATTATAACTTAGAGTTTAATATTAGGCAATTAGTGTTCAAGAAAAATAAATAAATAAATAAATAAATAGCTGCCTTTCCAATTTCTGAACTTTTAAGTTGCCTAGTACACAACTCCAAAAATAACACTTTCTGTAAACTGCTACATATTCAGTAATTAATTGCATCAAATTTGATTTTTATATTTAAAAATATCTCCAGTTTTTATCTGTTCATGTACAGCATAATCAAATACCTTGAACTGCAAGAAATTAATCACCAATGAATTTATTGGTTCATCCGTTTAAATAAATTTACCAACTGATGGCAAAAACAATCTTAATCTTTAACTAATAATGTCCCTTTAAAAGAAAAAATTAAAACAATTTAAGTCTTTATTATCTATGGAAACATCTTCCAGTTAATTAAAAACAATAACTGAGAAATTTAAGTTTATAATTAATGTTCCAAAATATTAAAAATATATCGCAATTAAGACGTCTTGAAAAAATATCAATTAATTAAACATGATAATTAATAAGGAAAATAACACAGGTCACATTTTTAATTTATCTCGCTTATTCAAAAACTGTTATTCATAAATATTTATTTTTTCTTACTTCCGAAATGATTTACTATAATTACTACTTCCTTTCGAATTTTCTAAACTAATTGGAGAATACAAAAAAAAAAAACATTTTAACGTGAGGAAAGATATATATTAGTATATTGCAATACGTAACCATTATATTTTTTTTTAACGAAAAAAGAAATAAATATCAAAAACCACGAAAGTTCATGTAAAACTGGGGCAAATTACAGTAAATAAATCACGAAATTGCATTTGTTAAATTTATGCAAGTTTTCTTTGTATACCGACTGTTCAGTTACTATGATGATTACTATGTGATTTCGAGTCGTCTAGGTGTACCCACTCCAGAAGTTTGTTCTTCCAGTTTTGAATCACCATGTATCTATCTATCTATAAATATGTATATGCATGTATGTATATACAGGGTGTACCAAAAAATTTGAAACGCTCTTCAATTTTTTACTTATTGGAGATACGTAAATTTCAAAAGTGTTCAAAATGACATTGGAATTAAGATTATTTTGATAAAAGAAATCCTGCTATTAATTTAAAAAAAAAATACTTTTTAATTTTTTATATGGAGCCTAGGTTTTATAAATTATATGTAGAGCAACTTTTTCCTGGTTTGAGAATTAAAACAGTATACAGATTCCTTTTTCTACGACCAAAACCCATCGAGCTATGATACATTGAATTTTATAAAATTTGGAAGTTTCTGGTATTAAAAATGGATAGATGATTTTTTAGTGCCTGAAAGTTCCGAAATATAAAAAAATTCAAAGTATCATAATTCGGTGAATGTTGGTCGTAGAAGAAGAGAAATTTTTATTTTTACTTAGCAGAGCAGGGAGAATTTTTTTCAAACATAACCGACAGGACCCAAGAACCATATACAGAATTAAAAAGTCTAAGTTTTTGAAAATTAGTGAGTGTATTATTTCATCATAATCTCATATCATATCTTCTTTTATGCACTTTTACAATATACATTGACTGCAAGTTATCTAATCTATCTTCTAGTTAATTTATCTACTATTTAATTAATCTTCAACAGGTAAAACATTAAAGTGTGTTTCAATCTATTTGGGACACTCTGTGTCTTTGTATATGTAACATGTCACTTTATACTCAATGTTTAAGCTTTAACTTTCATTGTTAGTTTTTAGAATGACCGAGTAGAAACAGCTTTAAATTATGGTTTAAACTTTTTTCACATCGATAAGTAACTATTTACTAGTACAATTAAATATTTTAATATTATTAAATGTCGTAGTAAAACCGTGTTTCATTTAAAATGTTTATAATCCCCGTTGATAATGTTGAAACCGTTGCTACATTGTGTATAAAAAGCCGAGATATTAATTAAATACAGAGTTTTGTGGGTAACAGATTATGCGAATCTTTCCATCCAGTTTCTCTCACCATGACAACGAAGGATTATTTTGGTGTCTCAACAGTGGGTCTAATGCAGAGAAACAGAAAATGATTTTTTGGTCATATTTTATCTCGTTTTTTTATAGAGAGTGTAACTGTATATTTCTATAAAAGAATTTCGTATTAAATTAATCTAGAATCACATAAAACTGAACACATGCAGAAAAATGGTCACCTGATTATAATTAACACTAGCTGACCCCAGCTCGGTGTTGCCCGGGCCCGTGATAATAAATTAAAAAAAAAACATGAAGTTTTTATTATTTAATATCTTTAACCCGATTTTGTATGAAATTATATTTTAAAATGAAAAATTCGTGAAAAAATATTGATATTTAGTGATAAAAGCGCTCATTTTCTTGTTTTTTAATTAGGGTCGTTTCATAATTTTAAAATAAAAAAGTTCTTTTAGTCCGAACTCTTTGAAATCTTTATTGGTGATAAATAAAACGGATTTACAGCCCGTGTAAAAATTTCGTGAAAAAAGATTGTTATCTAGTTGTAAAAGAAATGTTTTCTTCTCACTTTTTTGTTTGTTTGTTTGTTTTCGCGTCGCACACTGGTCAAAAATGCAAAAAAGCTGGCCGAAAGTCGAAAAATGAATGTTTCTTAATTCATTTCAGTACCTCCTTTTTACGTTCAGAGGGAGCATCTGCGCCTTATCCCGCATAGAGTAAGAGGTATCTTTTATACCTGCTTGTGTATCGAAGGTCTAAGTCAGCTGCTCTGTAACGCTCGCTCGCACGTGCTCTTACGCGGTAAATGTTGCGCGCGTTCTACAGTGAATAACTTTTGTTGTACGTGTGCAAATTACATTCTGCAAAATGTGTGATCTTCCGAAAGGTAAGAAGAATATTTGCACATATTTATTTTATGTAATTCATCATAAATTATGTCTTAAAAGTGAAAAGAAAAGACACACGAAAAAATCACGTATTGATGCACAAAGTAAAAGTTAATTAACGAAATACTTTTTATCTTGCGTTATCCAGAGTTCTCACTATATTTACATAATTCCTGATGATGTTTTTTTTATGAAATATCAAAAAACCAGCTGCATTGGTTTGCATTCTTGGAAGTATAGTTGTTTTTAAGTTTAAAAATTTCAAACTGCTTATATGAAATAATGCACTGTATTTTTATTATTAATAATACAAAACATTTATATTTCACAAAATATCAGCTCTTTTCATTTATTTGCTTATCATATTGAATGCGCTAATGTATTTTGTTTTCATTATAATATCAAATTAGTACATAGTAACCTCCAGAATCCCCTTAAACAAACTTTTACAGAAAAATAAAATTTTATAAAAATGTCCGCTATATTGGATTTGCTATTTTGAATTTTTGAATTTTAATATTAAATACGTAATCAGCGACCTCCAAACCCCCCTTAAATATAGAGTAGAAATAAAATGGCTGAACACTAACCATGTATCAAAATAATAAGGAATGTAAGCATTTTGGGAATAACTTTCAGAGTGATGCAACGAATAATGAAGATCGACTGTTACATTTGTGGTTGACTGTTACATCTTTAAAACTGTTACATTTGTGGTAAACGAGGTTTTATTAAAGGCAGTTTTCTATTTCTTTTCACACTTAATGGAGTAGCATTAGCGAAATTTAATGTGTTGCATAGACTCTTGTCAATTTCCGCCGCAGATAAACCACAAAGACCGTTGCCAAAAGCGAGAATAAAAGGTATGAATGACGTAGCTTGTGCTGATACTGATTCTTTGGACTGTATAGCCGGTGATATACTATATTGTCGTTTGAGAGAAAAAGGGGATAAGTTTTAAAACACAAAGAGGTACAATATTCTAGTTGGTGGATTACAACATAAAACTAAAAGTGTATCTAAATATTGAAGGCCATTTCATTAGAACTGCATTGATCGCCTTGCCATCTGCCAAAAACGATCATACCTTACTTGGAACTGAGTTCCCACACAACGCTGTAATTGCTTTAGGTGTTGCAACTAAACACTGGAACTCTATAGGAAATACTAAAAAGGAGATACTTTTCGACTTCTGAATGAATCTGCAGAGTAACCCGCTACAATGACTGTTTTACATCTTAGCAACAACGGAGGCACAGATCTCGTTGAAGATTAAAGAGATGAATTTAGTAATAAACATGAGTGGTTTTCTAACATCTTCAAACCAGGTGAAGTTATACAAAAAGTTAAAGTATTGAAAAGACAAATCATACAATGATAGATTTCGCAAACATAACAAGTTCTCTAAAAGAATGCAAGAAAAAGTTCTGGAAGACTTTTGTTTATAGTCTTGACCCTCTTAGAGATTGCTAAGCGGACCAACCGCGTTTTGAGGTTTGGCCAAGAATTAATAATTCCAAAATGATGGTCATTCGATTAAGATGCCATATATTTTTGGATCACTGAATTTTGTAATAGCTAGATGTAAAATAAGTAAAATAATAAAGTTTCCCTAGCCCAAATGTATACAACACTATTGCTGTCAATATACAGCAAACATCGTATGCTAAATCTACAGAAGATCATGTAAAATAACTTGACGTTCGTGGATATTCTCTTCTTAAAAGATAAACCACTACTTACTCAACCACTTGCTGATGTTATACCTTGAGGAATTCTCCACAATGATACTCAGTTACAGTCTTGAATGGTAAACCTCAAGTGTATCTTTATATGTAGTATCGTTAAGATGCTTTAAAATTGCTCACTCATAATACCGCTGAACATAGACTCAATCAAAGAGAACATATATGGCTTAAATTCAAGTTCGAATTCCGTGTGAATGGCAGTCGGAAGATCGTTGATAAACATGTTTAACTCTGTGTAAGGTTTCCCTTCTCGATCGCATCAGGAGGCCGTGTGGTGTCACCAACAACAAATCACTTCAGTCCGTTTTCAGTACAAGAAAAACTTTATTGACAGTTTGAAGACATCACTTCAGGAGGAATGCTCGGTAGGCTGTAGTTAAATCTATGCAGCAGTACGATCCATTGCGACAGTCAATAATTGTCCCAAATTTAAAGACATTATTCAGGTGAATGGATTGAATCCATTGGGCACGAAACCCTTCTAAAACTTTGTCAAAACTCACCTCATTATTAACTAAAAAGACGATGTTGCGAATGTAAGCCAGTTAAATTTTTACTCTGCTCGTTAGCCAACGCTAAACGTCAAAATTCTCCACTGTCAAAGTTCTCTCCGAATAAGGATATGCGAGGGTTTTAAACTCACTTGCGAACGAACACAAAACACGCCACGTGACCGACTTTTATCAAATCACAAGGTTTTTTAAAGAACTCTATTAGCATTTCCGGTGGAATTATTTTGTCGAAAAACGGTTTCCTTAGCGCGAAATGTGTTCTTCGCTTTTCTAGAATATTCGATATCTCGTACCAGACTTCTGCCATACCAACAAACCAATTTATCCGCTTTGAGACTGTGGTTAAACTTCGAATTTAATAGGTAAAAAAAAAAATGAATCTTGGAGGTAGAAGAAAAAAAATGAAAACTTTTCGGAAATATTTTAATAGACATTTAATATTTAACTAGCTGGCTTCGCCCGCTAGCGGGCCCCTAATTTCCATCTGTGCCTCGAATCTTGTAAAACCTCGAATAAGAGAAACCTCGAATAAGAGAAACCTCGAAAAAGATAATTCTCGAACTGAACGAACTTCCGACCCGGGTCCCCGCTGCCTTCGGCACCATATACCGGTCGTGCTACGCACGCACCGGTTAATCCCTTAATTTGCACATTAAATAGTACAAACCTCTAACCGAACGAACCCCCGATCCTATATATAAAGATGGAAATAATATACATGATCAAGCAATCCACTGAATAACATATATCAAGCAGATTTAATGGCAATTTATAAAGCAATAAAATAGTTCTCTACCTCCGACTACAATAAACTACTAATTATTACAGATATTTACTCTTCTACGGAAGTATTAAAAGTTGCTTTTCCTAGAAACTACATTATCAAAAACATTTACAATCAATTACTTCAAATTCCTGATAAATCCATTATAATAACATGGACTAAATCTCATGTGGGTGACACTGGCAACGAGAGAGCTGATCTCCTAGCAAAGCAAGCCATCTTACAAGACCAATATAAATCAAGAAAAGATCTGTTGTTCCCCATTTCAATAGAAAAATTGTATTTTAAAAAGAAAACCATCTCTGACTGGCAAGCCATTTGGGACTCATATAATAAGGGCAGAGATACCTATAAAATTATAAATAAAGTCGATCCAAATTATCTCTGCAAACAGCCAACACTGCCGTATTATCTGAGTAACCATGGCAGTTTCCCACAATACTTACATAAAATAAGAAAAAGAGCCTCACCTAGATGTCCATGCGACAAAGCAGAAGGAGATGCAGTTCACTACATATTCGAATGCTGCCCTCTTATGATCCATCACTTCCCTTTTGATAAGAACGAAACTCTCAGATATAACCTTCGTAATATCATTTTCAATCCTTCAAACTCTCAAAAGTTAAAAGAGAATTATAATATTCTCAATAAAAATTTCTCTTTCATTACGAAAGAATTTAAAAAAAAATTGACTGAACTGACCATTGACTTTCTGAACTAAAATACCATAAATTTAGGACATCATGAACTTATAGTACTTCGAAAATATTTTATATTTAACTTTCCATTTACAAAAAATTGTTACTTTTTACATTATTTATAACATTTTATATTTTATTATTGTTATGTAATTATATTCATTGTTTCAATCTAATAAACAGGCGCCTCCTGCGGGGGGGGGGGTTGGAACGGATGGGTGCTATCGGTGTCAGGTAGCGTTTATTTTTCCCCTCGTGGACTTATTGTTCCTATACCTCACGGGTGGCTGTCCACGAGTGGGTGATTTCGGCACCGTATACCGGTCGTGCTACGCACGCACCGGATAATATTTTAATTTGCACATTGAGTAGTATAAACCTCTAACTGAACGAACCTAGGACCCTGGTCCCCGCTCCCTTCGGCACCGTATACCGGTCGTGCTACGCACGCACCGGATAATCCCTTAAATTGCACATCGTAACCCTTAAATCGCACAATAGTATAAACCTCTAACTAAACGAATCTCCGGCTTGAATCCCCGCTGCCTGCGGCACCGTAAACCGGTCGTGCTGCGCACGCACCGGATAATCCCTTAATTTGCACATTGAGTAGTACAAACCTCTAACCGAACGAACCCCCGATACTGGCCCCCGCTCCCTTCGGCATCGTATACCGGTTGTGCTACGCACGCATCGGATAACCCCTTAAATTACACATCGAATAGTATAAACCTCTAACGGAACGAACCTCTGGCTCGGGTCCCCGCTGCTTGCGGCACCGTATAGCAGTCGTGCTGCGCACGCACTGCAATACACGTTAGTTCTACCGCAAACTGTTTGTACGATCATAACTGAAATCGTTAAGGCTTTCGATGTCGAGTCGAATGAGCCATACCCCATCGTAATCCGAGCCATAGAAACAGAGATAATAAAACGCCCCCTGTTGATGAAAAACGAACTAAAACCGATAAGCTCTAGTATCCTCTATCGATGTCGATTCGATTGAGCCAAACCACGTCGTGATGTGACCCATAGAACCCGAGTTGTCTGAAAAATCCTTTAATTACACCTTCCACCACCAGGGGGCGCAATGTATTCTATACGAACATGACCGAAATCTGTAAAGCTATCCATGTCCAGTCGAAAGAGCCAAACCCCGTCGTAATCGGGCCGGTAGAACCCGATTCCCGGAAGCGCCCGCTGGTGGTAAAACTTGGAACTAAAGTATGTAAGAGCTATCAATATCGACTCGAATGAGCCAAACCGCGTTACGATTGGACTCGTAGAACTCGAGATATTGTGAAATCAAAATATAAAATCTGATATTATTATTCGAAAAGAGTGGTATAAACTCAGAAACTATAAAAAATGTTATAGAGGGTCCTTATTACTTTAATTATAATGTTTGGAATCAGTTTGGTGGAAATCCGAAACATACTTTCTGAGTTATAGAAACGGACCATAGTTAAGAGAAAAAAACCGTGCACCTGGTGGTTAAAAAATGAACTAAAATCGGTAAGCTCTATCGATGTCGAGTCGAATGAGCCAAACCGCGTCGCGATGGGACCCATACGACAGGAGATAGTTTGAAAAGAAATAGATAATTCCTTAGCTTTTTTTTTCCCTATACAAAAATCGGGATTTTGCTAAAAAAAAAAATTATGGTCCGAAATCGAAAATTTTTTACCTGGTCGGCACTCTAATAGAACAAACTAATTACGCGTAATGCCGTTTAGACATCTTAGCTGAAAATCTGGGAATAGTGTTGCCTTTATTTATGGCATTAAAAATACTTGTTTAAAAGACTGCAGGAAAGCGATGGAATTAATTAAAAATTAAAAATCGTTTCTCATAAACTAATCATCCTAGCTTTAAAAAAAAAAACATATTCTTGATCCTCACGCAAAAAAAACTCTAGGATGCATGATTTTCAAATCGGGAAAAGCAATATTTAAAAAAAATTATACCCGGTTCACAAGAAAGAGTAGGTTTTCGTTTTGAAATATTTCCTTGTCTGAAAATATCCGGTCACGTGTCGTTTTTCTGCATAGGTTACAAATGATTAGAAATAAATTGCTTCATTAACCGGTTTTTAATTGATTTCTTCCGATTTTACGGGCCGATTCCTATGATCTTTTTACTTTCTTCTATCTATAATAGAAGAAAGTATTGTAATCGAAATTTTTTTCAACTCCCGGTTTTCGACGGATTTACACGTTTTAGGGGTCAGAGATTCCGAAAAACATGTTTTTACAAAATGTCTGTCTGTCCGTCTGTCCGTCCGTCCGTCTGTCCGTCTGTCCGTCTGTCCGTCTGTGTGGGTCTTTTTTGTACCATCGAAAAGTGTATGAAGTTATGCTTCAAATTGAACCACATTTTTTTTCTATGTTTTTGGCTATGGCAAGCAAATTCTATCAGAATTTGGGGATATTTCGACGAAAGGGGGCGCTGCGATCGATATTTTTATTCCATTTTCACTATTGTATCAACGAAAAGTGTATGAAGTTATGCTTCAATTTGGACCAGATTTTTTTTTCTATGCTTTCGGCTATGGCAAGCAGGTTCTATCAGAATTTGGGGATATTTCGACGAAAGGGGGCGCTGCGATCGATATTTTTGTTCCATTTTCACTATTGTACCATCTAAGAGTGTATGAAGTTATGTTTCAAATTGAACCACATTTTTTTTCTCTGTTTTTGGCTATGGCAAGCAAATTCTATCAGAATTTGGGGATATTTCGACGAAAGGGGGCGCTGCGATCGATATTTTTGTTCCATTTTCACTATTGTATCATCGAAAAGTGTATGAAGTTATGCTTCAATTTGGACCAGATTTTTTTTCTATGCTTTCGGCTATGGCAAGCAGGTTCTATCAGAATTTGGGGATATTTCGACGAAAGGGGGCGCTGCGATCGATATTTTTGTTCCATTTTCACTATTGTACCATCTAAGAGTGTATGAAGTTATGCTTCAAATTGAACCAGATTTTTTTTATGTTTTTGGCTATGGCAAGCAGGTTCTATCAGAATTTGGGGATATTTCGACAGAAGGGGGCGCTGCGATCGATATTTTTGTTCCATTTTCACTATTGTACCATCTAAAAGTGTATGAAGTTATACTTCAAATTGAACCAGATTTTTTTTCCATGTTTTTGGCTATGGCAAGCAGGTTCTATCAGAATTTGGGGATATTTCGACGAAAGGGCGCGCTGCGATCGATATTTTTGTTCCATTTTCACTATTGTATCATCGAAAAGTGTATGAAGTTATTCTTCAAATTGAACCACATTTTTTTCTATGTTTTTGGCTATGGCAAGCAGGTTCTATCAGAATTTGGGGATATTTCGACGAAAGGGGGTGCTGTGATAGCCAAATTCAAAAGGTCAAAATAGCCAAACCCAATTTCAAATTCAAAAAGATGTGCAAAAAAATTAGAAATCCTACAATTTTTTTTCGTTAAATGTTCAGAGAATCCGGAACAATTTTTGTTTTGCCTCTATCTTAAAAAATGCTTGAGATATAGCGGTTTGAAATTTTAGGGTGGCTGACATTTTCAAACAAGACAGCAAAATTCATCCATAAACGGGTTTAACTTATGAGTTATAGTTAACATGGTTTTGGCAAATTTTCTTTCATTGTTGTAACAATTAATCCTATTATATGCTTATCACTATATATTTATATTCGCCAACGTCAAATTCTCGCCAAACTTGACGACAGTTGGCGAAATATCGCCGAATTTGGCGACCAAAATAGGTTGTCATAAATGAAGCCAACTTGGCTGTAGAGGACTAATTTGGCTATATTCTCATTCAAATTCAATGTTGACGAGAACTGGGATTGAATCTTCTTTAATTAGGTTCCACGCATTTTACCTTCGTGTTTTCCAGTAAAATTAGCTAAAATCGAAAAACCAAGAAATAGGGAGGCTATCTGTTCCTGTCGGTTCAGACCTGAAGGACTTTTCGTAGTTTAGTATTATACATCAGTTGATCGCATCCCGGTAACCCGACGATTCGAAAGCAGCTGACGTACAACGGAATAACGAAAAATATTGATTTTATTGGGGATATGATAACGAATTTTGAAGTATTAACATGACTGAGATAGAAGAAAGTTTTGGGATTGGCACATCCGACTAGTTTTTGTTGAAATCAGGATTTTTTTTACGTATGATGGCCGATTTGGGTATCCATAGGTTAATTCCTTCATTGTTTTTCGAAAAGGGACTGGAAGCGATAGATGGAACCTGTCACGTGAATTTGCTCTCACTTCCTTCCAAACATTTGTCGCCCCCCCGTACATCTGCGATCTGGCACGGAGAGGAAATGATTTCGTAGCTGTGTCTGCAAAGAATTAAAAAAATATTTTTTATCGATCGATTTTTAAAGGATTTTTTCGGTTCTAATTGTCGTACGGAAATGATTTTTTCGAATTTATGAAACCGGACGCCATCCTGGTTCCGTCCGTACCACTTCCGAATTTCTGCTCCCCCGACTTCCGTAGATACGGGTCGGTTTAAAAACCCGTACTACAGTTTGTGGCTTAATTTGCTCTCCGGCAGCGCTGCTTTCCTTCACCGACCGGAGAGACTGGCAACCCTTTTCGGAGGCAAAAATTTTGAGGTTTTGAATTCTTTTGCAAGTTAGGTTTCGGTCAGTAATTAAAACAGTTTTGTTAATTAATAACTCCCCGGGTCCGGGTCGGACTCCCGACACGGCCAAACTTGAGCTCCGCGCCGTTTTTATGAGTTTTTCGGTACTCGAGCGCTCTCCGTGCGTCACCTAGTCCCAAAGCCTTTGCGGGTACAGACACACAGACACACGCACACACACACACACACACACACACACACAGACGTTCACCGACATTAATAATTATCCGACTAGCTGGCTTCGCCCGCTAGCGGGCCCCTAATTTACGTCGGTGCCTCGAATCTTGTAAAACCTCGAATAAGATAAACCTCGAATAAGATAAACCTCGAATAAGATAAACCTCGAATAAGATAAACCTCGAATAAGATAAACCTCGAACTGAACGAACCTCCAACCCGGGTCACCGCTGCCTTCGGCACCGGTTAATCCCTTAATTTGCACATTGAATAGTGCAAACCTCTAACGGAACGAACCTAACGGAACGAATAATTTCACATACTTCGTATTTGTTCGCTTATCATAGCTTTTAAATTTAGTATGATTTATGTAAATATGTTTAATATTAATATGAATTTAAATCAAAATTCTAAACCTGAATACTTTTTTTCTTTTTTTATGATGAAAGGAAATTTAGTTAATACACATACAATCAATTTTAATATGATCCTAATACTTATAGTTATTAAAAAAAGATTACCGCTAATATGAAATAATGAATTATGTGTTGTAATTGGTAGTACAAAATTTGAGTTGAAAAAATATATATATATGTGAATAGTTATTTTCTTGATTACATCACTATACAATTTTACGCTGAAGAAAGATTAAATTTTATTTATTAAGTCTAATCTGGATTGGAAGTGTAATTGATATCATAACACCTATCTTATGGCACTAAAATGTAACATAAAAAATTATATGTAGTTTTAACTAATTTAAGTAATTTTGTGACTATTTATTCAAGAATTAGTAAATAAATTGCTTATTTCAGAATAAATAATTAGCCACGTTGTATAAAAGATGCACAAAGTAACTAAATATTTGTCATTATTAACCACGATCTTCAAAGTGTATAGCAAATGATCTATTCTCTATCTTACGAATCTAGCAATTTTTTTAGAGCTATCATTTAAAATTTGTAATTATTTTAATGTTAAAAATAATCAAAAACTAATTAAAAGTCCTTTTTCACCAAAATATAATAAATTTCACAAAAATAACCTTTACTTTTCACAAAATAGGCCTCAAGAAAAAAGTAATGTGTAATTGAAAGTAATGAAAATTGAAGTAATATGTAATTAAATTATAACAGCTAGCATTCAAATCTGCCTTTGCCATAAATATATTACACTTATCTGATTTTTTTATTTATTATTTGTTGTATAAATGCATGTTATAAAACTTTCCAAAGAAAATGTATATATTAAATATTTTTTATGTGTGTGTGTAAAATGTGCAAATCTAGCAATTTTTCAGAGCTATCATTTAAAATTTCTAATTACTTTTAAGTTAAAATTAATCAAAAAACTTAATTAGTTTTTATGTTCTTAAGTTTTGCAGAACCAAAATAAAATATTGAAACAAAAACAAGAAAAAAAATGTTATTCTTCACAGGAAACCAAAATTATATTGCAATTGTAATAATTAAATTACAATATATGTTATAATGATAAATGTTATATTAAAAATGTTAATGTTCAATTAATAAAAGAACTATAATATACTGACAAAAGTATGAAATTGAAAGGCTATATCAAGGATCGATCCAGGCAAAATTTGGGACCTATTTAGGGGTCCTTCACAAAAATCAATTTAATAAAATGGGCCCCTTCACAAAAAACAATTTAATAAAATGGGCCCCATCACAAAAATCAATGTAATACAATGGTAGCCTTCACAAAAATCAATTTGATAAAATGGGGCCCTTCACAAAATTCAATTTGATAAAATGGGTCCCTTCACAAAAATCAATTTAATAAAATGGTCCCCATCACAAAAATCAATTTAATACAATGGCATCCTTCACAAAAATCAATTTGATAAAATGGGGCCCTTCACAAAAATCAATTTGATAAAATGGGGCCCTTCACAAAAATCAATTTAATAAAATGGCCCCTTCACAAAAATCAATTTAATAAAATGGTCACCCTTCACAAAAACCAATTTAATAAAATGGGACCCATCACAAAAATCAATTTAATACAATGGCATCCTTCACAAAAATCAATTTGATAAAATGGGGCCCTTCATAAAAATCAATTTGATAAAATGGGTCCCTTCACAAAAATCAATTTAATAAAATGGCCCCTTCACAAAAATCAATTTAATAAAATGGTTACCCTTCACAAAAACCAATTTAATAAAATGGGACCCTTCACAAAATTCCTTTTAATGAAATAGGTCCTTTCACAAAATTCTGTTCCATAAAAACTTAACATTTATTAATTTATTTATTATCTTGTTATATGTATATATATATATATGTTATATGTTATATATCTATATATTTGTCATTTTAAAATGTGTAATTTGTAAACAAACAAGTTCACCAGAAAGGAAAACTTCATCAAAAGTATTTTAAAAAGTTTTTGTTAATAAATGCTTGAATAAATGGGACAATTTGAGTAACTGGATTTCAAATTTTGTTACAAAATGTTATTTTTCACAAAAATATATTAAATTTTGCAAAAATAACCTTTACTTTTCACATAATAATATATTATTACATATATTATTACATATATAACATATTCATAATAATAATACATTTATAATGATTAATGAAAATTATTTTTATTTTTTAAAATAAATTAATTTTTTTATTTTTAATTATTATTTCAGAGGAGCATGCCCATTCGTTGTTGTGTCCCACTTTGCCGAGGAAATTATCCAACAGGTCCAAAAGTTTCTGTATACAGCTTTCCTAAAGACGAGGAGTTGAAGAAAAGATGGATTGCTGTCATTCAAAGAAAAGACTTTTATCCGAATCAAAATTCTCGAGTAAGTAACTAAATATATTTATTATACTTTTCTCAAATTTATAACTCACTTTTTTACTAATTATGGTTAAAAAATACATATGTATATAGTGTATGTCTTATTTTGCAGGTTTGTGAGTTGCATTTTATGGAGAATGATTTTGAGAAAGATGCTGCAGCTTACGATGAAAAGAGTGGGAAGCTCATAACAGTGCCACTAAAAATAATAAGATTGAAGTCTCAAGCAGTTCCATCAATTTTTCAATTTCCGTCTGGGAATACTTCAAGTAAACCTGATGCAAGGAAGTGTCCAGATGATAAGAAGATGGAAAGCGAAATGAAAGAATTAGAAAAAAGTCTACAAGAGACCTATAAAGAATACCATGAAAGCCGGAAGGTAAATTCTTTAGTTGATATTGAAAAATGTATTGAAGAATTTGGTATTTCAAAATTTTGGGCATTTCATAATAATTCTAATTCTCTATTCTTTTTTCACATTATATTTGATCCAGAACCATTTATTAAATATAGTATACGAATCGATAATAGCTTAAATTTACTGTTCTCAATAGAAAAAAAATCCTGTTAATAAATTTAAGAAATTTTTATTCCCTCTTAAGATACAGCACTTTAATGATTTAATAAATATTCTTGATGCAATTGAAATGAGTTTTGAGCATAATGACACTCATAATCAACAAAAGTCTGTGATTGATTTAATATGTAACCTTATTGAAAGTATAAAAACTGAAACAAATGAAAATAATTTAAATTTTATTCAACATCAGTTAAGTATTTTGTTGCTACCTCCAAATCATTTTCGTTATACAACAGAATTATTAATTTTTTCATCCATTTTAAAAACAATATCTTCTCATGCATATAACTTCATTCGTCAAAGTGGAAATATAACTTTACCTCATCCAGATACTTTAAGAAAAATATGTAATAATTTGCAGGTATCCCCACAGTTAGAATTTCAGGATGAAAACTTTCTAATGTTTATTTCCAAAAGGGCTAATTTTCTGTCTGACTATGAAAAAACTGTGATTTTAATGATAGATGAAATTCATTTAAAACCTTATTTTGATTATAAAGGGGGTTCTATAATTGGTGCTGCTTTTAATACCAATCAAGCAGCTACTACTGCATTTGTGTTTATGATTTCAAGTAGTCTATCCCCATTTAAAGAGGTCGTTCATATTTTGCCTGTTAAATGCATAGATTTTAAAATTTTGCATAACATAACTAAAAATGTAATAATTGGATTAGAAAATATTAGTTTCAAAGTTATTTGTGTTGTAACAGACAATAATTCTATAAATCCTAAAGCTATGAGTCTTTTTATGACGCCACCACAAAGATCATATGCTTATCAACACCCAATAGACCAAAAGAGACCATTGTTTTTCTTAATAGACTCTGTCAATATTTTTAAGAATATCAGAAACAACTGGTTAAACCAAAAAAACTCTGAACGATGTTTCTTTTATCCTGATTTTGATGATCCTCAAAGTTCGTAGTTTAAGACTGCTTCCTTTATGGCCCTTAGAAGAATACATGACATTGAAAATGGAGGAGACGAAATTATTAGTTATTCAAGAGGTTTAACTTTGAAGAGTCTTTCACCTTCCAATTTGGAAAGGCAAAATGTTAAATTGGTTCTGAAAATTTTTAACAAATTTGTTGTTCAGGCTTTATTAGAACTTGGTCCTAAACATAATATTCCACATTTTAAAAACACAGCAACATTTACTGATATAATTTGTAAATGGTGGAATATTTTCAATGTTAAGACAGTGAATAAAGGAATTCATCAAAGAAATGTGTATATGGAGCTACTTAATGTTAATGAATATGATGAAAAATGTATATTTTTGAAACAATTTTTGATATGGCTTGATGCTTGGCAAGCAATGGATTGTGATACTGGTGCTTTATCAAAAGAAACTCACAAAGCGCTTGTACAAACAACTAAAGGAATGCTAGAGTTCACTCATTACTGTATTGAAGAATGTAAAATGAAATATATTTTAACTGGAAAAATCCAGACTGATTCTTTAGAAGCGAGGTTTGGCAAATACAGACAAATGGCTGGTTCTCAATACCACATTTCAATTACACAACTTTTGGAATGTGAAAAAAAACTAAGATTACAATCATGTGTTAAGTTGGAATTACTTTTAAATTCAAATGTATTTCCTCTTAAACATTTTGATGATGAAAATTTGGAAAATTTTACTTCAGCAACACAGAACAATAATTCTAAAAAATTAGAAATAAGTATTGATGATACTAAAATTGAAAAAATAAAACCACTTTTGCCAGTTCTAACCTATCTAGGAGGTTATTGCAGCTATTCTGTAATTAAAAAAATAAAATGTGATCAATGTAAAGAATCTTTGGTTATCGATTCTGACATAAATTTAGATGAAAATTATAATCTTATAAAAAATCTTGACCATGGAGGTCTTAAATGCCCCACACAATTTGTAGTGACTTGTTTAATATATAACTATATTGTTGTAAATACTTTATATTCAGATTCTAAACATTTTATAAAAATGAACAATCAAAGAGAGGCTGTAGTAAAATTAACATATGATGAACTAAAGGATAGAGAAATAGTTTTAGACTATGAATGCCCTAATGGTCATGGCAATGATTATCTCTGCAAATTAATAATATGCACAGCAACTAACATTATGCTGAAAAATCTTTGCAACAAAGAAAATGATAATCTTGTCAAAATCAAAGAAGATAAAAAAAGTTATAAACGTAAGTTAGAAACTCTAAAAGAGTGAGACATTTGTAATTATCATGTATCTTGTTTTAAATGCAATAAAGATTATAAAATCAATAGTTTGTTCTTTGTCATTTTTTATGAATATATTTATGTTACATATATTATTTCATTATATTTATGAATTATACATATTTTATTTTTATTAAAAGACAAGAAATGAGGGGGGTGTTAAAACAAGATTTTTTTTTCTTTAAAAATACAATATAATTAAAGATTTTAAAAGGATTGAAATGAAAGTGTCTTTCCTCAAATGAATATAATATTTATAACATATGAAATGGTTACATGAAGCAAATAAATGTAATTTAAAAGGAAAGAAAAAATAGTGAATTACATTTATATATATATATATATATATTTTAATCAGTTGTTAATAATAATAAAAACTCTGATACTTATGAATTATTCATATTTTATTTTTATTAAAACACATGAAATGAGGGGGGGGGGGATTAAAACAAGAATGTTTTTTCTTTAAAAAGACAATATAATGAAAGCTTTTAAAAGGATTAAAATGAAAGTGTCTTTCCTCAAATGAATATAACATATAAAATGGTTACATGAAGCAAATAAAATGTAACTTTAAAGAAGAGAAAAAATAGTGAATTACCTTTATATTTTTCTTATTCAGTTGTTAATATTAATAAAAACTGATATTTATGAATTATTCATATTTTATTTTTATTAAAAGACATTAAAAGAGGGGGGGGGGGGGTTAAAACAAGACATTTTTTTCTTTAAAAAGACAATATAATGAAAGCTTTTAAAATGATTAAAATGAAAGTGTCTTTCCTCAAATGAATATAACATTTATGACACATGAAATGGTTACATGAAGCAAATAAAATGTAACTTAAAAGTAGAGAAAAAGTAGTGAATTACATTTATATATACATATTTTTAATTCAGTTATTAATAATAAAAACTGATATTTATGAATTATTCATATTTTATTTTTGTTAAAAGACATGAAATGAGGGAGGGGGGGGGGGCGTTAAAACAAGAATGTTTTTTCTTTAAAAAGACGACAATGTAATGACAGCTTTTAAAAGGATTAAAATGAAAGTGTCTTTCCTCAAATGAATATAACATTTATAACATATGAAATGGTTACATAAAGCAAATAAAATGGTTGCTTAAATGCAGAGAAAAAATAATGAATTAGAATTTTATTTTTCTTATTATTCAATTATTAAAAAAAGAAAAATATCTGAAATTTATGAATTATATCTATTACATTATTACAATTATATCTATTTTATTAAAAGACATGAAAAGAAGGAAAGGGGGGGGGGTTAAATTTTTTTTCTTTAAAAAGACAATATTATGAAATCTATTAAGAGGATTAAAATGAAAGTGTCTGTTCTGAAATTATCTATCTTTATAAAATATGAAATGGTCACATGAAGCAAATAAAATAGCAGAGAAAAGAAATAATGAATTAGATGCATATTCTTCTTATTATTAAATTCTTAATAATAATAAAACTCGATATTTAAGAATTATATATATTATAAAATACATGGAAAGAAGGAGGGACGTTTATATATTACGTTTTATATACACTGTACACTCTAACTTATGGCTAAAATAAGTTTGGAGCTAGCTCGGGAAGTTATGATGATGAAGAGGAAATAAACGGAGTTCCTCATCTTTGACCGAGGTTAGTGACGTCACTCTGAGTGTCCCCTGGCTTTGTAATAGAGCCGGTGTTGCACTGGTCCCCGCTGCCTTCGGCACCGTATACCGGTCGTGCGACGCAAGCACCGGATAATCACTTAAATTGCACATCGAATAGTATAAACCTCTAACTGAACGAACCTCCGGGTCGGGTCCCCGCTGTCTGCGGCACCGTATAGCAGTCGTGCTGCGCACGCGCTGCAGTATATGTTAGTTCCACCTTCCACCACCAGGTGGTGCAAACTGATTATATGATCATATCTGAAATCGTTAAGGCTTTTGATGTCGATTCCAATGAGTCATACCCCGTCGTAATCCGGACGATAGAAACAGAGATAATAAAACGCCCCCTGGTGGTGAAAAACTAACTAAAACCGATAAGCTCTAATATCCTCTATCGATGTCGAGTCAATTGAGCCAAACCGCGTCGTGATGTGACCCATAGAACTCGAGTTGGCTGAAAAATCCTTTAATTACACCTTCCACCACAAGGGGGCGCAATGTGTTCTATACGAACATAACCGAAATCTGTAAAGCTGTCGAAATCCGTCATAATCGGGCCCGAAGAACCCGATTTCTGGAAGCGCCCCCTGGTGGTGAAACTTGGAACTGAAATATGTAAGCGCTATCGATATCGAGTCGAATGAGCCAAACCGCGTTCCGATTGGACTCAAAGAACTCGAGATATTGTGAAATACAAATATAAAATCTGATATTATTATTCGAAAAGAGTGGTATAAACTCAGAAACTTTTTAAAATGTTATAGAGGGTAAACCTCTATCTGAACGAACCTCCGGCTCGGGTCCCCGCTGCCTGCGGCACCGTATAGTAGTCGTGCTGCGCACGCGCTGCAGTTTATGTTAGTTCCACCCTCCACCACCAGGTGGCGCAAACTGTTTATACGATCATAACTGAAATCGTTAAGGCTTTCGATGTCGAGTCAAATGAGCCATACCCCGTCGTAATCGGGGCCATAGAAACAGAGATAATAAAACGCCCCCTGGTGGTGAAAAACGAACTAAAACCGACAAGCTCTAGTATCCTCTATCGATATCGAGTCGAATGAGCCAAACCGCGTTCCGATTGGACTCGTAGAACTCGAGATAATGTGAAATCAAAGTATAAAATCTGATATTATTATTCGAAAAGAGTGGTATAAAGTCAGAAACTTTTAAAAATGTTATAGAGGGTCCTTATTACTTTAATTATGATGTTTGGAATCAGTTTGGTGGAAATCCGTAACACAGTTTCTTAGTTATAGAAACGGACCACAGTTAAAAGAAAAAATCCGGAAAGCGGGGGAGGGGGGCGATGACACCGCTTTTCCTTAAACGACTGATGTAGACTACCGGACTTCTTGTTCAAAGACAGGGACCTGTAGAAAAACTTAAAACTGAAAAAAAAATCGATAACGGGCGAAGCCCGCTTTTCCCTATCATAATATCTGGTTGCCACTCTAAAACAAAAACTTACTCGTAATGCAGTAATGCATAAATGCAGTAATGCATAAATGCAGTAATGCATACTCGTAATGCAGTTTTTAGACGCGGACTACTTCTTAAAATCCTAATATCTAGCCGGCACTGTAATAGAAATCTTGCTTTTGCTTTAATTATACAAATAACGATGATTAATTATACAATAAAATAATATATCGGCTCCTCATGAAGATATGAGAATAATTTTTAGATATTCTGAAAGCAGAATCTATTTTGCGTCGCCCTGTCAAAGTTTGAAATTACTGCCCCCTTAGATTCGGAGATGGGGCCCCCCTCTGAAAAAAAGCAGTTGAAAGTCACGTGACTATTTTATCTCTTTCAGAAATGACTTATTCACAGACGATTTGTCTGCGTTGAATGTTGAAATAAAAAAGCAGCTGTCTCTTTGGAATAGAAATAAATTCATTTGCCGTGTCATTAATGAGTTTTAATTGATATCTTTAAAAATTACTGGTCGATTTTTACGAATTTTTTTTTGTTGCATTCGCGATTTTTTTATACACGTGTTAGCAAATTTTCGTGAATAGAGAGTCATTATTTCCACTTGTTTCAAAAAGGAATGGAGCGATTTGATCTCGGATGTGTCGACCCGGCATTCTTTACGGCAACCTTTTTCCCTTCTGGGGTCAATGTTGGATGTTTGGTCAGTTTTTGGCCGAAATAAAGAAAAGTTACGGTCCGAATTTCAAAAAATTTGACATTTTGGAGCGACAAAAATCGGCCGCGTGTGTACCCCGATTTTCGGATCGATACCTCCGGTAGATTTTTTTTAATTCGAGGATGCGTTAAAAAGCGACAATTTGGATGTCTACGATTATCAAAACGGAAATTTTTTTCAATTCTTTTTCAAGTTTGGTTTCGGTCGATAATTAAAATAGTTTTGTCGATTAATAACTCCCCGGGTCCGGGTCGGACACCCGACCCGGCCGAACTTGAGCACCGCGACTTTTTCCGAATTTTTCGGTCCGCGTCCGCCGTCCGTGCGTCGATTTGTCCCGGAGCCTTTGCGTGTACAGAGGGGAATGCACAGACAGACAAAAAGAAACACACACAGACGTATACCGACATTAATAGTATTGACTAGCTGGCTTCGCCCGCCAGCGGGCCCCTAAATTACATCGGTGCCTCGAAACTTTTGTATTCTCCGGTTCGCATCCCCCTCGATCCGAACGAACCTCCGACCCGGGTCCCCGCTGCCTTCGGCACCGTATACCGGTCGTGCTACGCACGCACCGGATGATCCCTTAAAGGATTTGCACATCGAATAGTATAAACCTCTAACTGAACGAATCTTCGACCTTGGTCCCCGCTGCCTTCGGCACCGGATAATCCCTTAAATTGCACATAGAATAGTATAAACCTGTAACTCAGTGGTTCCCAAACTTTTGGGCTCGCGGAGCCCTTTTTGGGAAGAATTTCTAAGGCTGAGCCCCTTAAACCCATGGTACTGTATGGTCTACAAATTAATGTTTTTTTATGCCTATGGAGCAGAGGAAGATTTGCTGAAGAGTCCAAACCAGTAGTTTCCAGCATGGGGCCATGGTTCTCAGTTTGGCCCTATTCTTGATACAGAAATTCTGAACTCATACTAGAAATTTTGAAAGTCAAATTTTCTATTATTTAACCCCTTAACAGTTTTATTTAATACTACTATTATTGGACATAATAAATAAAAAATAAGGACTAAAAACCACTTTTTTTGTATTAAAATATCTACTTTGTTTAATCGAGAAATGTCCGCCAAATACAACAAAAATTATAATTAAAAATTTGTGGTTTTTGAAAGCTTTTACTAACGAAAATAACAAACTCTTCTTACCCGAGCGACGTTCAAGCAATACTGTTAAGGGATTAATGACATCCATTCTTTGGGGATTTCCTTGAACTCGGAATTAAAGATCAAAATGGTAACCCTGTCTGGATCATACCACCGCCCCAAGAATACTAGGCCTGAGCGCTGACACAAAAATGGCGGCGTTCGTGGGCCAATTTTGTAAAACATTTGTACGGTCCCCTAGTTTAGAAATTATTGGTACCGAATTTCAAGGGACCGTACACACGCTGAAAATTTTCCGTCTGCGACTGCATCAATTTTTGTGTCAGCGCTCAGGCCTAATATTCAGTGGGCGGTTGTCATGTACTGCATTGGGGTTACGTGAAACTATTATTATTTATGGTGAAAACTAGAAACACACAGAAAGAAAATGTAAGTTGTACAGTTTTCGTTTACAAAGCAAGACTTCTGTATAATCCCAATAGGCTACTCTCGAAAAGAAAGAAAATGCGTAGGCCCAGTCACCCATGAGTAATTATATAACACGTTTTCGCTAGTTCCGCCCACCCGTAATAAAATCATGCGATTACGGAATCTTTTTTCGTTCTTCTGTACGTTTCTAGTACTTCTAAATATGCAACGAAAACGAATCGCCTCTGAGCTTCTTCTTTTGAACCTTTTTTTTTAAATACATTAAGAAACAGATCATCGTTTTAGTGTCTAAGTGGGCGAGGCAAAATTTATCACCTGTATTGTTAGGTGCAGCATCGTTCACTTTTTTGGATGTTTTATTTGAAGTATTTAGCTATTAATTGTAGTTATGAAAGAAACTTTCTTTCAACATTGTTTTTGCCTCAAAATAGCTATACGGTTAAAAATTACACATGTTATAAGAACTGCAACTAGTACAAAAACTTTACTAACAAAACGAGATATATGGATGGAGTTAAATTTATATCAGGGCGGGTATTCATTGACGAAAAGTTTAAGCAGGGGGTGGCGCTGAGCAAAAGGTTAGATTGTTAGTGTGATGACAAATGTAAAGAACCAATATATATATTTTAATTGCTATAGCCTGATAGGAAAATGTGCCATCAAAACATAAGAATCTTAGCCAATGCCGAGACCAATTAAAACAAAATTTTAAAGAGGGGTTGTTAAGTGATTCCAGATGTTAAAAAAAAAGTGCGTTTTCAGCAACATACATTGCTTTAAAAATTAAGTACAATTATGTAAAACAGCATAGAAAATTTAAATAATTAAGAATTAATAAAAATAAAATAAGGATTAAAGAAATTAAAGGTACAAAAAGAAAAAGAAAAGTATATACACAACGTATACAAATATTAAATGAATCTAATGAGGGGTTTATTAAATTATACAAGATGTTACAAAAAAGAGGTGTTTTAATCGACAAACATTGTTTTACTATGAAAAACAGTATAGAAAATTTAAACATACAAATAACATAAACAGATTAAATAAATCAAACTTATAAAAAGAAAAAGAAATATATATGCACAATATACAAAAATGTGAAATGAATCTAGTGAGGGGCTTTAAATGATACAAGATCTTATAAAAAAGACGTTTTAACCTTTAATTGCATAGTGATGTAAATTTCCATCACTGTTTATTTAACTTTTAATAAATAAATCAACTTCTCGCCACCACTATATTTATATAGAAATATTAATCCAGTAAATTTCCTGTGAACTATGTTGCTGAACAGATTTAAAAATCTATCTTAAAATTTCTGGTGTCTAATATTTAATATATGTATAAAAAAACACAATTGTAAAAGAAAAACTCATGCAAAGAAGGGTTAAGCGACGAACATGGTTTTAAAAATTCAATACAATTATGAAGCATATGATAGAAGATTTAAATAACTAAAATTTAATAAAAATAAAATAAAGAGTTTAAGTAAATTACAATTCCAAAAATACAAAAATCCAATATACAATATATACAAATATTAAATGCCGATATAATTTTTTTTCTGCACAAAGTGTGACGAGCAATAACGTATAAAAGTTTAGTGCAAAAAATGAGGTTGAATTGTTTTGCACAGTTGTTTTATATCTGGTGCAATTTTTGACAATTGCAAACGAATGTCTGGCTCTGCATTTAACCGGCTTCTGTACTTCGTTTTCATACTTGTGTAAGCGGAGAATCCAGCTTCACACAGATAGGTCGTTGAGAAAGGGAGTAAAATTAATTTTGCTCTGTCTGACAAGATTTTGTATTCTTCTGTAAAATGACAACAAATTTCTGTGATACGTTGGTTTTGAAAAGAGATTTTTATATTGCTTTGAGATGTTAAATGAATGAGAGTATCGTATTCCTCAGAGCTCAAGCCGTGCGTTTTTTTTTTTTTTTTTTTTTTTTTTTTTTTTTTTTTTTTTAAACCCTGAATTGATTTAGTACCCATTTAAAATCGTCCAGCATCTTATTTTGAGCAGCTGGAAAGAAATGCTCAAATGAATCTATCACTTACCTCATTAGGAAGTTAGAACCTGGTTACTAAGTAAAAAAGAACTAAGTTTAAACATATGAATAGGCGGAGCTCCAAAGAACAAAACTGTTCGGCTAGCAGAGATAACAGCACTAGCGCGCCTTTGATCTTTCCATTCACGTTAAGCATTCGATTCAGAATACTATTTCTTGTAGCTTATTTTGATTCGGATTTTTAAAACACATAAAATGCAGAAACATAAAATAAAGTAGTCCAAACCACAAATATTATATAGAAAATGGATACATGTTTAATGCAAATTTTTATGTTATTTTAAAATATATATTAAAGTATTTTTCACCCAGTGATCGATGTATTTATTTTTGACACACACACGCACAAATTCCTACATACTTTCGAAAATTTTTTCCTTGCAATTGCTAATTTCTTTCATGTTTTGTTTATTTTCCTGGAACGCCGCGTAGCCCCTGAAAAGTATAGGCGGAGCCCCAAGGGCTCCGCGGCCATAGTGATCCGGGCCATAGAAACAGAGATAAGTAAACGCCCCCTGGTGGTGAAAAACGAACTAAAACCGATAAGCTCTAGTCGAATAGTATAAACCTATAACTGAACAAACCTCCGGTTCGGGTACCCGCTGCCTGCGGCACCGTATAGCGTTCGTGCTGCGCACGTGCTGCAGTATACGTTAGTTCCACCTTCCACCACCAGGTGGCGCAAACTGTTTATACGATCATAACTGAAATCGTTGAGACTTTCGATGTCGAGTCAAATGAGCCATACCCCGTCGTAATCCGTGCCATAGAAACAGAGATAATAAAACTGATAACTATTATGAAGACTAGTGTAAATGCCCGTCCTAGGACGGTGGGTAGAAATTGGGGTTTTCAGTTAAAATTTTAAATAATTGATATAAATATTCATATACTGTTTATCGACAATAAGGAAAACTGACCTGAACCGTTAAGTTGGTTTGTTAATGGTAAATTTTATTGTTAATGGTAAATTTTACGAAACGTAATCTTTTCCTTTATTTTTGATTTACAACTCAAATTTTCCAAATATTTTTCTGAATAAATAAAAGCTTAATCCTAATAACGATCTCAATAATTAATTAAGGTCTCAATAATTAATTATGGTAAGTAAATTATAGGTATTAATTTTCGCTCTCAATAATACGAAAATGATCTTTTAGTTTATTCATAATCTAAAAGAATGCATTAATTTTTACACAAAGTCAAATATTTCCCTTTCAAAATTAATAATAAAAATAATTTAAATCATTAAAAAAAAGTTGAACATGTAATAATTCAATACATCCTGAATGTACATACCTTATGTTAATGGTAAATTTTATGAAACGTAATCTTTTCCTTTATTTTTGATTTACTACTCAAAATTTCCAAATATTTTTCTGAATAAATAAAAGCTTAATCCTAATAACGATCTCAATAATTAATTAAGGTCTCAATAATTAACTATGGTAAGTAAATTATAGGTATTAATTTTCGCTCTCAATAATACAAAAACGATCTTTTAGTTTCTTCATAATCTAAAAGAATGCATTAATTTTTACACAAAGTCAAATATTTCCCTTTCAAAATTAATAATAAAAATAATTTAAATCATTAAAAAAAGTTGATCTTGTAATAAATCAATACATCCTGAATTTTTTTATTTTAAAAATATGCTTATGTACATTTTATATTATTTTACAACTTTATTATTATGTAAATTATAATAAAGTTGTATTATTAATTTTTTTTTTCCAAAGGTATAATTTGTATTTATTGTCAATAGGTGGCGCCAGAACAGTATTTAAGAAATATATCTAAAATACCGGTAGATCATCGCAAAGCCTCGAAAGGTATCATCGCTATTTCTGAAAAAGTACTTAGAGGATTAAAATGCTTACAGAAATAAATTAAAAAAATCCTTTATATTATTTAAAGACTTTAATATGCTTTTACGAATATTTTAAGAGCATAATCGGATTTTTTAATGAAACGTTCAAAGAGTCATTCATGGAATAGATATGGAATTTGTGTTTTTGAATGGCAACATTATTTGTTTGTTTACATCATGTAATCGGATGTTTAATTGGTTATTTTTAATTTATTTAAAACTTAAAACATTATAACTGGATATGATATACATGTTTTATACGAAAATATGCTGAACAGACATTATTTCAAGTAGAAGAAATTATCATTTAATGGTTATGTGTTAGCATATCTTTTTCAGTAAGCCTAACATGGCGTTTAACTACGGTCGACTCGCAGACCAGAGTGGTACAAACCGGTACCGTTACAGACAGATTCTCGCCTTTGGATTTTATTATAAGTAAGATAATAGTTAAGGGGTTTAAAGAAAAATAGCAAAGTTAACACGCGTATAGCAGAAGCGTAAAGGCTGATTTTTATTACCCCAGATAAATAAAATAAAGATGAACTCAATTAAGTTAAATAAATATGTAGTGGTTTAAAAAAATAAAGATGACATATTAAATAAACAAAAGGTTTATTTTTAAACACTTAATTACAACATAATTACAAAACATTAAGACTTAAATTAAGCTTAAAACTTGACACACATTTAACAATTACTTAAATCAAATTCAATTAACTAAAGACAACATGACGTGACAAAAATGATAACGACATTTTTGGCCATCTGGAACTTTTACTTCAAAGACATATATGGCAGCAAAAATCACTATAGCATATTGATTCAAATTTGCAAGAAGAAAATCCAAAAGTATTCGACTTTAATGTTCACACAAAGTTCATAAAGAAAAACGGATTCACGTGCTTTCACATTAAATCATCACAACATATCATTACTTCCTATACTAAAATACTGCTGCCGACTTTCACTAAAAACTTAACATTTACTTGCACTTGAGGTGAATTATGAATAACACTTGCTAAAAACTAATTGACACTAAAACCTTCATTTCCACAAAGCACAAAAAGTTTAAGACTATCACTGATTACATTCCTAATGAATGCAGGTAGTAAAACAGAGATGAACGGCAACTGATGAAATGAAAAAGCAAAAATGAAGATGGCGATGACGACCTTGCTTACTGCAAAGACAATCATATATATACCTCACAACCTTTCCCGGGTCACTCTTCCACGCATGCTCAATTACGATCATCCGGAAATCTCTAGAACGTCTTTAATGATGCATTATGCAAAACATTGTTCCAGCGTTAGCCTCCTGACATTTACCATGATTACGTCCTAACAACGCCATCTCTTGGTGTTCAAGCTAACTATGATGACGTAGATCGGAAACGATGAATCGTATCGAGTGATACGATCAAGAGAAAATTACCGGGAGCTATGAAGTCACGTATTGTAAACAGAAAAACGAAAAGCTAAAGATTAATTTAAATCAAAGATTAAATTAATATTTCCATTTAAGATAGAAACAACAAAACTGGATTCATTCAATAAGTAAGTTTATTCCTTGAACTTTTAATGTATTTCTATAAAAGTCTGAATAAAAATGATATTGGTTTTAACAAACTAAATACAAAGCAAGGTTTAATTACTAAAACAAAGATAGATTTTATGAAGGCTTTCCTGAATAAAAATATCGTTTAATTTAATATAAAAAGAACGAAAATACAATTTAAATATACTTAACAGATAATAACTTCAGAAACTATTAAACTTTAAACAAATATTAAACTATGAGTTTATGTAGGGTGTGTAGAATGATGAGACCAAATAAGAAATGAGGGATAATTTCTTGGACATGTTCTGATTTTCCTAACATGTGCCCCCCCTCTCATCACTTCTACATTAACACCCCATACTTATCCAAAAAAAAACTATTAAAACTGAATCCTGAAATATAGCCTCATCTACAAAAGAGCTGCACTAAAAGAATTAAAAACCAGTTCCAGACTGCCATTTCATTAAAAATATCACACACAATAAACACTAAAAATTAAAAAAATACAATATATATTCATATTTAAAATTTTCCATATATATATAAAAATTCTCTCTAGTCCTTCTGTTCAGTCCATTTCTCAATCTTCAAAAATATACACACACATATACACTATCACAATTCAATTGAATATATATACACATGTCAACATTTTAATACTTGCCAAAAAAAAACCTACAATATATTAAAAACTTCATTTTCACTCAATACATCCCCATACAGTTTACCAACACATTTAAACACAATTATACATAGTCTCTGAAATATACAAAAAATATGAAAATTTGACAAATAAGCTCCACCTTACACCAATAACCCTTATATAAAAAAAAACTAAAAAAAAATCCTTTCTATATTTATATACTCAAAATATGATTCTCAAAAACATCTAGAAATTTACGTATCTGCCCTAAAAAAAATTTCCCTAAAAAAAATCTTAACACTTAAACTCTTTTCAACCTATCACTTAATTTTCTGACATTTAATTTAAACTATTAATCTAACACACAATTTTTCTCTAACACTTAATTTAACTCTCACTTTCTCCAATACATAATTTAATATATTCCAGGATTTCAAATTACAAAAAAAACTTTCAACCTTTACTATAAGCAATTCCTCTCAGATAATTTTTCTAAACTATCCCTCTCAGGCAATGTCGCAACAATTCAGCATCAATTCTCATCTACATGGTAATCCACTTCTGCAGCACAAGATAAAGAAAAAGAAAAGAAAACTTAATCCATGCCGGCCTGAATCAAGAATCCTATTTATAACCATGACCTCTCTTTCTCAATTCAAATCCATGATTATCTATCTCCACACCTACCTCTAGGGATCCTGACACACAGGACAACACAGAAATAAAATGTAATATCTCTAAATAGAGATCAAAATTATAACATTTATTGAAGATGTACATAACATTCTTTCAACTTTCACCATACTGAAATTCAAAGAATCTCAATATTCCCTTTCAGCACTAATGCCTAAGCACGCACTTTCCCCATCATCATTACTTCAGGCCTGAAGATTCCATACCATTTTCTCACATATAGACAACGTAGATATAGGCTGGATATATAGATAATATTCCATAGATCGATTAAAGATGAAACCTTAAGTTCCACAAGAGAAATATAGAACCATGTTCAAAAAGGCTTTCCCGAGCAGCAGCAGATACCATGAATACTCAGTGTACTCCCAACACCTCTAAAACATCCTAAAACTTTTGATGAAGATCTTAATGTCAAGCAAAAAAAAAACCTATACCAAGATTCAATTATTTCATGAAATTAACCAAACAAATTTACTTTACATTAAAAAAAAATTATCAAATGGAAGTCAACATCCCCGCCTGGCCATGGACACCCCCAGGCAAAAATGCCAAAAACCATTTAACTGCAACAGTTAACAATTTAACAACCAACTAAAAAAAATTACCAACTTCTCTACATACATTCTACTTTTATTTTACAACTCCTACACGACACACGGGTCCTAGTGGCATTCCCATTACAAAAAGCTGGACTCACAAAATTAAAATAACGATGCCCGCGGTAAGGCCCTGATATGGCAGTAACCCCCCAACAACTCCCCCCCGAAAGAGTTCTCTGACATTTACCGGTCAAGGGTCACCCTCCCGAGACGGAACTGAGGGCTGTTCGAACTCCCCGAAGAGGAATGTCGAAGGGCACCATCTCCACATCCTGACGGAAATTAAATTGTATGCCGAACAGGAGACAGCCAAAAAGTTGCAAAATGTCTACAAACAAATATGCAAATCCTTCAAAAGGAAGATAAAAAAAAATTATATATGCCTTAAATTTTTAACCTTAAATTTCATATTTAATTGTAAAATCTTAAAATCTCAATGCTTGACCATCTCAAAATTGAAGACCTTTTATCATGAAATGATGTTTATGACAATTAATCCCTGATGACAATTGCCCTTAAAAACAATTCCTAAATATTCCTAAGAGACAGATTTACAGAGTCCATTTCCATTCCCAGTTCCCGAAATAAAAATAACAACTAGATCATAGCATACAGAGCTAAACTAAAAGATCCTTAAAATAAATATCAAATAGCCGCCTGCAGCTATCCAGACCTCCAACAGTTTCTCAATCCCTAAACTTTCAAGAACCAGAATTCGAAAAACTCATTAAGTCACAGTCCATCAAAATTTCCCAAAACTTTTATCAACAGATCTTATTCTTCCTTAAACTCTAAAAAAAATTTATCTAACACCAAAAATTTAAATGTATCTCTATTTTAACTTACATAACTTAAATCTATAATTAATAGATCCCCCTTTCAAATAAGATATTCCTTACACTTTGATATCAAAATCCTCTTTTATTTAAATAGATATTACTCTAAAAAAAATTTCTGAACCTCTAAATTTTTATTTAAACTCTCTCAAAAATCCAAAAAATTTATTAACTCCACCAAAAGAAATTCCAAGTCATGCAAAAATAAAAAAATATATATAAAACTTCTAAATTAAAATATACTAAATATTAGGATCAAACTGGTTTCAGTGGAGCTGAACACACTTTTTCACCTAGAATGACCCCTAAAAAAATAATTTAAAAAAAATTAAATCAAACATAATCAATTAATGAATTAACGTAATATAAAAATTCCTTTAAATTAACATAAATCAAATAAATTCTCCCCCCCTTCTCAGCATCATTCCCTGAACTCCTAAACAGGTTAAGTCCAAATTACATGACTAACCAACAGAGCATATTTTACAAAGCAGAAATTAAAAAGCTTAAATATACTCAAAGAAAATTTTAAAGATAACTTTAAAAATTCTAACACGACTCCTGGTAGATGCCCTAAAAAGGTGAGAGATAAAACGTAATTTTAAAATATTACTTAAAATATAACTTTCAAATAAAAATTAGTCAAAAAAAATCATTACTTCTAAATTCCTGGTAGAGACCACATATAGAAATCCAACACATCTATTACAATTCTTCATTACTGCAACAAGAAAAATCCCCGTAAAACTTTCCTTAAAAATCCACCAAAAGTCCTTCATCATCAGGTCCATTATATTAAAAATATATAATATATAAACAAATAAAAAGTCAAAATATTCAAAAACAAAATCAAAACTATTCATAACATCTGAGTCAGCAGAAAAAATATAGTTAAACCTGGGCTAGACACAAAAAGATCTCAACCAAAACTGGTTGTCCTAAAAATAACCAACCTCCTTGATATAAGATTTGTAAAAAAAAAATTCAAATCTCCAACATATCAGAAATATGGTTGAAATCAATCTAATCCAACCCCAAAATTTACACTTAATGCTAAACCCAATATATAAGAAAATTATCATATGACCCCTATTAATAAATTTAAAAATTTCATAAAACATAAGAAATTTTTTTTTCATTAAATTTAAACATAACTTTATAGAAGGCACAAAAAATATATATATTCATATAAAAAATGCTTGTAAATCTCAAGTTTAAATACCATTGCAATTAAAAGCAATAATCCCGACCCAATATACAGGAATCCATTCTCCTAAAACATATGGAATTATATCCAATTGAAGTCAAGATTTTTAACAATTTAAACTTTAGATCAAAATTTACTTTTCATTATATTTTTAAATAAAAAAAAATTTAAGAGAAAACTGTAGATATACAAATTTTTAACAATAAAAAAAATGCCTTTAAAATTTTAACTCTAAGATTACTATTGTCCTACTTTAAACTATTTCAAAGCTATTTATTACATCTTTCAATTTAAGTGCCTTAAAAAAAAACTAAATAAAACTAACATTTAAGAAACTGCAATTATAAAAAAAAATCCATTATTTCAAAAATTTATCATCAAGTAACTGGAAAGAAAACCTATTAAAAATTAAAACCAATAAAAAAATTCTACATAACAGGGTCATATTATATCAAATTTTTACTAATAAAGATAAACTTTCACAAATTTAAACCATTTAAAATTAAATTAACTAATCAAAAATTTCAAACATAAACATTTTATATCGGACCCGACGATATCTTATAACTTCACTTAATTCTTGACTTACTTTTCTCACTTTAAGCCTATATCCACACCAGAAGACTTGAGGATCCATTACAACACTTTTATTTATTCAAAACATATTCAGAAAAATTTAAATAAAACAAAGGTTATCGTTTTTACAGACGGTGGGCTTTCATCAATTAACAAAAAAAAAATTCTCTTTCCTCTTTATTACACATCTCAAAGAAATTAAAAAATATCAATGTCCTAATTCTACAGTTCAATCTAGGAAGAAAACAAGAAAAACATCCAAAAAATTCTTGAACTTCAGCTATTAGATCAAAAGTTCAAAGTTCATCGGCAAGACACCAAACGATTTCAGCTATTTTTCTCCACCACGGGGCTCCAGCATGCTCCACTTGCTAGAAACATGTCGGAAAGAAACATGATAAACTTGAAAAGACACTCCTCCAAGAGCATTCATTCCAAAAATCCGGACGGGGAAAGATCAGCACACACGGAGTCCAAGGAAAAAAAACCGATGATGAATCAAAGTCCGTTTCATCCTCAAACGAAAAGAAACAACTTCTTCTACACAGCTATATGGAAAACACGTTTCTCTACTTTCAACTGGGTCCGTAATATCAATAACTTTGATGACCTTCCTCTTTCGTCGATAAATCGGCAACCAGAATGAGTCTCTTCAAAAAGAAATGCACAACTTCCTCTTTAACATGCGATGTACCTTAGCTGTCAAATCACAAGTCTTTCCTTAGCCATTCATATCACGCCATGTGTCAAAATTTTTTTTTTATCATTATCCTTAAAAAAACATTCAATTATAAAAGTATCTTAAACAAAAATTTAATAAAAACTAGAAATCAAATAAACTTTTATATTTTTACTACATCAAAATTATATTTAAACTTTTAAATGTTACAAAAAAAACCCGCCCCCCCCCCTCTCAAAGATCGGTAAGGGACCTTTAAATAACCACCACATCATATATATCAGAATTTAAAAGATTTAAGATTTTATATAAATAACTATTATAACTCAAAATAAATTTAATTTCCCAAAGCCCATAACCTATTGATAACTATTATGAAGATAATAGTTAAGGGGCTTAAAGAAAAATAGCAAAGTTAACACGCGTATAGCAGAAGCGTAAAGGCTGATTTTTATTACCCCAGATAAATAAAATAAAGATGAACTCAATTAAGTTAAATAAATATGTAGTGGTTTAAAACAATAAAGATAACATATTAAATAAACAAAAGGTTTATTTTTAAACACTTAATTACAACATAATTACAAAACATTAAGACTTAAATTAAGCTTAAAACTTGACACACATTTAACAATTACTTAAATCAAATTCAATTAAATAAAGACAACATGACGTGACAAAAATGATAACGACATTTTTGGCCATCTGGAACTTTTACTTCAAAGACATATATGGCAGCAAAAATCACTATAGCATATTGATTCAAATTTGCAAGAAGAAAATCCAAAAGTATTCGACTTTAATGTTCACACAAAGTTCATAAAGAAAAACGAATTCACGTGCTTTCACATTAAATCATCACAACATATCATTACTTCCTGTACTAAAATACTGCTGCCGACTTTCACTAAAAACTTAACATTTACTTGCACTTGAGGTGAATTATGAATAACACTTGCTAAAAACTAATTGAAACTAAAACCTTCATTTCCACAAAGCACAAAAAGTTTAAGACTATCACTGATTACATTCCTAATGAATGAAGGTAGTAAAACAGAGATGAACGGCAACTGATGAAATGAAAAAGGAAAAATGAAGATGACGATGACGACCTTGCTTACTGCAAAGACAATCATATATATACCTCACAACCTTTCCCGGGTCACTCTTCCACTCATGCTCAATTACGATCATCCGGAAATCTCTAGAACGTCTTTAATGATGCATTATGCAAAACATTGTTCCAGCGTTAGCCTCCTGACATTTACCATGATTACGTCCTAACAACGCCATCTCTTGGTGTTCAAGCTAACTATGATGACGTAGATCGGAAACGATGAATCGTATCGAGTGATACGATCAAGAGAAAATTACCGGGAGCTATGAAGTCACGTATTGTAAACAGAAAAACGAAAAGCTAAAGATTAATTTAAATCAAAGATTAAATTAATATTTCCATTTAAGATAGAAACAACAAAACTGGATTCATTCAATAAGTAAGTTTATTCCTTGAACTTTAAATGTATTTCTATAAAAGTCTGAATAAAAATGATATTGGTTTTAACAAACTAAATACAAAGCAAGGTTTAATTACTAAAACAAAGATAGATTTTATGAAGGCTTTCCTGAATAAAAATATCGTTTAATTTAATATAAAAAGAACGAAAATATAATTTAAATATTTATTTTTATCTGTTTTAATATACTTAACAGATAATAACTTCAGAAACTATTAAACTTTAAACAAATATTAAACTATGAGTTTATGTAGGGTGTGTAGAATGATGAGACCAAATAAGAAATGAGGGATAATTTCTTGGACATGTTCTGATTTTCCTAACAAAAACGCCCCCTGGTGGTGAAAAACGAACTAAAACCGATAAGCTCTAGTATCCTCTATCGATGTCGAGTCGATTGAGCCAAACCTCGTCGTGATGTGACCCACAGAACCCGAGTTGGCTGAAAAATCCTTTGATTACATCTTCCACCACCAGGGGGCGCAATGTGTTCTATACGAATGTTATAGAGGGTCCTTATTACTTTAATTCTGATGTTTGGAATCAGTTTGGGGGAAATTCGTAACATAGTTTCTGAGTTATAGAAACGGACCACAGTTAAGATAAAAAAACTTGAAGGGGGGGGGGGGGAGGGCGAGGACACTGCTTTTCCTTAAACAACTGAATTAGACTGCCGGAAAAAAAATCTGATGTCTTAATTACATGAACCGTCCTGATTCGATAACGGGCGAAGCCCGCTTTTTACTAATCGAAAATAGTGGTTATTTTTCTATACATATAAACAATCAAACGTTTAAAAATGTTAAATTTGTTGAAATGGACTTGGTTTCCAAAAAAATAATACAAATGTACAAATATGTCTTAATTACAGCAACCGTCCCGATTCGATAACGGGCGAAGCCCGCTTTTCCTTATCATAATATCTGGTTGCGACTCTAAAAGATAAACGTAAAATACTCGTCATGCAGTTTTTGGACGCGGCCTACTTCTTAAAATCGTAATATATAGCGGGCGCTGTGATGGAAATCTTTCTTTTGCGTTAATTATACGAATGTTGATTAATTATACAATTAAATAATATATCGGCTCGTAATGGAGATATGAGAATAATTGTTAGATATTCTGAAAGCAGAATCAATTTTGCGTCGTCCTGTAAAAGTTAGGAATTACTGCGCCCCTTAGATTCTGAGATTGGGCCCCCCTCTGAAAAAACCCACTTGAACGTCACGTGACCTTCGTCTAAAAAATGCTCCTCGCCTCTGGAAAATCGATCCAGACAATCGTCTGGGCGCGTGTCTGCTTTCTCGCATTCCCGGCACGGAAAGAAATGAAAAATCTTTTTTTATCGATTGATTTTTAAAGGATTTTTTCGGTTCTAATTGTAGTACGGAAATGATTTTTCGAATTTATGAAACCGGACGCTGTCCTGCTTCCGTCTGTACGACTTCCGAATTTCTGGCCCCCCGACTTCCGGAGATACGGGTCGGACCTGCACTGCGGTTTGGGGCTTAAATTGCTCCCTGGGAACCCGCTGCCTTTTCCTTCCCCGTCCCGAGAGAGACCGGCAACCCCTTTCGGAGGCGAAAATTTGTGGTTTTCGATTCTTTTTCAAGTTCGGTTTCGGTCCGTAATTAAAACAGTTTTGTCGATTAATAACTCCCCGGGTCCGGGTCGGACCCCCGACCCGGCCCAAACTTGACATCCGCGCCTTTTTTCCGAATTTTTCGGTCCGCGTTCGCCTTCAGTGCGTCGATTCGTCCCGGAGCCTTTGCGCGTACAGACCGGGAAAGCACAGACGCACACACTCACTCACACACACAGACGTTCACGGACATTAATAATTATCCGAAAAATAAAGATGTTCTATTTAAAGAATTAATTAAAAAAGCTATCGCTATTTTTAGATCTAACTACTTTCGAATAAATATTATTAAGTGGATTAGGATAAACTTGCTTTACATATGAATAGTAAAAGACTATTTTAAGAATAAGAATTAATATAATAAGCTGGGGTTATATACGGAACATTATTAATTGGTAAAATTTCATAGAATAATTTATCAGATAGAATAATTCATAGAATAATTTATCCCTATCTGGGAGTAATAGTTGATTGTGAAAAAAGTTTATCCAACGAAAGTTAGCTGATTGTCGTTGGAGCTCATTATCAGAGATCAACTCTGTCATAAAGTATTTAACGAGGGAAGATATAAAATGTAGGCATCATAAAGTGATGATAAAATGCTGTGCAGGATGCTTTTCGGTCTTAAAGGTATAAAAATCAGTCCACCATGTAAACCAATATTTGATACGGATGTAGCTGGAAAAGAAATAGATTAACAAAACAAAATAATTAACTTGATGAACCAAGGACCTCCACCAGCATCCGTTGGTACGGGATAAGACTTGCAATTAAATGAAAGAATGCCTAATATAAAAATGCATTTTCCTATATCAAATACGCCTCAAAAGTGAAACATCTATGCTGAGGAAAGCTCATACAGGTAGGGGAAGACTTACATGTCACCTTCAACACAATGTTTAAACTTTAATTTTTATTGATAGTTTTTAGGTCAACAGAGTGCCAGCAGCCCTAAAATCGTGGTCTATAGTTTATTCTATGTCGATAATAACGATTTTCTATTATTAAATAATTTTAATTTTTTTTAATGCCGCAATTTTATAACATTGCGAAACTGTGTTATAAATATTAATACATATATATATATATATATATATATATATATACCGGATGTCCTAAAATGTTCAATAACTTGCAAACGATGACACATAATAAAATAATTTTTGTAGGAGGGTTATGTAAAATGTTAGAAATGTTTTTTATTCTGATTCCTGATTTTAGTTTGAATAAACAGCAATTGATAGCGTGGCGAGTAGTAGACTAAATATCTGTTACCTTTTGAAAGTTGTTGAATTTTAAAATCAATGAGTTCATTTTCGGAAATCCGGTATAAATATATATATATATATATATATATATATATATATATATATATATATTTAAGGTCCAAAGAAAGTATTCAAATTTAATATTATTATTATTGAAGTTCATAAAATATTTCATCTAATGCGTCATTTATTAAATAATATTTTTTCTCCTCTACTAGGCATAAATAGTTGAATAAAAAATGGTTTCGGCTCATTTATCAACAAATTACATTAAAAATCAAATAGGTTTACAAAATATTTCATTCGCAAGAAATAAATTTCTTTATGCGAAAAAAAATATATATATATTAATAGGTTTAATGAAAAACTCAGTTTGAATCATGTTTAAAGTAATTACGAAAATTAATAACCTTAAATTAATAATTTCATCTTTGCAGCAATTAATTAAAACATTTAAAGTGTTTATTGTTTGCGCAAACATCTTTCACTTACTTAAAAAAAACTGAATAAATTGGGCCAATAATTAACATTCTAAATCATAAAAAAATACCAGCTAGACTTCTTGAAAAAGGATCAGTTAATTAAACATGATTTCTTAATAAGGCGAGTAATTAATTTTTTACTTAATTAGCTTGTTTAAATTTGAGACTCGTAAATATTTAAAAACAGTTTAGCTTTAATAGATTTTCAAATATGCCTGAACTATTTAAATTGAAGGCTGACATTTTGAAAATACATATTTAATGCACATGCGCATAGGAGCTCACTCGGTTGCATTATCACAGGGAGAGAGATGTGTGCTTTTTTTACTATGTAATTTTATTTATTGAATAACGGAATAAGATACGGACGTAGGGATATACTATTTATATGATACTTCATAGGTCTTTGACATTTTCTTTCCTGCAGTACTGAATATGGCTGTAATTTCGAACTGATTTGCATTACACAGTTGTTTACGGATTGTTTGTTTAGGATTTGCATCGAAAATGTTACTGTACTTCACTGGGGGGATAATCTTTAAAAATAAAATTTATGAAAAAACTTTTTCATACTATCCCCCTGTTAAAAAAATAAAGAAGCTTAATTTACTGAACTGATATTGTTATAGTATTTTTTTTTTCGTCAAGTTTTGACGGGTTCCATCTAGTTATAATAAATAGAACAAAAATAAGATATAATCACCAATTTGATCGCTCTGTGATCCAAACTTGTTGGATTTTCTTTAATCTGTAAAAAAAAAGATTTAACATTAAATTCAGGGGGAACAAATAGGGAAAAAAAATGAAGTTTTACTCTTTTTAGGGTTTCGTTCATCTCACGAAACCCTATTACTCCCGCTCCGCTGTCTGTCCTTCACAGAGCCATTCTCAAAAACTATGTAACTTACAGAGTTGAAACTTTGTGTTTATCTAGCTGAATACCAGCTATGAAGCTCAAAATATTATAATTTGAAAAAATCGTATTATTTTAATAAATGGAGATAAAAAAACCAAAATTCTAACAGCCTTTTCCTATTAAATTTAAATATTTTTCGTTAAAGCAGTTGCCAAAAATTAAAAATCCAGAATGAAATTCTTTCTACAATAATTAATTTTCTATTGAACGATTTCTACGTGAAAAAAGAAAAAGAAATAAAAAGTTTCACCAATTGAAAAAAAATATTAATATGAAATAATAATGATTGACGTCATAGTGGTAATAAAACGAAAATTTACAAAGATTTCTCAATAATACAAGGAGTATGAGTATGTGTATGTACACAAAGCAGATTAATATAACGTCATTAGAGAATTAAAAAGAAAATCTGACGTCATATTGGAAGTTTAACGATGGAAGTTTTCAAATGTTTGAGAATAATACAAAGTGAGTATCAATATGAGTAATAGCGAATAGTAAATATATGAGTTTGAGAAACATATTGAATCATGATAAAAATCCGATTATGGAAATATTCGCATATTTTAACATTTTGAAGGTGCACAACATGCTTAATTTTGAAATTATTTTTTTTAAATATCGCATTGAGTCCGCATGACAGAATATAACATCAGGCTTCTCCCGCTATCGGGCTGGTTTAGATATTCGAAAAAAAAAAAAATAGACCGGTAATTTTTTACTTTATAAGAACCATGACTTTTTCTTTCTTTTCTTTTCCTTTTTTTTTTTTTTTTTTTTTTTTTTTGCTAAATGAAATTTATTTGGATTTATTAAAGAAAGGATAAAGTGATTTGAAAGGAATATTAAACGAAACCCTTTGAGCGATCTTCGATCACACTTACCCATTTGTTTAATTTATGTTTTCTACTCTTTAGTAAATAAAAAAATTCAGTGTTGCAGTTTCACCACCAGCTATGGGTGTACCCAAAGGGGTAGGGGGGCAGGTCTACCCCCCCCCGGAATTGTCGAAAGTGAAATGACAAAAAATGCCTGTTATTTTCATTTTTTTAGATAAATTAGTAATTATTTTCTATCATACATAAGACCAGCCATTCTCGTTAGTTCCATATTAGTCTACTTTGACACTACAGCATACAAAAAAGGGGCTGGAGTGTTATAGCCCCCCCCTCCCCCTACACACACACACCACTTTCGGTATATTCAAAAACGAGTGAAAAAAAGTGCTCCTTTGTTCTTTCTTTTTGAGTAAATTTCCATTTTCTTCTGTCATAGAAAGAACTACCAATTATCTTCTCTTTAGTTCCTTATTAGTGCACAGTGACACCTTGAGCAAACCCAAATAAGAAATGGGAGCATAGCTAATTTTTTTTAATTAAAATTTCTTAATAAATATTTTTATTAATATCTTCTAAAGTTTTGATTCGATTTTCATAAAATTTGAAAGTTTCGACAAAATTCTGCAAAGATAATATATCTTAAATTTCAAACCATTTGGTTGGATAGTTTTTGCGCTGAACGGACAGACGGACGGACGGAGCAGACGACGACTATAGGTGCTACGTATTTATATAATTACGAACCCACCTAAAAATATGCTGATTATTTTTTCTTTGTGTTTGAAATAGACTTGTATTTTTTTCTGTCGTACAACGAATTACACACTCTCTTCTCTTTATTGCCATGTTAATGCGCAGTGACACCACAGGATTCCCAAAAGGGGGGGGGAGTAGTTGATGGGATTACAGCCCTCTCCGCAGCTCACGATATAGTAAAAAAATGATAAATTGGTTTTATTTTCAGGCATTCAACGAAATTTTTTTTTCTCTCGTTAGGCCCGTATCCTCCACAGTTTTGCAATTAAAATTACTTGAGACCAAAAAACCTATCTTTAAGTGATTGAAAAACAGCTCAAAACATATTTCAGTGGATAAATGAATACCTGTAATATGGTCAATTGACAAAATGTAGAAGTAATTTCGACACACCTAGAAGCAGTTTAATTAATTTAAGTAGTATTTAGTATCTCCCACAGGCGACCCCAAGACTTAAGAAGTATATTAGTGCAGAGTGACACCACAGTTAATCTCCATGCGATTTCATCTAAATTTGGAAATCAAGCGATGTATACGCGCGGAAGAGTTGAATGTTAAAAACACTTATTAACTTTCGTTTCTCAAATGCCGAAAAACATGAATTCCAGAAGCATACCGAAATGTGCGGGGCTGAATGGAATAAACCCCCCCCCCCCCGCCTCCTCAAAAATGGTCGCAGTGAAATAACAATTGCTGATTTTGCTTGTTTCATTTTTAGATAAATTAGTATATATATGTATCTATACCACTGAATTCATGGTACAAACTATAAGGGTTAGTACGAGACACTGCATGAAACAATTTTTGTATAGAAAAGCAGAGTCAAAAATCCTTTTATATAGTGAAAAATACAGAGCGTCTCACTCCAATCCGAAGTCGCGTGTCCGTTCATAACTTTAACTGTAGTGAAGATATTTTAACGAAATCAATTACAATATGCTTACGACTCATACAAAGATGAGTTTGTTGCGAATTTTGTTAAAATATCTTCACTACTGTTAAAGTTATGAACGGAAACTCGACTTCGGATTGGAGTGAGACGCTCTGTATTTTTGACCCATTAATCCCCATTTTTTACCCAAATTAATTTTTTACCCAGGTTTCTTATACAATAAATGATTTTTACATTGGGTACAGGACATATAATTTTTTAATCATTAAGTTTTGAACAATTTTTATATTTTTAATTTTTATATATTTTATTATTAAGTTTTGACAATTTATGAGTTAATTGCATGCTATGTTATGTCATGAATTTCTGGTAATAAGAGTTGGATATTTTCAGTATATCAATATGCTTCTGATATAAATGCAATTCTGATATAGGTCTTTTGTAGAAATCGATGAAACATAGGGCGCCAGCAAGCGATGGTGGGGGAGCAGAACTACCCCTCTCTGAATTTTCTGTTTTAATTAACTAAATTCTCCTTATCTGTTGAAAAAACAATTAAGTTTGTTCTTCTCAAATGATGTAAAATAATTAAACACTGAGAAGAGTTTCCAAGTCTCCGACCTTTTGTACATCAGTATATTCTTAGAAAAAACGTTGTTTTTTTAAAAATTCAAAAATATTGTAATTGAAAAAATTGTTTCCGTTAAGTGTTAGAACCTGATACAAGGATTCTGGAACATTGCTTTTTTTGGCAGTATCTTAAAAAATGGCTGAGATATGACAGTTTGAAATTCTAGGGTGGCTGAGATTTTGATACACTCTGATATTTGTTATGCTGTAACTCTCGTATTTATGAACCGATATGAATGTGAATGATCATGTATACAGAACATACTAAGGTCGCGACCAAGTTCGTTGACCAACATCATGCGCCATCTTGTTTCAAAATGGCAATCAGTTAATTTTTTTAAAAAATTCAAAAAGATAGTTTCCTATTTTCTCGGAGGATTAATGCGAAGTACATTTTATTAGTATAGGTGTATGTATATGAAATTTAGATGTATGTACATGAAAATATGATAAATAATATATCGATGTATTCTTAAATATAAAGCAAATGTATTTATTTTATGATAAATATAACAAATTACCTCAACAGCAGCTGCAATGCAGAATGTTAGAAGAAGAATGATCTTCATCATGAAGCTTGTGGAATGCGATAACAGCTTGATTCTTTGGTTGTCTTTTAAATAGTACTTGTGTGGATTTTCTTTTTCTTGATTAATTTACATTTGTTCTTACAGTTATGTCATCATACAGCATTTTACTGGTAATTCAAAATATAGATTTTTCTCTCGCCTTTTCCTGATCTATGTAATCATTTGAACAAGTTATTTTCTCAATGCAGCTGGAAAATCTGAAACTTGATAAGTGATATTGAATTAATCGAAAATTAAACGAATAAACTTTTGAAAAATATTAAATTTGTTTAAGAACCTTCACCTTTCTTATCTGCTCTAAAAATACATATTTGATTTTTGAATTAATCCTTCAGCGTGATATGTGATTTTCGTATTATGCTCAGTACTCTATCATCAGCTGGCAAAGGAAATAGTTAACTAATGCTCGCAAATGTTAGGTTCACAAAAATTTTAGATTCTTGAATTATAACTTTGTTTATGAGGACTAGGTAGATCGTTAATTTTTAACACTTTCCAACATAGTTGAAAATCTTTGCTGACTTCAGTTTGTCTGTCTGTACTCTAACTCGTGTAAATATACTAGTATTACCATGTAATGTTACCGAGGTTTATTATGGTTTGCTCGCTATTGAAAATGAAGTTTGTAGCATTAATAGTTAATTTACAGTCACAAACAAAAGAATTTGGTTACGTTACGTTCTAGGAGGGGGGGGGGGATCATTTGCGATGTATTTTAATAATATTAAGTCGTTTCAAATAGCCTGAAATTGATAAATATCGCTGAAGTGCACTACAAGATGCTTACTATAAAATAGAATGTGAATAGCATTCAGCGTTCATTTACAGGGACACACAAAAGAATTCCGTTACTGTACTGTCTATCAATAATAATTGCTGGAAGTGCGTTTCCAATTGTGGTACGCGTTTTTAAATTTAACGAATTTTTTGCATATTACTTGGTGTAGTGTATAGATCTTATACAGACCTGCACAAAAGAATCCGGATACTTTTACATGATAACTATTGACGGTAATTGCTGACATAGGGTTTTCAAAGGTGTTATGCGTTTTTCAAATTGTTTGCTTATATCATCTTTCACTATAATATACTGTGATATTGTGTTATAATATTTTGAACATGTTGGAAACTGTTTCATAATCTATGCTTGATGTATGATTTTTCCTTCTTTTTTTTTTTTTTTTTTTTTTTGATAATTCAAAACACATTTTTGCCAGATTATTAACAGGCTTTATGAAGGATAATAATGTAATCAAGAGAAAAATGCAATTAAAACAATAAAATTTTAATACCACACTTTTAGAATTGTGAGCATTTTTCAAAATTACTTCTATACTTTTTTATAAGCAAGCTTTATAAAATCCTATTTCCGAAAATTAATTATTTTAAGAGAAAACAAAACAGAATGCGATGACACAGAGGTTACACGTAGTACTCCCTATTAAACGGGTATACGAATATATACGTATAAAACGTATTATGAGGGTAAAGATTTTTGATAGGTATGATACGGCCAAGGCGGTCTAAGTATTGTTTGAAACAATATATACGGTAGAGTATATATACGGAACTTACCTCATCAGTTAAACGGTTTTCGTCCATAGCGTGAAAAAATATGCGTTTCTCTTTCTGGTCTATGGATTAGAGGTCTAAGGCACCAGCTAAAGTCCTACATTCTCGCGGTTTCAATTAAAAATTAATCAAAGAATTCTTTTCACAAAAATTCATTTTCTATTGAAAGATTTCTACGTGAAAAAGATAAAGAAATAAAAAGTTTCAAGAATTAGAAAGAATTTCAGTATGACATCATAACGGACATTTTCAAAGGGATCTCAATAATAAAAAGAGCATACATATGAGTAGGTAGAGAAAGCATGTGAATATGACGACATTAGAGAATTAAAAAGAAAATGAATACGACGTCATATTAAAAGTTTAACGGGCTTTTTCAAATATTCCACAATTATACAAAGAGAGTATCAATATTATTAAATATAGAAAGCAAGTGGATGTGACGTCAGGTGAATATAAAGTCATATGAGTTTGAGGAACGTATTGAATCATGATAAAAAATCAGTTATGGAAATATTGGCATATTTTAACATTTTGATGTTTACTGAATTTATTTTCGCTATTTTTAAATGTATTACACATGTATAAGTGTGCGTAAGCGTGTATATGAGAATTTACACAAATTTTTATGTCTCCAGAGCTCATTCTTAGTGAGGAACAAATAAAGATTTCAGATTTTTGTTATAAATAAAGATAAATGATAGAAATCTAAATAATAGATGTTATAAAATGTCAGTTCATTGTATGGGGTGAATGCACCATGTCACACACGATTACTTTTCAGTCCCTCAATCTGACCTCCAAATTTTAAAAGACATTGATTTACTAATGAATGCACTGTTAGAAATGGATACTCAAATTGTACAAAATTTTCTTCGTTTTTGACGAAACTGCTTCCTGGAAAATGCTCCGAGCGAATATTTCATCAAATCGAGTAAATTTGTATACTCAAAAAGTGAGGAAATTAATTTCGTCAAATTGCTTCTTCGAAAGTGCAAAAACAAAAAAAAAAAGTTGGCGGTACCATCTATGGACAATTTTAGAAGCATCTGTAGTTGACAGGGGAAAAAAGTACGACACCTTTCTCAAGTCTTCAACGGGATTCGATCGCGCGATGTTTGATGTGGGAGATCACTGTGCTGAAGGACGGTTCAATGGTTAATAAATAATTACAATATGGCTTGATTAATATAATTTATTAGAGAAATTTTCTTTGTTTAATGAATGATTAGAATATGGTCTAGTTAATTTGTTGATCAGAAATAATAAATTTTGAAGTGCATATTGGAGGCGAGTTCATCAATTTTAGATGATAAGATTTTAACACGTTACTGTTTATATAGGGGGAAGGGATCAGTTATACATATTTTAAATTTGATCGTTATATGAATATATTTCTTAAATAAAAAAGAGCTCCTAAAATTTTGATATTTTTTTAACCACTGGGAAAATAGCTGTTGCTTTCGATCGAAAATGGACCAAATGATGTTCGCATTTCACTATTTTAACCGTTTTTAACGAAATTCTGTAACTTTAAAATAATTTTTTTAGCATTCTTAAAAAAATTCTGTAACTTTAGAAAAAATTATCTTTGAATACGCAATAGGAATGCATAAAATCGTTACAAAAATGTTAAAGTTACAAAAAAGATAGACGCAAATTATCCATATATTTAAAGCTGTTTGGTAATTCTGTCAAATCTATTCCATCGAAATTCGATCGAATACGCATGCGTCAAAAAATCACCGGCCAATGAGGTGAGGGTCTATGACTGTCTCTACAAACGTGTTTGGGATCGTATCATCTGTTGTTTTTTTCTGTTGTCACGTTGCGTTAAACCTAGGAAGATATTTATCTAGAACTCACTGTGGAGTGTTTAGAAGGTATTTATTTTATTTATTTTATTTATTGTAATTTGTATGAATACTTAGATGTCCATTTCGGATTTACTGTTTAAAAATGAATTTAGGCTCATAAGTTGGCGAAATCCCGATGGAAATTTTTTTTTTAGATCTCTATCATTTTGTTTATATAGTACAGAAAATAATTATTCAAACGTGTAGAACACGTAATACAAAATTGGACCACTTATGGTCTGTTTATTATCGGGAATGAATCTTATGGTGTTCCGATTGATAATGAATTCGATTATGTAAATATAATGTCAAAAGACAGTACGCACGGTAGTAATATTTTTATTATTATGTGTTCGAAAAAAGCGAATCTGAGCGCCTGAATATAAATTATAAAATATTATTTCTATATTTAGCAACTAAATATTTAATAAATATGCAGGAATGTGACTAGCTTTATGTGAATGTATAATATATGTAAGTCTGAACTTTAGCATTATTTTTTAACAGAAATATATTATCTCTATTCGATTTAAAAGTTTTGTCATTACATAAGTGTGCTATTTAATTTGTAAAGAGTATGTATGCATTATATTGTTTGTATGTATACAAATGTTTAGAATGTTTTGATTTGTAAACTCTTAATATTTGAATAATGTTTACATTATATTTGTTTGTATGTATACAAACAATATATGTATACAAAGAAGTATATATACAAACAATATTAATATTTACATTGTATTGTTTGTATGTATACAAATCTTGAATGTTTTAATTTATTACATTCATTTTTTACCAGTTTGCATGTCCGTTCATGGGCGATTCATATGAAACTCATAATTTGTCACAAATTGGTGATTTTATTGATTTAGTGCTTTGCCCAAGAATGTGGAAAACAAAACTATTTTTGACATCGGTTGAAATGAATGAGGTTATTTCGGTTTTTATTTTGTATATAAAAAATGTTATATGTAAAAAAATCCTGGCCATTAATCACATTGTTTTTTGTATATTTAAAGACGATTACTTATTCTTTGTAATTATTTTTTTGCTGGGGGTTTTTGAGCAAAATAATATTACTTCATAGCTAGAACCAGTTCCGCTAATCATTAATATTTTCTTAATCCTTTGACCGCTGAGCAAATGGGCAAATTTGTAATGTTTTTTCTGTTATTTTTTTTAAATGTCAAAAAAAGAAATTTTCAAAATTGGTATAAAAAACTTAGGTACTTCTCTATTATCCCATCGTCCACTTTTCATAACAAAATACTATTGCCAAAATGTATGATTAAATGCCAAAAATGCAATCCCATTTACTTGATGTCGGAAGCATTATACGTGTTTGTTATGTCGTCAAGTGGTTTTTAATTCAACATTTGCGCGTATTAATGACAACGTTCTCCCGTTTATTTGGCGTTACAGTTTGGCGATAGTTTTTTGTTATGAAAAGTGGTCGATGAGATAATAGAGAAGTACCAAAACTTAATTACGTATATGAGTAGATTCCTTGACTATATTAATCATTACTCAATATTTTAAAACTGCATCATATTTGTAGAATTATATTAATTTAAACAATGCTTCTATTGAAGTGTGAAGAAGCACATACTTCTATGAAGAACCATATATTTACATAATCGTTTTCATTAGCAATCGGAACACCATAAGATTCATCCCCGATAATAAACGGACTATAAGTGGTCCAATTTTGTATTACGTGTTCTACGATATTTTACGTACGTTTGAATAATTATTTTCTGTACTATATACACAAAATGATAGAGATCTAAAAACACAATTTCCATCGGGATTGATTTTGCGAATGTTAAATGAGCCTAAATTCATTTTTAAACAGTAAATCCGAAATGGACACCTAAGTATTCATACAAATTATAATAAATAAAATAAATACCTTCTAAACACTCCACAGTGAGTTCTATATAAATACCTTCCTAGGTTTAATGCAATGTGCAAGAAAAAAAAAAAACAGGAGATGATCCCAAACACGTTAATAGAGACAGTAATAGACTCTCACCTCATTGGCCGGCGATTTTTTTGACGCATGCGTATTGGGTCGAATATTGTTGAAAAATGATTTTGAAGAAAAAATCGGGAAATTCACAAAATGGTTTCGGGAAAAACTTCACCAAATGGTTTAAAAATTCTTTGAGTGACAGCGGGAAAAAAATTTCGTTTTACATTCAATCATCGCAATTGGCGAGTGTGACTATTAAGTTTAGCCAGTACTGGCAATAACATCAATTACCAATTTTCAGTATTACTCGCCGATTGGTGAGTGTTAATTTTGTCTTATATCACAAACTGTATTTACATATACTACTAGATATAATGATTATGAACCATGATTTTTCTATTATTGGGCGAGATTCATGTTTTTTCAGCAATTCTTTGACGAAATTCATGTTTTTTCAGCGATCCTTTGAAGAATTTCGCATTTTTCTCATGATCCTTAACGAAATTCGCATTTTCCAGCGATTCTTTGATAAAATACATTTTATTCCGCAATTTTTAGATGAAATTTAGTAAAAAAGCATGACCTTTTGGTGAACTTTCCTTTTTTGTGATTCTTTGACAAAATTTGCTTATCTTTCACGATCCTTTTGCATAATTAATGTTTTTTCTGATGTCTTTTAACGAAAGTCATGTTTCCCCATGATCCTTTGATGAATTTAGTGTTTTTTCCTCAATCATTTGACGAAATCTGTGATTCCCCCCCCCCCCCCGCCGAAGATTGGTTAGATGTTTTTAGTCTGCAGGTGCCCTAAAAAGTCTGTGACGCCCGTTGCTGCATTGCACACATTCTTTCTTCCATGGTGCATCGAACGAAGAAAATTCATCCTAAAGAATCATTGTTTCATTCTTGACATTTCTGGAAAGAAACAACGTTCAACTCATTGGCTGAATTGTAAAGGGCGAAATGTGTCAAACATTAGCGGAAAGAAAGTGCGCAATTTGTTCGTTAATGGATAAAATCATGAAATTCATTAATCAATAGTTGATAAATTCGTCAATCGATAGCGGAAAAATCGCAAAATTCATTAATCGACAGTGGAAAAATCGCAAAATTCATCAACTGGTTTCGGGGGAAAAAGTTTTCGAATATCGTCTAATGGCTTCGAGAAAAAAAATCACAATCCGTCAATTTCGGAGAAAAAATCGTGAAATTCGCCAAATGGTTTCGAAATTTGTCGAGCGACAGCGGAGAAAAAAATCTTTTTCCATTCAATCATCGCAATTGGTGAGTGTGACTATTATGTTTGACCAGTGGTGGCAATAAAGTCCATTGCCAAATTTTCAGGATTACTCGCTGTTTGGCAAGTGCTAATTTTGTCCTATACTTCAAAACCCTTTTGATCATATCATCAGTGTGTAGGACAATTTTTTTTACGTGAACCATTTGATGAATTTTGTGATTTTTCCATTATCGATTGACCGATTTTACTGCTATCGATTGTTGAATTTTATAATTTATCAACTATTGATTAGCGAATTTCATGATTTTTTCCATGAACGTTTGACGAATTACGCAAAAAAATTAAGAATATCGTTAAATTGTCTTGGGTAAAAAAAAATTTAATATTGTCAAATGCCTTCGAGAAAAAGTTGCAAGTTGGAACGCCTGTGACCTCTTTTTCATGTTATGCATCTCGGGTCTATCCCCCCAAGTGGGACACTTTTCTAAATTTTGCAGACACCTCTCATGTGATATATCGCTGGAAAATTCTTTGACCGCTTATTCATGTTATGCATCTCCGGGGTCCATCCCGCCACCCCCCCCCCTCCCCCCCCCAAAGGGTACTTTATAAATTTTGCACACAACCCTCATGTTATATATCATTGGAAAGGTCTGTGACTGCTTAATCATATTATGCATCTCGGGTCTATCCCCCCCCCCAAGTGGGACACTTTTCTAAATTTTGCAGACACCTCTCATGTGGTATATCGCTGGAAAAGTCTTTGACCGCTTATTCATGTTATGCATCTCCAGGGTCCATCCAGCCACCCCCCCCCCCCTAAGGAAGGCACTTTTATAAATTTTGTTGACACATCTCATGTGATATATCGCTGGAAAAGTCTTTGACCACTTATTCATGTTATGCATCTCCGGGGTCCATCCCGCCACCCCCCCTCCCCCCCCCCAAAGGGTACTTTATAAATTTTGCACACAACCCTCATGTTACATATCATTGGAAAGGTCTGTGACTGCTTAATCATATTATGCATCTCGGGTCTATCCCCCCCCCCCAAGTGGGACACTTTTCTAAATTTTGCAGACACCTCTCATGTGATATATCGCTGGAAAAGTCTTTGACCGCTTATTCATGTTATGCATCTCCGGGGTCCATCCCGCCACCCCCCCCCCTAAGGAAGGAACTTTTATAAATTTTGTTGACACCCCTCATGTTATATATTGTTGGAAAGGTCTGTGACTGCTTAATCATATTATGCATCTCCGATGTCCATCTCCCCACTTTGCCCCCCCCAAAGGGTACTTTATAAATTTTGCACACAACCCTCATATTATATATCATTGGAAAGGTCTGTGACTGCTTAATCGTATTATGCATCTCTGATGTCCATCTCCCCACTTTGCCCCCCCCCACCCCCCCAAAGGGTACTTTATAAATTTTGCACACAACCCTCATGTTATATATCATTGGAAAGGTCTGTGACCACTTAATCATATTATGCATCTCAAATGTCCAACTCCCGACTTTGCCCCCCCCCACCCCCCAAGGGATACTTTTCTAAATTTTGTTGACACCCCTCATGTCATATATTGTTGGAAAGGTCTGTGACTGCTTAATCATATTATGCATCTCCGATGTTCATCTCCCCACTTTGCCCCCCCCCCAAAGGGTACTTTATAAATTTTGCACACAACCCTCATGTTATATATCATTGGAAAGGTCTGTGACTGCTTAATCGTATTATGCATCTCTGATGTCCATCTCCCCACTTTGCCCCCCCACCCCCCCAAAGGGTACTTTATAAATTTTGCACACAACCCTCATGTTATATATCATTTTAAAGGTCTGTGACCACTTAATCATATTATGCATCTCAAATGTCCAACTCCCCACTTTGCCCCCCCCCACCCCCCCAAGGGATACTTTTCTAAATTTTGTTGACACCCCTCATGTCATATATTGTTGGAAAGGTCTGTGACTGCTTAATCATATTATGCATCTCCGATGTTCATCTCCCCACTTTGCCCCCCCCCCTCCCCAAGGGGTACTTTCTAAATTTTGCACACAACCCTCATGTTATATATCATTGGAAAGGCCTGTGACCACTTATATCATATTATGCATCTCCGATGCCCATCTCCCCACTTTGCCCCCCCCCCAAGGGGTACTTTCTAAATTTTGCACACAACCCTCATGTTATATATCATTGGAAAGGTCTGTGACCACTTAATCATATTATCCTCCCCACTATGAAATTTGTCAAGTTAAAGCAACTATAAATTTTATTTTTATGGTACTATCAAGTTGTTTGCCGTCAAATTTTGACGGGTTCCATCTAGTCAGATATGAAAAATAAAGTAGAAATTTGGTACTTTCGTGTTATAGCGGCCCCCAAGGATGAAATATTTTTGTTTCTGTTTTCATTAATATATTTTAAATTTGGTACTATCGTGTATTTTATTATTTTTTTTGAACGATTTTGTAACAACAAAAATAATCTGGTTGTGAATGGGGAAACAATTTCGTCAAATATTTGAGATTTTCCATTTCAATAAATATAACTTAATTTTGAGACAAAATGATTGTCAAAAATGATGAAATATGGCTCAAGAATTGCGGAATCGTCATAAGTGAGAGTTTTATTTTTGACAGTGAGGAAACAGTTTCGTCAGATATTTAGGATTCGTGTTTCATTCGAAATGATTGTCAAAAATAACGAAATAGGGCTTAAGAATTGCCGAATCGTCAAATTTGAGTGTTTTATTTCTGAGAGTGTGGAGGCACTGTTTGATTGTCAGGATATTTCCGATAAACATTGCCAGTCATTCTACTAGGAACAATGACGGATGAAATTAACACATGCCTTAAATAGCTACATCTTTGGAAAAATGTTCGCAGTTTGTGACTAACTAAAAATATGAGAGTTCATCTAGATGGAAGCATATTGGATGGGCAATTTTCTGACCAAAATATGAGGAATAGATTAATACTGCTTCATCCAGTAATTGATCTTTTCAAAATCAGATAACCATTTTCTAGCAGTTATGTCTGTTGAATAACTCAAGGCGAAAGTATTTCCATATATTTGATAACATTTTACAGACCATAAATTGTTCTGAGAACGTGCGATGACATGTAAACAACATCATCTTCAAGATTAAAAAAGACCTGGAGATGCTGTATTGTACAAATAAATAGATACCGTTGTTGAAGAAAATGACCTCTGAAGTATTTGTTTTTAAGTTTGTCCAATCATGTACCGTTCAAAGACAGTTTGACATTTTCCTTTTTTAGCTTGTACACTGTTAAAAACTTTGTGGTATGTTGAATCAACATTTGGTGCTTCAATAGCTGCAACCATAAGTTGGTGAAATCTCGTTCCAACATTTGGAGCTCCGGATAACACATAGCTCCAAGTTTTGGAACAAGGTTTCACCATCTTATGGTTGCAGCTATTGAAGCACCAAATGTTGGTTCAACATACCACACAATTTTTAACAGTGTATATTTACAATGATGAATGAAAGCAAGCTGGTTTATAGCTGAATTCCGATGCGTTTATTACATAAATTTATTTATTTTTCGATTGGGTTTTCATTAGATTGATTTGTATAACATTTGGACTTCTTTCGTTGTTATGTTTTTTATACAACATGTTTGATTTTAAAATTGATTTTTGTAAACAATCTTAAAAACTCGTACTACGTCTGGTACTTCAGCTAGTGTGTAATAAAAATGCAGTTTGACGCAACATGTACATATAACTACACTCTTCCGTCCGGTTCATCGTCATTTAATGTGTGGATTAGATTGGAATGTAACTTTACCTATGTAGCCACTTTAAAATGCGGTGTTGCCATATTTTTAAATCACGAGCCGCTGGCTTAAATGATTTCCTTGAATTTTAACCATACCCAGCAAACATAGAACTGTTGGCTACTTTTGTGGCCAATATTGGCATTTATGGCCAGTAATGGAACATCTATTGAACAGTATTGGCCCATTGTTGGATGTTTGAAGTACGGCATCACGTGGATTCAGGAATACTGGTCCAGTATTGGATCTTTGAAGTATTTTAGGGCTACGAAATAAAGATGGGAAATCTTTACTGGTCCGTTACTTCCAAACTGTTTAAAGTTCTAGTAAAACTGGATTTTCATTGGGCCATTTTTGTTCAACCGGCACACCTGTAGTTTTGTATATTTAACAATTAATGTTTGGCAACAGTAGGCGCAAATCTTCTTTGAGTTAGCTTTCATTCCTTCGTTTCCGCAAAGCTTTGTATACATACACAGAGCTAAAAGTGGCATACTTAGACCTTTGGTTAATGAAATCTGATGGTAAGTTTAATTACTCTTAATTAGTAATTTATATTTATTTCTAAATACTGTCATAGTTCTATTTTGATACACTTGTTGACATCGAAAACGTGCTTTCGAGTCGTTGTTGTTCGACGACAAGAACAAAAACAAAAGTAGTGCGTCATTGTTTTTGTTGTTTAAGAATTAATATTTCGAAATTAAACCTATATTTAAATGTAAATATTATGTATTGTACGCGCGTATAGATATTTGTTTTGTGTTTATTCAAGTTTTGTAATATAAACAACTAAAACTATGGAAATATCTTCAGTCTGTCGTCATTCTAGCAAAAATTTGCATCAAAGGATTTAATAATTAACATAAGTTATTCAATACTTATTACTATACAGTCTTTAATTAATCTAATTCATTAGAAACTATTTGAAAACACATTTAATTAAATAGATATCAAGGACATACCTGCCAACTGTTATGATTTTATCATATTCAGAACTATTTTTGAACATCGATATATATATAATGATTTTACCATAAAAATACGATTTTTTAGAACATCAGTTATTTTCACTAATTTTTCTTTCCCAAAAACATATCTTCCGCACAGGAACAACGCATGGGCCCACATAAATGGGAATAAACAGATAGAAAATATTGCATATTTAATAATACTTTTTTAAATACTCTATTCAAAACCTTTTATGGTAAAATTGTACAGTGGACGCCGCTTTATAACAATGTTTGATTTGCTCGTTTCGATTCTTATAAGCAATTGCTTATAGAAGAAATTATTCTTATAAGCAGAAATTTTGCTGGATTCAAGTTAAATATTGAAATTCAAGTGTATTAACAAATTTTTAAATCGCTTATTCAAAAATATTTGCAAATATTCAAAAAGAATATTTTGGAATTAGTAGTATTACCAAAAAAAAAAAATCTGACTGAAATAATATTTACTATTGCAGTTTTCCAGAAAGAGGAATTTCCTTTTTCTCCCAAAGAAAATTTTCAAAGGAATATTTCCCTGTTTCTCCCTTTCCGCAGTCAGGTTGTATTACAATACCCTATTCTAAAGAAAAGAATTGAGAATAATTATTCTTTGAACTAATTTTTTTTGTTGCTGAAGTAATCAGTTCTGTATAAAAAAAAATATTATAAATAAATTTCGCGATTCCTTAAAGCGAAATTTTGGTAGTGAGTGTTGACTCTAGACGCCGCTGGGTATCAATTTATTTGGTACTAACTTGGTTATCCTTCGACCCATTTCCATGAAAAAAAAAACTGTTGCCAAATTATACAAATGGAAGAATGTTACCATTATAATATATTATAAAATATAAATATTTTTAAAAGGGTTGTCAGGCATGTAAAATATTGTGCTGTCATCTAAAACAAATCCATTTTTTTAATTTTTTTCTATATAAAGTCTAATAAAGTGTGCAAAAAATTAAACATTGATAAATTTTTACAGCTTGTTCTGACTAAGATTTGAAAGTTGAGGATTTCTCATTTTATCACTTTATTAAGAAATGGCAGCCAATTTAGGAAAAATTTGAAAAAATCCCACTTTTCTAAAAAAAAAAAAAAAAAACTGACATAATTAGTTGAAAATGAAGCATTTTATTACATTTTAAAAGTTTAACATAAAAAAATTCAAAATTTATGTAGATCATTCTAAAATTCCATTATAACAAGAAAATATGTAAAAATGAAGGTCATGTTTTGCCATGTTTCACACAATAGGCCTGTTTTAGGATATAGGTAAAAATTAACTTTTTTACTGTCTGGCCACTGGCCAGTACATGGATATTTTTACTCGCCAGTGTTTTTCAGCTCTGACCAATAACGAATTTACAAATTCTTCATAAAAAAAATATGCGAAATTCGTCAAACGCTTGTGGAATAAACAGCGAAATTCGTCAAATGGTGTCGGGGAAGAAATCGCGACATTCGTCAAATGGTGTCGGGAAAGAAATCGCGACATTCGTCAAATGGTATCGGGAAAGAAATCAGGCATTACAGGAAAAACATTAATTTTGTCTAACTGTCGTGAAAAAATTCGAGAAATTTGTCAAATAGGTTCGGGAAAAGAAATCGCAAAATTCGTCAAATGATCTCGGGAGAAAAATAATGAAATTCGTCTATCAATCGCGTAACAGAATTTTAAAGTTCAAAAAATTGAAAAAATCGTGAAATTCGTTAATCGATAACGATAAATTGCGAAATTCGTCAATCGATAGCGGAAAACTCGGAAAATTCATTAATCGACAGTGGAAAAATCGCAAAATTCATCAACTGGTTTTGCGGGGAAAAAAATTCGAATATCGTCAAATGGCTTCGAGAAAAAAAATCACAATCCGTCAAATAATTTCTGGGAAAAATCGTGAAATTCGCCAAATGGTTTCGAAAATTTTCGAGCGACAGCGGGGAAAAAATCTTTTTCCATTCAATCATTGCAATTGGCGAGTGTGACTATTGAGTTTGACCAGTGGCTGCAATAAAGTCAATCGCCAAATTTTCAGTATCACTCGCCGATTCGCGAGTGGTGAGAGTTAATTTTGTCCTATATTTTTGGAGTAGATGGAACGATTGTTAATGTTTTTTATTTTTTGAAAAAGTTGGTTTAATTTTGCTGTTGTGTGAATAAAAGTGTTAATTAGTGTGATTTGTTAATATGTATATGCAGCTATGCCGGGGATCCGCTATAGCACATCATTTAAGCAAAAAATTGGAGAAGGGGTGCATTTTTTACCTGCATTTCAAAAACCTAGCTGATTTTTGCAATTTATGTATAGATGTTTGTTTTTTCAATTTACGGATAAGAATTTCTGATTTTTTAAGTCTCATTTTTTGGGTTTGCTTATTACGACATGCTTATTTGACCTGCGCTACGTTTGCTTATTCGTTTAATGTGATTGTTATATTTTTTATTTTTTGAAAAAAGTTGTTTTAATTCTGCTGTTGTGTGAAAAAAGTGTTAATTTGTGTGATTTTTTAATATGTATATGTTTCAAAAATGAATCGGTGCTTTTTTAGGTAGATTTCGTAAAAAATACTACCTATTGCATTTTCCCCTAAGTTGGAATTTTTGAAAAATTTTTGCAGATCTACGGCTATCATGACTCCCAGAACCCAAAACCACCTCCAGTTTAAAACTATCTATCTATCTATCTATCTATGTCACCTTTTTATGGACACGAAAAATCCAATAATTCTGCACAAATATCTTCCAAAAACATAAAATCAAGGGGCATAAAATCTCGGTCAAGTTCGTTAATGGGTAAAATCGAAGCAAGGGGAGGGCGGGGGCTTTTTGTGAAAACAGAAAAAAACGCCATAATTTATGAATTATTATACGTATCTAATCCGTTTAAAGTTCCTATATCCCAAGTGTAGATAATTGGCCGTCAATAATCAACCCAACTCAACCCAACCCGTTTAAAGTTATTATTACTCCTAGGAAAAGGGCCGAAAATTTATGTATGACAGATTTTTGATATCATTAAAAATGGCTCCAAGGAGGAGGGGGGGATGGGGGGTTTTAGAAGAAAAAAATTCATAACTTTGTTAATTCACAATATATCAAATCCGCTTAAATTTTTTATAAATATTCTCAATATTATCTAAAAGTTTTGTACTGATAAGTTTTTTATAGAACCCACCATTATAGCAAAAAAAAAAGATAAATTCTTGCCGGTTCCGCCTGCAAACAAGTTAGGTTTCAAAGTGGGTTTTTCATCGGTTCCGCATCATGGCAAAAAAGTCATTTCTTCCGTAATTCCCAACAAACAGGCGCCCCACGGTCTGCGTCTTCCGAAATCTACCTGTGCCTGTAGGCCGAGCCGTCAGGGATTTTTTTTTAATATCAGTATATTTAAGTTTTTACCGTTTGCTCAGTAGGACCCTCCCCTCTCCCTCCCATTTTTGCGCATTTAAATGCCTACTTATGATTAAAATTTCTTTATTTTGCTTGAATTTCTTTTTTTTATTATGTTTAATCTCTTAAAAAATTTCAATTTTGAAATATATAGAGATTAAACATAATAATAAAAAAAAGGAATTCATGCAAAATCATGAAATTTTTAATCAATGACCACTTGGCGACAAAAACTTGTTGGCCAAACAAACTTGTCCGCCAAACAAGATAGCAGACTGAGGGCGAAAGATACATCTGTTCACAGGAATCTAAGCTGCTAATGTTATGTGTTCTAAATGTGCTGTGTCCACACTTTCTCATGTTTTATTTTGTTTTTTCTTTTTTTACTTATTTTCTTAATATAATTTTTTATTTTACTAATTTACACTTTATTTTATCTTTACTTAATTGATGATGGACTAATATTTTGAATTTTGCATGTGACATATGGGGAATTATTATGCTATCTGATCCAATTTTTTTACAAAATATGTATTAGTATTAAAATTATAAATTTATTTTATGCAACCTTATTAATGATAGGCGAAAGCAATGGAGGGGGTTGATATAATATGTGTAATGTCCAAATTATATTTGAATATTAAAATCTTATTTTTCTAAATCAACAGATGGAGACTATTATAAGCACGAGTAAGGGCAAGAGATTTGAGATAATTTTGTTATTCAGAGCAGAAGAGTCGGAACAAATGCATAACGCCCTGAAAACAAAGTAAAGGGATACCACTTTTTGCTGAGAGGGATGGTTTGAAAGAGTATAATAACGGAGAGATACAGGAAAGGTTTTCTATAAACAAAGGTGTTTCGAAACCTAGACATTAAAGAAAGGAAGAGGATTATTCTCTTCGACTTCGAGAGTAAATTAAATACAAGGATCCTGTGTGTTGTGAAAGTCTCAAAATCATAGCTTGAAAATTCTGAAAATTATCGTCGATAGAATAAGCTCGAAATCCGTTGTTCCCAAAAGGAAGCAAAAATATGAAGGGTTGTATCCAAATATAGTAGCACGTGCAATATTGTGTATGCTATCTGGGCACTAATCAACAAATATTTGATACAACCACTCATCTTTTTGCTTCTTTTTGGGAACAACGGATTTCGAGATTATTCTATCGACGATAATTTTCTGAATTTTCAAGCTATGATTTTGAGACTTTCACAAAAGTTGCTCTATATACTTAGCTAATACATTATGCATATTATATTTTGATTGCATTCGTGCAGGCGCACTGAAAAATGTTTTAGTAAACCTGGTCATTTTTCATCCAATTTTTATTATTTTTATATTCTGATTACAGAGTGTTATGTACAGTGTTGTTTGTCATATTTTCTTAAAATAACTTTTTTTATATTAAGAACTCTGCAAATTATAAGCAAAAAAACTAGGCGAAATTTGGGAGTGTTTTTATAAAAACCTTAATTTCTCTACGAGTATACATGCTATCCTCATATAAATGAACACAGTATATTACAATAAGCCACTTATTAATAATATCGAGTTTGACTGGTCACCTTTGGCAATATACTGTATATCTGTGTACATATATGTATGTATATATATGTGTATGTAGATATTTTTGTATCTATGTATGTGTGTGTGTATATATACTTGTATATAAATCACTGGCACCTGGCTATCCGAAAAGTACCAATATGCGCATGAAAGTTATTTATTTTTTTACTTCATTTTAAAGAAGTCATGGAAAAGCAGCATCAAAACTGAAAAAATATGAAGTTTCGAGTGATGTTGATTAGGGATGCACCGAATATACGATATGTATTCGGTATTTGGCCATATTACCAAATATTCGCCTTGGCGGAATATTCGGTTTGACCAAATATCGAAATACTCGGCCAAGCCGAATACTTAAAAAAATATTTTTTAAAACCCATAATTTCTACTTTTAACTGTCAATTAATAAAGATATTTAAAAAAATTAGAAATAAAATCATATTTCAATGAAAGAGAATGCTTTAACATTATTTATTCCCTGTTTGAAAAGTGTCACTTATGATGACCTTCATACAAATTAATGATGTACAAATAAATGAAAGTTCCTGAATATTGTCTAGTAAATAATGTTTCTTGCTTTTTTGTAAACATCATGTTTCTAAACAAAATCGAAAACAACTTTCACATGCGATAATAATCATCAAGACAGACAATGTTTTCCAGGAAATCAGAATTGAAACACACTTATTCAGTCAGAAATAAAGTTGATCTCACTCCAGGTTAAATTTGATTTTTTTTGTTACATTAATAATATTGAAGATATTGTAACTATATTTTCAACATAGTTACTTTGATTTCTGTTAATCATGATAAGCGATAAGTACTGGAAAATGCCACCATTCATATCTAAATAACACTGAGCTAGATATTCTTTTATTCAGAGTGCAGCTGACAGTAATACTTATACTGTGTCAATGGCCAAAATTCAGCCACTTCCAATAGTATCATCATATTTTCTACAATCAAAATTTCAAAATTAATACAATGCAAATATCGCTAAAATATCTTCATTGTTTTTTAAAGTTTAAACCAAAATTTCAGTTTCAGCTTGCGGCGACACACTCTGTGTTTTTGATTGAATGTATTGTATTTTTGATGGAATAAGTGGATTGAGATAATGTTTCTTGCTCAAAAAATGTTTGTCTTGACCACGTTATCTACACAGGAAGTTTGTTCCAAAATGTATGAACACCGTGTATGTTTACAACCTCTGAATATGATCGCCCATTCCAGACACCTGCTCTCTGGTTCATTTAACTTTTTTGCCAAATCAAAAGGAGCAGGAAAGTTATTCCTGCTGATTTGCCAGCATTTTAATATTGTTATTGTTTTACTTTAGTTCCTTCCTGACAAGTAAACACTGCAAAATGTTTCTTCTAATTCATTAAAAAATTTTCTTTGGTTTTAAAGTATTTGTTATATATATAAGTATATATATTTTGTAAGTATATATATATATAGTAACAATATTTGTTATATATATAATGTATGTTATTATTTTAAGGCACATGTTTGTTGGGTTTATTTCTCAAATTAGATTCTATGAATGTACCTCTACCTACAAAATGTGATTCAGTTGTTTCACAAGCAATGTCACATTATTTCTGTTAGCAGAGTGACTGGCATTTTGTGCGAAAATGTCACAATATTAAGTATTTGGCTGTTTCTAAATATATTGACAAAATAATTGATAAAAATTCACCCCTTCCTATCATGGATTTTTAAATTTATTATTTTTTGAACCAAAATAATTATTCTTTAATTTAAATTTAAATGATAATCATTTTAAACTACTGTTTTTAATTCATATCATCAAAATAATACACTATATTTCCAATGATGATTGGTCACTTGCGATTTTAGACGTTTTGTTAAATATCTGGAAAGATACATGAGGAATTATCCTGAAACTTCCGGAGTGTAAACAACATGATTGACGTCATATATTTCCGCGAAGATTTTTTCCCGAAATCCCATAAGGGGCCGTCAACAAATTAAAGAAAAACAAATATATTTTGGATAACCCTGTAAAAACTAATATTGCAAAAGCATTCAAACTGTAGATTATGAATCAAATTATTATCAAATTGTAGATTATTATCAAATATAGAATGAGAGACACTTCATTCTTATTATGTCAACTTTCATAAGCTAGTATATTTGGATACAACCCCTCATCTTTTTGCTTCCTTTTGGGAACAGCGAAATTCGAGCTTATTCTATCGGCGATTACTATCAGAATTTTCAAGCTATGTTTTTGAGACTTTCATAAATATTGGTCTATACATTTAGCTAATATATTATGCACAGTATATTTTGATTGAATTCGCGCTTGCGCAGTGAAACAATATTTAGTAAACCTGCTCATTTTTCATACAATTTTTATTATTTTTTAATGCTGATTGCAAGGTATTGTGTACAATTTTATTTGTCATATTTTCTGAAAACAACTTGTTTTCATATTACAAACTCTGCAAATTATAAGCAAAAAACTTAGTAAAATTTGGGAGTGTTTTTATAAAAACGTGAATTTCTCTTCGAGTATACATGCTATCTTCATAAAAATGAACCCAAATTATTACAATAAGCCACTTAATCATAATCTACAGTTTGAATGCTTTTTGCAATATTAGTTTTTACAGGGTTATCCAAAAGATATTCGTTTTTCTTCAATTTGTTGGCGGCCTCTTATGGGGTTTCGGGAAAAAATCATCGCGGAAATATATGACGTCACTCATGTTGTTTACACTCCGGAAGTTTCAGGATAATTCCTCATGTATCTTTCCAGATATTTAACAAAACGTCTAAAATCGCAAGTGACCAATCATCATTGGAAATCTAGTGTATAATAACACGTAATTTTATTAAACATTAAATTGATTTGCAGAAAGTTTTTGGTTTTATATAAGTCTGCCGATTGATGAATTTTGCAATTTTTTACATGAATGATTGAAGAATTTTGCGAGGTTTTTTTTTTTCTGATGTTTGCCTGACAAATTTTGCACTTTTCTGGTGATCGACTGATGAATTTTGCACTTTTTTAATAAAACTTGAATGATGAATTTCGTTGAAATTGAGAATTTGAAATGTTCTGCAAAGATACCCACTGTTCTGCGACATACGTCACACTTTTAACCATATTCTGCTTTCGGTAAAAACTACTTTCTAGGGAACATTTATATAATTGTTGATGTCAATTCTGGCAAGAACTAGTATCTCAATTTATGAAAAGTGAAACAGATGAAGAAATCTGTCTGGTGGATATCCCCGGGTTTGATTGCTCTCTGAAGATCACGAGTGTGTAGTTTTATTGTGTATTAAACGACTACCATGAGTGATCTTCTGTAAGCAAGTAAAGTTTGATGTTCTTTTGTGCTAGCGGCTACTTTTGAAAATATTACCTTGATTGAAATTTTACCTTGAAGATCTGCAATCTATCGATAGAATAAGAGTATCGCTGCTGTGCCGAAAAAGAGGAAAATGAAGTAAGTTTATTGAAGTAACATCAAAAATAATATTGATGTGGACACAAACTACTTTTTTTTGTATATATACTAAATTATCTAGCTAATCATTACTTAGCTAAATTACGTTTTCCTAAAATCAGCATCATAGTTTTGATTAGTTTGCGGTAGTGAAAATCAAATTTTGATAGTTTCATTCTGAATTATCCTGTGGTTCATCGATAAACATTTCCTTTTTTAAAAATTCTTCTGCAAATTAATTTTAGGTACTTTGTTGTTTTAATGTCCCTCTCCCATACACTTAATAAGTGTAATTAATACTATGAACACACTAAAGCTAAACAAAACTATTCTGAGCTATGATGTCATACACTCACGCACAGTTTCTTAATTTTTAATCGGATATAAAAAGGAAAAAAGTCGCCAAACATCTCTGCGTGAGTGTAACACATCTGTTCCTTATTTTGATTATTATACATTTTCATACATTAAATTTTCAAAAATTATGTTTCTAACTCTGGTTTTCATGGTGAAAACCAAATTTTGATAATTGCATTCTAAACTATCCTGTGATTCATTGGTGACCATTTCATTTATATAAAAATCCTGTTGCAAATTAAGTAATTTTAGGTACTTTGTTGTTCTTATTCACTATAATTTCTTTATATCTCTATTAATAATTATTGTATGTTCAGAAGATTGGCTTCATATTATGCAGAAAAATGTGCACTACTCATTGACCTCAAAATCGAATTTTAGACCATATTAAAGGCGACTGCTTCGTTTGCGTTTAAGGGGAAAATTATAATTTTTAAACATTTATAATATGGACTAAAATTTGATTACAATATTGTAATCAAATTTTAGTCCCTATTACAAATGTTTAAAAAGTATAAATTTCCTTATTAAAATTATACACCTTTTAATATGGTCTAAAATTCAATTTTGAGGTCAATGAGTATAGTGCACATTCTGCATAATATGATCTAATTACTTTTATTATTGGTCCAATACATGTCCTATAAAGTACTGAAAAATACTAGGTACCGATTTAAATAGCCTTCATTGGGCCAGCTAAGTAGATTCAATCATGTATGGCCATTCCTTATTGGGCCAATATTTGCCCTTTGAAGCATTCGTGAAATTGTGATGAAAATAAAATTTCCCACATTGGGCTTTTTACTTGCGCTTTAAGTAATGATAAATACATATACTGGACCAACAATCTTCCATTTATGCAATTATTAATGGTATTGGCATTACGGTATCTGCCCAGTATATGTCCGCACTTAAGGGCCAATGAATTAAAGACGGCCACTTTTTAAACGGTGCCATTACAGCTAACGGGTAATAGGGCAGCGTTGTAATTTTTGGTACAAACGCATTGGCCCTTTTCTGGGATATGCTGGTCATGTTTGCTGGGTAGGTTTCTGTAAGGGTGTGGGATTTATTGATGATCCCGGACTTCGGTGTTTGTTAAATAGTTTACCAGTTGCATCTGCCTCAAATTTATCTCTATTCTTAGCGATTGTAACTGTCATTTGGATATCTGTTTTAAACACTCTCTTATCCCGTATTTAGACTTAAACTACATTTTCAAACTTCAAGTCATCCTTTTCGATGAATTTGATTTGTTTAAAGCTTAATATGGCTTAAGACATTATTTCAAGGTAGTTGAACCAAAAAAGAAAATTAAAAACATTCCAGTTATTTGGAATAAATTAGGTATATATTTTGATTTGTATTTTAGTAAACGTTCTAAAAATGCATGTGTAAAATGCAAGGGTAGTACCTCTTTTCTACACTTACTCTTTATAGAATTTCCTTTTGCGTTCCCACGTGTTCAGAAATTAGCATTTTGTGTTTGTTGCTTAAGTTTTTCACACTAGTGTATAATATTTATAATAACTTAAAAACAAATGTGTACAAAGCAAGTAGAAAAATCAAAGATATAAACTAGTTTATTTTGTCTCACAAAAGCACAATTTAAATTTTATTTGGAAGTATTTGTTTGTTTTATTATATTTATAAGTTTACTTAAAATTTTAAAATTAAAGAAAAAGAAACATAGCAACGCATTTTTTATCTTTACTTTGAACAAATGAAAAGAAGTGAAATCTCAAACATTGTGTAGGTAAATTCAATCACAAATATCTTTCAGAGAAATATTATCTCACAGAGATATATTTTAAATCAAAACCAGTGACATTATTGAAAATACGAAAATAAACTTTTTACTGCTATTTTTTATCAGAATTCCGACTTAGGTTTCTGAGAAAGATTTTTCTATCTTAGATTTTTTTAAACGCTTTTACTTACGAAATCTGTTTTCCTGTATCAAAACTTTTGTTTGATAAGAACTCCTGTTTTAAGCTTCTGTTTTTAAAATTTGCGTTATTGAAAGTTGTCTTTTGAGTAGTAAAAGAATATTTTTTTTTGATGTATTGAAACTATAATTCGCTTTATCAGTGTCAAAAAAATTCAATAATTCTTCTCAAAAGCAGCTTATGTTTTCCGTTATATTTTTATATTGATACTGTATGGAAGATATTTTGTTTTTGAATCTTATAGTGATATAAGACAAATGGTAACATAATGTAGTTTGTTCTTTGATTTTGCCAGTCTTTGAAAATATTATCTGTTACAGAATTAAGTTAGACAGTTTATCTTTGTACAATATGTCGAAGAAATTTAACCAATTGCTATAATTTCTTTTCTAATAAAAGTACAAAAGTAAAGTATCGTTAAATAGTTTGAAAATGAACTGCAATGCAGGTAGTTTTATTTTGAACTTATAATGTTAATTTCATTTTTAATAGTTGGAAAACGAATTACAATGCAGGTAGTTTTGTTTTGAAGTTCTAATATTAATTTCATTTTTAATAGTTGGAAAACGAACTGCAATGCAGGTAGTTTTGTTTTGAACTTTTAATGTTATATTCATTTTTAATAGTTGGAGAACGAACTACAATGCAGATAGTTCTGTTTTAAACTCCTAATGTTAATTTCATTTTTAATAGTTGGAAAACGAACTGCAATGCAGGTATATTTGTTTTGAAACTCCTAATGTTAGTTTCATTTTTAAGAGTTGGATAACGAACTGCAATGCAGGTAGTTTTGCTTTGAACGCCTAATGTTAATTTTATTTTTAATATTTGGAAAACGAACTGCCATGCAGGCAGTTTTGTTTTGAACTCTTAATTTTAATTTAATTTTTAATAGTTTAAAAATGAACTGCGATGCAAATGAAATCATCTGGTGACTTTTCACAAAGGAGTGCGATGATGACTTCACCATAGAGTGTCGATCACCGGAAAGTCACCATGCGACTTCATTGTGAAATTATTTGGCGACTCATCACAATGCAATGCTCACAATGACTTCAAAGTTCAGTCTTCAACTGACAGTGACTTGAGAATCACAAGGTGATTTCATTGTAATGTCACCTGGTGACCTATCACAAAGCGACAGTCACAGTGACTTTTCAGTGTTAACAATCATTTGAGAGTAATAATGAGACAGTGAAATATCCCATATTTTGATTCACCGTAGCGATTGTGACACTTCTAACCATGTGTGACGTCAAGGGGACTTCACATCGACTGGCCGTGCTGTTAGGGTAGTACCTCTTTTCTACACTTGCTCATTACAGAATTTCCTTTTACGTACTCACGTGTTCAGAAATTAACATTTTGTGTTTATTGCACACCAGTTCTGCACACCAGTGTATATGGAATAAGAATTATTTTAAACTAAATTTATAGCTTTATAGTTCACTTTATATTGAGTTTTATTTCCAATAACGAACATTGAAACCATTGTTTTACATTTATAGTTTACACTCACTCTGTGCAAATATTAATTGAATTTTGTCTTTAGTTGACAAAAGTTTTAATTTAAACCAGGGGGCGCAGCCCCCTTCCAGCTACGCTCGCCAACTACTGTCCAGACACCACAGACTATAAAAACACACTAATTTGCTTCGTTTAAAAAAGATTACCCGATTACGGAAGATTGAATTACGTTATCACGAACAGGAAGATATTCTGTAATTGGTCTTCATTTCCCTTTGACTGAAGAAATTTTTGATACTTAAATCCGAATTAACCGCTTTCGCGACAGATGACTCATTTTTCGTGATATAATAAGTAAGATTAAATACATATTTGAAAATAAGCTTGTATAAAATGATTATTTAAAAACAGTCGCTGTCTCCCGTACTTTTATAAATACACTATCAGAAAATCGTTTAAATAAGACGTTTTAAATGTATCGTTTAAAGTATGACGTAAATTTTACCATTAAACGCTTTTCGCACATAATATTTTATTTATTTTAATATTCCATTTTCTTTTCTAATATTCAAATGAAAATATATTTCTCATTTGAAAAGCAATTGTTGTGATGATTTTCTTAGATTGGATTTATTTTACCGAAGCGATTGTGTTTAACGATAAATTAGAATATTCTTTACGAGCCGTAACTTCATACATTATTTGCGTTGAAAATGCTAATAATACATACAGTGGTGGCCAAAAGTGTGGACATTTTTTGAAAGTTTCATGTTTTTCAACTTTGTGTGCTTGTAGAATATATTAATTTTCACTTAAATACAAACGTTTATATATCAAATTAAAGATAATTTAATGTAGAATTTAATAATAAAAACAGTATTACAATACCTGTATTACAAATAACGTTATGCAACTAATAGTAAGATCTATCTTAGATTTGCATTTTTTTAAAGTGATACTTACACAATCAATACTTGTTAGGAAAACCCTTATTTTTTAAGACAGCTTCACAGCGTCTTTTCATCGAGTGAACGAGTGTTTGGAGTTCATCTTTCGTAATCACATGGTGCCAAGAATCAATTATAGCTTCAATAAGTTGTCTTTTATTGGATGGACGTTTTTTTCTTACTAGAATTTTCAAACGTCACCACAAATTTTCAATTGGATTGAGATCAGGGCAGTTTCCAGGCCATGGTAATATATCTATGCCTTTATTTTGAAACCATGTTTTGCATACTTTTGCTGTGTGGCATGGAGTTGAATCCTGCTGAAAAATAAATGGTGCGTTGTTGGGGAAGAGATCCCTGAAGGAAGGTATCAATTTTGGTTCCAGCACAGTTTCGATGTATTTTTTGGCATTCAGGATGCCATCAATCACTTGAATTCGGCCCACACCATCTGCAGACATACATGCCCAAATCATGACATTTGTTGGGTTTTTTGTAGTTGCTTCAATGCAATCAGGATGAAGTGCTTCTCCTACTCTACTTCTCACGTATTTTCTACCATCCCTACCAAAGAGCGATATTTTACTCTCATCGCTCCAGATTACTTGCTTCCATTGATTTTCTGACCATTTAATGTGTTCTTTTGCCCACTTAACTCGTTTTTTGCGTTGCTTTTGATTTAAATGTGGTTTTTTCCTTGGAATTCTAGCTTGTAGTCCAAATCCTGATAACCTTCTTCTTATTGTTCTTGAACTTACTGCAATACTCGCTCAGTCGACTGATGACATTTTTTTTATCTTGAAGGCATAGCCGTTTAATTGTTCTATCGGCAGTAGCACTTGTGCATTTTTCCCGGCCTGATTTGGCCTTATTTTCCACTGATGTTGTTTTTTCATAACGTAAACAGAACTTTCGTACACCAGAACAAGTCACTGAACCACCAACTTGTCTTGCAATTTCAGCATAAGAGAGGCCATTTTCTCTCAATATGACAATTCGGCTTCTTCTTGTAGATGTCCAATTAGTTCTTCTTGTTGATGATATTGTTTAAAATTAGTTTAATTAAAAAAAAGGACTTTAAATATTCAAAAACAGCAATACTCTATTTAATTGTACTAGTATGCATCATTCCGCAAAATATTTTCTCAATAATAACTCTTTTACCATCCAAATAACCTAAACTATAGTTACAGACATTTGATTGGTCCTCAGAACAGTGTTTGTGATTGGCTAGTACGCTTTTATTACAAAACACGTCTTTATTCAAAACGATTTGTGTTTGTTTGTTCTACTAAAATGAGCATAACTTTTTGTAATACAGATATTGTAATACTGTTTCTATTATTAAATTCTACATTAAATTACCTTCAATTTGATATATAAACGTTTGTATTTAAGTGAAAATTAATATATTCTACAAGCACACAAAGATCAAAAACATGAAACTTTCAAAAAATGTCCAAACTTTTGGCCACCACTGTAGTTCGAAGATCCAGGGGAAAGCCAGATATAAATATTGAATGAAGACGAAGTCATCTCAGCTGAAAGATTTTCTTTATTGAGACATATAGATAGATGTAAGGTGGTGAGAGAGGGTGGTTTCAATATCGGAGCAATCAATCGGTTGTTGGCAGGCACAGAGTTCGAAGTGATCTTATCTTTTCGGTAATAGATTTCCTTGCCAACATTCGATAAGCAGTGAGCCAACAGATCCATGACACATAGAAATATTTCTTTGTACGTTACAAATAATTAAAATAAATATTTGAGTGAGAGGATTGAAACGGTTACCACATTTGGCGAAATCGAAATTTTAGTGGAAAACTACAGGCAACCCCATTGGAATGCATTTTAGACAAAGGAAACAGGCTAACTCGCAGCTGGGAAATTGCATTATTTTGCACAATTGTTTATGAACGGAAAGGGCGTAGGGCGGCCATGCGGCTGTAAAAATGAACATCTGGACAGCATTTAATAAAAATTGCATTTTCTATGAGGGAAGGAAATAACGTTTAAGGTTTTAGAATAAAGAGATATTTTAATTTACAGAATATTAATTAATGTATTAATAATTAGGTTAGGACGATATTAATTTTGAATAAAAATATATATAAATGATTTATATCATATTTGTAAATTTTATTTCTGGGCTCTTTAAAATTTGGCAACAGCAATATGATACGTTTTTTTTTAAATTATGAAATAAATCTTTATTTAGAAAATGATTTTTTTTTTCCTTAATTAGACAAATTAAAAAAAGGATTTGACACTGTACACCACAATTGTGTCAAGTATGTACGTACAAAAATATCTGAAATTGCCATGCATAGTTTTGATTCTATTAAACTTTTGTAAGTGAAGAATCTTGACCGACATTAACATTAAATAGCAGTTAAAATTATTCTTCGGTTTAATAACTGTCTGCGCCTACGTGTTTATCATACATTTCTCTATACAACTACCAGTTTTCATGTTTTTATATACTTTTTTTTAAAAATCTAAACCAAGAATGAGCCCCGGTGACAATAAATTTAATTACGGCAGCAGCGACAGTGGCAGTGTTAGTTGCTTTTTTTTTTAGAATAAAGGAATAATACTGGATACCTCGATATTTAAAAGGTTTCTAATTTTCAGTTTTCAAATTGAGGTTAAGTTTTAGCATTACCACTTAACCAATTATTAAAAATTAATAATTCTACCCAGTTTGAACTGTAATTCTAAAAGGCTGCCAATCTTTTAAAAGACACAGGGAAAGAAACTTCAAGTATGAGTTGTCGGACGAACATACTTGTCAGCTGTGGCGCAGGCAAGGTGGGTGTCGAAATGCTCTGGATATCATTAACTTTATAAGATTTTTCACCTTTTTTATCAGCTGAAATTACTGGGAATAGGTAAGGCAAAGAAGATTTCTTTAAAACACTGGTACTAAGATCATTTAGACCCCGGTACACTGTAATATCACTTGAATAGATAAAGCTAGAATTGTGAATCAAGTGTATTCTTACAGTCAAACGACTATGTGCTATAGAAATACAATAACGTCAATGACTATATTACAAAATTTGGAAATTATCGACATGCCTCAAAAATGTTTGGCAGATAGAAAAAAAAAACCATGACAATTAACAAAGTGTCGCACTTTTCATTTATTATAAAGTGACATTTTACATGTACAAATAACGTTTTTTGAAAATCTGAAATATTAATTGTCTAGTAACCGAACATAGCACTTAGCTTAAACACCCCAATATTCGGTGCTAGAAATATGACATTTTTAAAAAGATGAATATTTTCAGTAAAACTAATACATGTAAACAAGTTACAATTAAAGTTCTTGTCAGCTAAATTATGCTCAATATGCCTGGAAGTAGCAGCACTGCGAATGCGCTAACATGCATTTACATACAAAGCTGCAGATGATGGACACTTTGATCGTACATACTCGAATTTCTTATTACAAAGAATCTGGTGCTAAAGTCGAACTCATATGATAACGCATAGTCTTTTTATTATACGAGTTAAGCTCAAAAAGTTCCCGGAATAGGTCAATTGCAAATTATTAAAAAAAAAATAACAATAATTTTACCTTATTGGCCTTCAAAGTACTTTCCTCCTGCACCCACACACTTCTTCCAGCGTTCGTATAACTGTTCAAAACACTCCTTAAATATTTTTTTGAGACGTCCTTCAGTAGCTTCGTCGCATTTTCGATCACCTCATCTGAATCCATAAAATTGTGTCCCTTCAATTTCATTTTCAGCCGTGGAAAAAGGTAAAAATCCGCTGTTGCTATGTCGGAAGATAAAGGAGGGTGTTCCCGAGTGGTAACACTGTGTCTGGAAAGATAATTTTTCACTATCAGAGCGCGATGTTGTGGAGCATTGTCGTGTAAAAGAAACCAATCGTTTGTTGCCCATTTTTCAAGTCGTTTTCGTCTGATTGCATCTCGTAGTCGTTTAAGGATCCCCGGGTAAAGTTCTTTATTGACAGTTTGGCCTTCAGGAATAAATTCGTAGTGAATGAAGCCTTTGTAATAAAAAAACACCTCCAATATAACTTTTCCTCAGCTTTCGTCCAAGCGAATTTTTTCCTTTCTTGGTGATGTTTTCGCTTTCCATTCACTTGACTGACGTTTTGTCTGAGGATCGTAAAGAAGTATCATTCAAAGTATCATTAAAGTATCAGTAAAGTATCATTTTCTCATGGCATGGTTTCCGTATTCATTGTTCAGCCTCTCGAGCGTCTCAGAAGGTGATTTCTCGAGCAAAACGCAGAATTTGATGCTTGCACGCTGCTCTAAAGACGACGTTTCAAAATCAGACGAATGAAAAATCCGCTTTGTCAGAAATAATCCGCAGCTAATGCCGACATTACCGGAAATTAATTCCAGATGCCTGGGTGTTTTCCTTATCAGTGGTACCAGCCTCTAAAAAAGATATTTTCCCTCCAACAAACACCTGCTTGAATGTAGGCTACAATTCCCAGAATTTATTGACTCTACCTCGTAGGTCAACACTTCTTCTACAATTCTAGATTGATCAATAAAAGATATATTTGAGTGTATCAGGAATTCAGTTCTGCACATGGATATGTGCCTTTTGGGGGAATTCTGAAAATGGGGATTTGAATTTGACATTTGAAGAGGGGTGGTTTGAGTTTATAGTTATAGTTGTAGTCTTGATTGATCCACATTTTATTCACAGAAGCAGACAACACATACAGGACTTGACAATTACATAAAATGTGGTTGATGATGACGGAATAGACACAAGGAAATAACAACACTGAAAAATTACAGCCGGCACTCCACAAAGAATGTGCAGTGGAGTTGACGGGAGTCGAACTCGCCATCCTCTCCTACGCTTCTCAAGCGATTAGCAGAGTGGTGTCTTAACACTCGGCCACAGAGGGCTGAAAATGGGGTTGATATTATTTATTTTTTAAGTGATGTTAAAGTTAAATAAATGAATAAATACTGAAGTAGGACGGGTATGACATCAGTAGCTCTATGATATGCTCACAGGTATTTAGTTAATAAAGTGACAAAGTTTTAAAATAGTCAGTTCTGCAATAACAGTTTGTTAAATTAAGGGTCAAATTTATAGCGACAGGCTGTATGGATTTATGGTTTGAAGCCAAGTAATGATGAATGTATTACTTTGTGATCTTTAATAGTGCAATTATGTTTTTCAGCTCACAAAGTTGTATATTTTCAATAAGTATGGTTTTTTGTTTCATGAGCACGAGCAGTAACGTGACAAACTTGATGATTTGAAACTTTTTCATGCGACAGTAAAAAAGTGAAATTTACAGACTGATCCAACTATGCTACTTTGCACTCTGTCAGTGAGCAGATGTTCATCTTAGGCCTGTATGTACATATTTTGCGATTGTATCAAAATTCAAGGGAAGCGAACAGGGACCGATTTTCCCGTTAGACCACTTTACATAGAATGACAGCGTAAAATACTTTTGAAATAAACTATTTTTTGAAACATTAATTATGAATTAATAATGCTATTAATAAAATTTTACAATTAGTAATATATACTCAATATTCACCAATAAATCCCACACAATCTATCCTTCCCACTCACTAAATACATTTTTGTTTACATCTAAATGGTAGTTGTGAAGTTACTAGCAAATATGCAAATTCAGCAACTTTAATGGGTCGTTTTTACGATTATTTCAATTAAGTTGAAAATATCCTTATTGTCATTATGTGTATGCTAATCTCTAGAAAATTAACGGCGTGTTTATGATTTTCCTTAATAATTACTTTTGTTAGAAAATTATTGTTATATCACTGTGTTAAAAAATTGACCTAAATTATCACCCAATCTTTAAAATGATTTTCACAATATTCACGCAGTCACATAACACCTTTTAAGTTATATTTAATGTACTTTTAATACAGAGCAATGCAAATGTCTATTTTCAGTACATAAAGCATGACAAATCTGATAAAATAAAAAATTATAGGTGATAATATTGTTATATTAATGTTCGTATAAAAATAAGTATGTATTTCATACCTAAGGAAGATTATATATTTATACAAAATTATTCAAAAGCAGGGTCAATAAAGAAGCTTTATCTTGCGACGGCAATTTTGATGCAAACAGCTTCAATATTTGAACAACTCTCTCCTGAACGGCAGTTAGATTTATTTTCCAATTTTTCTTCTTAATATTTTCTTTAATTACGGAACTTTTAGACCTATCTTGAATCCAAAGTTAGGGATCACAACTAGTGGTAATATTAATTCTTGATCAAAATTTTATAATATTATCCTTTCAATCTGATAGTTCACATTATAGAATAATATATATGGACAATTCCCTAAAATTCTCATAAGAAATTTTTTCTCAAATTTTATTTATTTTTACACAATGTTTACATATTTTTTTATTTATAGATTTAGATTAGTTATGTAGTGCATGTATCAGTTAAGTTATGTCCTTTGACTGAATATTACAGCAACGTAAGACAAACAGAATCTTTTCTAAAATAATAATAATAATTTTGGTGTTCAGTTGAATACTTACGTAGAAGCATATCAAATGTCTGTTTTATAGACACGGGCAGAAACTTTCACCAGGTCTTCGATAGCACATATGGAATCTTTTCTCAAATATTATTTATTTTTACTTATTTTTACACAATGTTTACTTTTTTGTTATTATATTTAGATTAATTATGTAATCTATGTATCAGTTAAGTTATCTGCTTTGACTAAATATCACAGTAACGTAAGACAAACAGAATCTTTTTTTAAATAATAATAATAATTTTGGTGTTCGGTTGAATACTTACGTCGTACGAGTACATTTTGTTGTTTTAGCAAAATTGGAGTAAAATTGCACCATTTTACTTCAATTAACAAAACATTTTGCTGACGATGCAAAATTTTTTTTTGGAATTGAAAAAAAAAAAAAAAAAAAAAAAAAAATTGTTGATTCAAACAAAATTTTTATTGACCCATATTTAAACAAAAAATTTGTTTAAATATAGGTCAATGGAAATTTTATTTGAATCAACAAATTCTTTTTTTTTTTGTTGAAAACCACTTTTTTTTGCATTTTCAAAAAAAAATTTTGTATCGTCAGCAAAAATGTTTTGTTAATTGAAGTAAAATGATTCAATTTTACTCCAATTTTGCTAAAACAACCAAAATGTACTCAACAAAAATCTTTTGTAGTTTTAATAAATTCCTTTTTCTGAGTGTAAGTATCATGTTCATAATCTTGTAATTTCTTTATACTCAGATATAAAATTTTATGTTTTTTCATTTAAGAGGTATAATTTAGTTTATAAACTACAATAAAAAATTCAAACTGCAACATATAATAATTTTTTTTAGTTTGAGCATTTCATGTCCACCTAAACACGTCAAGGCTGCCACTGGTGTTTACTTTTTTATTACTTTTTCTGAAATTTTTTAAAACAATAATCTTCGTATTAAATGTCTACTATTCTTTGAGGTAGAGTATTATTGTTTAGAAAGAATGGTATGCAAAATAATACAAAAGGTAATGACCAGTGGCAGCTCTTCACTTTGCAAATATTTATGTAAATAGTTTAGCTAAATAAACTATACTAAACATTTATTGAAGAAATCTGATTCAAACATTACATGAAGTTTAAAATTATATTGTTTAATAATTTTTAAAAAGTATTTTTAATTTTTCACAAAAATAAGTCATGTGTGTTTAGTTGTCCATGTCCACTTTACTTGATAAACCCAAAATTGAAAATTTGAAATAATTAATGTATTTTGTCTGTTGAGTCCTTAAACTCATAAATTGGATATTTTTTCTTACTTTTACTTGTTTGAGACTGAGTATAATGTTTATCTTTATTTTTATTTTCTTAACAAATCGCAAAATTTTTAGCGATTAAAGAAGGATAATATAACTTTACGAAGTTAATGTTATCCAGAGCATCTGTACCTCGGCACTGATAGCGTCTTTGTGATCAGCCAGATTTACCTGCAAAAGCAAACCAAATTATTTAAAACATGTATTGTTTAAAAATTAATTCTTTACATTTTTCTAAAAAAAAATATTATGTCGCTAATTAAATTATTTGAATTTCGCTTATAGAAATCTAAAGGTTGGTCTTTAATTCCGCTCACATTACAGAAAAGTCATTCAAATACATATGTGTGGGTGTGTATAAAATCTATCGTGTTAGAGTGCATTTGCAACTTAATGCTCGTGTGAAAGAGTTTGTTACTTTGTGGAAATAAAATAAAAAATTGTTTAAAGAGTAAATTCAGACTTTAAAGATTCATAAAGTCTTAAAAACTGTCTTTTCGGAGTACCGGTTTACATCATTAGTCATCAAAAAGTGGAATTTGTCTAGACAAAAGAAGAAAAAAAAGTTGTTGAAAGATTCCCATAAATCCGTTTATATCTTAAAAACTCATAAAAAATTAACAAATTGTCTTTTTGGAATGTGCTTGGCATCATAAATCCTAGTAAATGTTGGGACTTTTTATAAGAGAATAGAGTTTTTAAAAAATGTGGACTATTTTTTTTATAATGAATAGAAGAAAGTATGTTCAACTTAGGTAAAGTATATCTAATGGTTGGAGTATCATAGTTGAGATTTTTTCCAACAGAGAGAAAATATGCCGGGACCAGGACTCGAACCTGGGTACTTTTGTTTGCCGTACCAACGCTCTCCCTACTGAGCTATCCCAACGATATCCTGGTGGGCTCCTGTATACAGGAGTTTCCGTGCTGTTTCAGATTCATCATATAAAATGCTATAGTTATAGCTCGGATGAATGAAATTCGCGCCGCAGTTCGCAGCCTTGTCTAACAGATAAGAGAAATATGCCAACCAGGATATCGTCGGGATAGCCTTGTAGGGAGAGCGTTGGTACGAAAAACGAAAGTACCTATGTTCGAGTCCTGGTCCTGGCATGTTTTCTCTCTGTTGGAAAAAAAAACTCAACTATGATACTCCAATCATTGAATATATATATATATATATATATATTTTAAACATTTTGCCACAAGACATTCGACACCTCACTTCAATACCACAATTCATTATTTTTATGACTCTTTTAAATATGAATGGAATTGTAAACCACTCTGTACAAGATATACAAAAATCGAACCGAAACTCATTGCCTTGGACGTAATACCAACTAATAACTAATTGTTCCCGTCTTATGCGCAAAACCAGTATTTCTTTCATGCACTATTAGTAATCTTATTACTCCGTAATTATAAAGGCTCTCAGAAAACTTCTCTCTTCCCACAGAACATTGTGAAATTTCGGCCATCTTTATCAATTCACTCGTTATACTTACCCATCATACGTAGTCTTGTAATCACGCAAGTCTTGTAATCGTTTTGAAAATCGAATTTTTTTTTGACGGATTTACACGTTTTAAACGCTGGATATTCCGAAAATCATATTTTTAGAAAAAAATTTTTGCCGTCTGTGTGTGTGTCTGTAGACACTCTATCTCTCGAACAAATTGAGATAGAGACTTGGAATTTGGTATGTACTTAGTATGTAATAATGGGAAGAACTTATTAAATTTCAGTAACCTCGATTATCCGGAACTATTCCAGACTCTTGAAATATTCGTTCTGATAAAAAGTATAAATTTTTTTTCAAAATTGTTTATTTTAAGGAGTGAATGTAACAGACAATAACAAAACATAAATTTTGCCTACAGAAAGTCGATCGGATAAAGAGTTGCCGAGATATTTGTAATCCTATTTGCCACACTCTTTGATTTTTTATGACCCTGTATTTCATTCAAATTTCAATTCAAAGATATATTTTAGTATTTTAGTTGGAAATAAGACGCTTAATCCGACGCAGTAAACCGTTAGTTAATAGGATTATCAATTTTGGAGTTAGAAGGATGTTTCTTTTACGCAATTCAGTAATAGAGCATTTAAAGATTAGGACGTCACCCAGCCGCGATTTTATTCAAATTGCAATGCATTTAATAAATAGTTTACACATGTTTTATTTTCATATTTTATATTATGCACATCCATGATGGGTAAGTATTACGGTGGCCCCCAACGACTAGTTTATATTTAAAATCATGGAATGGACACACACATGTTTATTGAACTGATTGGAAATCAGATAGAGTTTTACATTTTTGATAAATGTGCTATTTTGACTTATAAGCTATTGCTGACTGATAACGACATTTCTGGAGTTGCAGAGTCTAGAAATGTGGTTCAAAACTTGGACAACATTTTCTCAAAATCCTTTTTAGGGTTTCGTTCATCTCACGAAACCCTATTCCTCCCGCTCCGTTGTCTGTCTGTCACAGAGCCATTCTCGAAAACTATGTAACTTACAGAGTTGACACTTTGTGTATAAATCAGAATATCAGCTGTGAAAAGCTGAAAATATTAAAATTTGAAAAATTCGTATTAATTTAATAAATATAGATAAAAAACCAAAATTCTAACAGCCTTTTCCTATTAAATTGAAACATTTTTTGTTATAGCAGATGCCAAAAATTAAAAATCCACGATGAAATTCCTTCTACAATAATTAATTTTCAATCAGACGATTTTCACGTGAAAAGTGCAAATGAAATAAAAAGTTTCACCAATTGAGAAAAGATAAATATGAAATAAAATTGATTGACGTCATAGTAGTAATAAAGCGGAAAATTTCTAAGATTTATCAATAATACAAGGAGTATGAGTATGTTTATGTACACAAAGCAGGTTAATATCACGTTATAGAGAATTAAAAAGAGAATCTTACGTCCTATTGGAAGTTTAACGAATTTTTCAAATATTTGAGAATAATACAATGTGAGTATGAATATGAGTAATAAAGAATAGTAAATATATGAGTTTGAGAAACATATTGAATCGTGATAAAAATCCGATTACGGTAATGTTCTCATATTTTAATATTTTGAAGGTGTACAACATGTTTAATTTTGAAATTATTTTTTTAACTATCGCATTTAGTCCGCATGACAGATTATTAAGACAAAATATAACAGCGGGCATTTAGATATTCAAAAAACGAAAAAATAGACCAGTAAATTTTTACTTTATAAAAAACACGACCTTTTTTTTTTTTTGGTTTCTAAATGAAATTTATTTGGATTATTAAAGAAAGGATAAATTGTTTTGAAAGGAATATTAAACGAAACCCTTTGAGCGATAATCGATCACGCTTACCCACTTGATTATATGAGGACCTACGTATATTATTTTTTTTTAGTTAAATATGGAAAACGCTGTTTTCTGGGAGCACGGCAGTGCGTCCGCCAAGTTCGCACAAGCCGTAAGCTACCTTTTCCCTGACCATTTCGGCCTACTTTTCACCCCCTCATAACTGCGTTTTGGTGAGAGCTAGAGAGTTTTCCTTTTTAACACACATTAATATAATGAAACTGAACTAGGTTCCAAGATTTCTTATTTCTGTATTTAATATTTTTCGAAATATGAGATTCCGAAAAAGGGCTTTTTTGTAACTGACTCACAGCGGATCATCAAATAACTAAAAAGTTGGTGATCATCAAATAACTAAGGTACTTCTAACAGTCGTAGAATCATAAAATTTGACAAGTAAGTAGGTTTTGTCATATAATTAACCAGAAAAGTCTGAAAACATAGAATTTCTGCCTTTAAACCCTTCAAATAGGGGGTGCTGATTTGGCTATATACAGTTCGTAACACATTCAATTGGCAAATTAAATTAATTGCATTGTTGCAACCATTTGTGTTTTTTGTTGTACGATAAACATTTAAGTAATAATAGTTGCCTAGACAATCATTTCCTCGCTCATATTTGACGCCAGAGTTGGTCGCCAAAGCCTGATTACAGAAAATTAGTCTGAGTTTAAAGGTGTTATATGGTTTCAAGCAGAATGAATTTTTTATATTCTTTTCCGAAAATGTTGGGAAGGTAAGTCTTTTAGTTTATCTGTCCGTTTTTCTATTTTTTACTTCCTTAAAATAAATTTTATTATAAATGTCGGTATTCTAATCGCAATAGCACTCAGTCAATCTGGCAAAATTCCAGTGGGTTGTTAGTTCTTTAAGTGCATTTTAATGATGTTAATAAACTTTATATATATATATATATATGCACACTGGATTTTATTTGAAATATATATATATATATATATATATATATGCATATGCATCACATATATAATACATATGCATCATTATGACGTCCACATAAACAGGGTATTTTTGTCGCCAAATTTGGCGATATTTCGTTAAGTGTCGCAAAGGTTGGAGAGAATTTGACGCTAGAGGCTATTTTTCATTGCGAATTTTTAGAGCGAGTAATCATCTATTAATATTATGCGGTTAATTAAATGGCATAACGCATGAATGTTAATAAAGTTTCAATCTTTCGTCACTACACAAGACCTCTGCTCTTGCTATTATATTGTACTGTTATTATACTTACTCTTACTATATTGTTAGTCTTTACTCTCTTAAAAGTTTATTATAGAAAGAGAATTTTCAGAATTAAAGCATCGAAACTGCCAGTACTAGATTATTATAATTTTATAACATATATACAGTTTATCAATATGTACGTTAGAATGAATCTTCTATAATGGGGTTCCTCGCATTTTAGCTTCATGTTTTCGAGTAAATTTAGCTAAAATCTTAAAACCAAGACATATTGACATATTATCTAAGACGATTAGATGAGAATAATGGTAGATTTTCTAATGGAAGAACGGCAGTGCGTCCGTAGATTTTCTAATCTTCTTTAATCGTTCCAATGTTAGAATGAAAGGGGAAAAAAATAGCATCAATATGGTTTACTGTAAATATGGATAGCTCAGGCGTTTAACAAGAACCACTTCACTTCAGTGTAAATTACAGAAGATTACTTAACAGGATTAAAAATCTCCGTATTAGAGAGTGTAACGATGCAAACGGACATGAGGCTTAAATTCCTAAGTAAATTAAGCGGTAATTGTCAATAAAGATGAAATGGATAACAACACAAAATATAAGATATGCTGCCAATGATCGCAAAGAGAATTTCTCTAACAGAAACTTCCGATTTGGCGAAGGATTGAGCAAGTAAATCTAATACAATGAAAATGAAAATCTGTTTGTCTGTCTGCACTTCTATACAAATCAACAGTTTGAAAGCCAGAATTGTGAAATGCTACGTGTAGGTGTATTAAAACACGGCCGAGGCAACTAAAGTAATCCGGAATCGAAATATAATGTAGAGTTAATTTTTAAATAATAAAAAACCAAAAATCTATCAGTTTTTCCGGGAAAAGTTCCATATCCTGTGCTGGTTCGCGCGATTGGCAAAAAAATCCAAACTGCTGCCAAAAGAGGTGTGATGTCACGTAGATAAGGTCAATTCCAGTTGTTAAGTTAAAACACCAAAGACTGAATATCGCAACAACCAAATCAAATATTTATCGCCAATAACAACTCGCCAAACCTACCAACACAGGATATTGAACTCTTTCCGCCTTTTCCTATTAAATTTTAACATTTTTCGTTATAGCAGTTGCCAACAATTAAAAATCCACAATGAAATTCTTTCTACAATAATTAATTTTCTATTGAAAGATTTCCACGTGAAAAATGAAAATAAAAATAAAAAGTTTCAGCAATGGAAAAAAAGATTAATATGACGTCATATTGGTAATATAACGGAAATTTTCAAACATTTCTCATTAATACAAGGAGTATGAGTATGTGTAAATACAGAAAGCAGGTTAATATGACGTCATTCGATAATTAAAAAAGAAAATTAATATAACGTCACATTGGAAGTTTAACGAACTTTTTCAAATGTTTGGGAATTATACAAAGAGAGTATCAATATGAGTAATAGTGAAAGCAAGTAGGTAAGATGTCAGCAGGTGAGTACAACGTCATACGAGTTTGAGGTTTGAGATACGAGTTTGAGATGAGTTTTGATACGAGTTTGAGAAACACATCGTTAATGCATTTGAATTTGTATTGAATCATGATAAAAACATGATTATAGAAATATTGGCATATTTTACCATTTTGAAGTTATCTATACAACATGTTTAATTTTGAAATTGATTTTTCTACACAAACATTCTTAAAATCTCGAACAGCACCAAGTACTTCGGCTAGTTATGAATAAAAGTAATATGATGAAGTGCTTAGCATACATATTGGAAAGAATATATTGTTTGCCTGAGACAGCTAGTATTTTGATGTAAACTACAAATAAAAATAGCATAATAAAATAATTTTAAAATTCTTTGACATTTATACATTTATTATATTTATATCCTTTATACATTTCTACAAAAAGCAGTGATATCCCATCAAAAAACTTTCTGTAAAAAAAAAAGCGCCAAGTTCTCAATGTTTCGGCCGTAAAAAGTACTGATATCTGATGTTCGCCCAAGTTAAAAGTCAAACATCCGAAATCTTTCATTCAAAATGGCTTCCTGCGACTTGGCCGTTAATGCATTTTAGAAGGTTTTTCAAATTCTAAAGAATGTATAATGATCTACATGTCTACTACATTTTTTGAACATTTTACGCATTTTGTTGTACAAAGTACTAAAATATAATACACATTTTTAAAAACATAATTTCGAGATCACAGCTGTCGAGAATGGTCCACTCTGGGTTCTCAACGTCTCATATAATGTAACACAATGTGAAATTTGATGAAAAAAATATTCATTGGAATTCGTGTTAATAACAATAGACCGTACAAAATGGTCATTAAACCATGGTAAAACTAAATGATGGTTAATCAAAACTAATGTTTCTTGAAACTCAATGGTTTGTATCGCAAAGCTTTTAATTACAATGTCATCATACGAATTTGCCTATTTGCATTCTGATATTACTTTTAAATGCATAATTTCCAATCATTAATTTTGAAATGATTTATCGACGTAATTATTTATTTGAAATGAAAGATATGGCATGTTTAACATCAATCAGGGTGTATTATGTATTCTAATTTATTTTTCTCAGTATTACATTCTTCTAATGTTTTTAACCTAGAATGCATTAACGGCCAAGTCGCAGGAAGCCATTTTGAATGAAAGATTTCGGATGTTTGACTTTTAACTTGGGCGAACATCAGATATCAGTACTTTTTACGGCCGAAACATTGAGAACTTGGCGCTTTTTTTTTTACAGAAAGTTTTTTGATGGGATATTTCACAGTTTCTGAATATGAGCACTTGATTAATTCATGCATTAAAGATAAAAAGTTAAATTTGTGAATGTGTCAGAAAGTTGTGAATTCGGATTTGAGAATAATCTTAAAAAATAAATAAATAAATAAAATAAAATAAAAATAAATCCGCTGAAAAGTTAAAATATAAAAAAATACCTTCCTTTCCTAATGGTTTACACGAGCCACTGGTGTCTCCATGTTTCTTTGAACAACAGTAGTAAGGCCCACAGTCCGAGTCAGAGCTGCAGGTAACTAATACAGGCTCACACCCCGAAGCATCACGACAGATATTATCCGGATTAAGTCCTTCACCAAAGATATCATCCTAAAATTCGGAATTCTTTTTATTGAATAATAAACGAAAACATTGATTATACATACAATTTAAAGCTTCTTCTAATACAATAAAGACAAAATACATTTATTACATTTACTATTTCTGTGAAAAGTGGTGTTACAAAATAATTATGATACCGATCGACTGGAAATAACACTTACAATACTTTTTTAACATTATTATTTTTTTTTAGAGATCCTAATTAAAAATGAACCCTAACTCTACAGTTTTCAATAGTAATCCTCAAATTTGACGAAATGAAAAAGTTCTACGCCTTTTAACTAGCCTAAAAACAAGTTTTCACAACATGCCTAAATATAACATTATAACATTAGTTTCGAAGTTACAGGGAACGCAACATTCTATATTTCATATATATATATTTGGTACCACTATTATCAACACGGTAAATGTTTGTAAATAGGTATCAACTACTAAAATTATATTTAAAATAGAGGTAGCAAATATATAACAAGTGGGTAAGTGTGATCGAAGATCGCTCAAAGGGTTTCGTTTAATATTCCTTCCAAAACACTTTATCCTTTCTTTAATAAATTCAAATAAATTTTATTTAGCAAAAAAAAAAAAAAAGTCATGCTTTTATAAAGTAAAAATTTACCGGTCTACTTTTTCGTTTTTTCGAATATCTAAACCAGCCCGCTATTATATTCTGCATAATAATATCCGTCATGCGGACTAAATGCGATATTTAAAAAAATAATTCCGAAATTAAAACAAATTGTACACCTTCAAAATGTTAAAATATACGAATATTTCCATAATCGAATTTTTATCACGATTCAATATGTTTCTCAAACTCATATATTTACTATTCTCTATTACCCATATTAATACTAGCTTTGTACTGATCTCAAACATCTGAAAAATTCGTTAAACGTCCAATAGGACATCAGATTTTCTTTTTAATTTTCTAATGACGTGATATTAATTTGCTTTGTGTACATACACATACTCATACTCCTTGTATTATTGAGAAATCTTAGACATTTTCCGCTTTATTACCACTATGATGTCAATCAATTTTATTTCATATTTATCCTTTTTTCAGTTGGTGAAACTTTTTATTTCATTTTCATTTTTGTACGTGGAAATCGTCTGATAGAAAATTAATTATTGTGGAAAGAATTTCATAGTGGATTTTTAATTTTTGGCATCTGCTACAATGATAAATGTTTAATTTTAATAGGAAAATACTGTTAGAATTTTGGTTTTTTATCTCTATTTATTAAAATAATACGAATTTTTCAAATTTAAATATTTTTAGCTCTTTATATCTTGTATTCAGCTACATACACGAAATTTCAAGTCTGTAAGTTATATAGTTTTTGAGAATGGCTCTGTGAAGGACAGACAACGGAACGGGAGTAATAGGGTTTCGTGAGATGAACGAAACCCTAAAAAGTATAGAACGGTGCATCCCCCGAAAGTGTTTATTTTAAATTAAAAAAAATTGAAGTTTTTTTTTTTTATACCGCTGACCAGGCTCTTACATGCCAGGCTTTTGCCGCTGCTCTCCGCTTGGTGAAGATGTGTTTGTTAAATCTATAGATCGACGTGACTTCAGTGCGTCTTGTTGCTTTAATTGTTTATTCTTAGTTGGCCGGGTGCTAGTTGATTTTGGATGAGACGGTTCAGCACTGCGCATTGTAGCAAAGTCATGCCGGACGGATGTGAGATGTTGGGATATTTACTATTTCCTCGCTGCATCGCTTATCCATACGTAATGCCATCACTACTCGAGTTGGTCTCATAATTTAGAACCTTCATCTGTTGACGGCACCTTCACCAGACTAGGCACCCCCAGAGGTGTAATTCACAGGTAACTTGGAGGACTTTACACCCACGATTGATTTTACATGCAACGGGCGCCATTAGCGTACATGATCGCCGCATCTGAAAAGGAATGGGGTTAGATATTTTATAAAACTTTTAATACTAGAAACTGCTTACTAAATGCTACTTTTAGACTTTAATTACTATAGTTTACTTGTTTTATTTTCTTAATTTACCTATAGTTCTTCCCTACGATAATTGTACTGAAATTAAATATTCTACAGAGTTGCTTATTCCTACAGGGAGGACATTAATTGCATAATTTACTAAATTAAGAGAGTCTTTGGACCATCGGACCATTTCTAGAAATGTATTTCAGTTTTAGGAATAAAAGTATTCTTTCTTTTAAAAAGAATATAATTTTGACCCGTTTAACGATTCCACTTTTAGGGCTTTGTGAAAAGTCGATAACCCTATCTATTTATTACAATTATCATTAAAATGTTATTTTAATTAAAATGGCATCAACAATCATCTGACAATCCCCATTATTTCCAATTTTTTGTCTTTTATTTTAACAACGATGAAATAATTTAATAGCCACCGTTATAGACATTGCATTAAAAATAGAAATATTAATAACTAGCAGGCTACGCCAACTGCGCTGGTCGGTTTCTCCAAACAAACCTTGAATCAAACGAAATATACCAGTGAATTTGACCTTGTATTTTAACCCTTTTTATCCTGACGGTACTTATAAGTACCACTTTAACCCCTTCGCGACGAGCGTCCTTTACAGAATTTTTTATCTATTACTACCGGTTTTTCAAAACAGAAATTTTCGCCTAATTGGATCGCAGAAATGCTATCATTAAATAAGGCCAAACTTACAACAAAAAGTTACTGGTGGAAATAATCGAGGATTCTGAGCATCTTATATGCGTCACTCGTCCCCAAGGGGTTAAACACCTATATATTCGTAATACGACAGTTTTTACTAACGGTATTCACAATGGCTCAAAGGGTGTATTTCTGACAGCAGGCAGGAGATGGCAAATTCAAGCACATATCCTCTTTCTTTGCATTGTAGGGATTTTACATTTGCCACGCTACATTCGAAATCCATTTTGCAATAGAATTGACATGCATGTTGTTCTTCATTTGAGTAATTTTAGTGGTTTATTACCGGTTATTTAGTACTATTATTTTCTATTGTTTTCTATACTCTACAGGTGAACATTTCCTATATTTTATTTGAAGTTTACTATTTGAAATTTACTACTTTATTTTATATCATAGGGTAAAAAATTTATGGTGGTTACAGTTGCATAATTAACCCTTAAAACACTATAAAAATTATTTTCCTCTTTCCTATGTTTATTCTCACCAAACCTTATCCAATGATGCAAAAATACAATTAAAAAGTAGCTGGAAAATTAATTCAGGATATAAATTGTTAAAGTAATCTCTACCCGTACATGGAATATCCTTCCGCGTTACTGAAAAATGATACGAACGCCATTGCGCTATTATATTTTCTAATGCGCAGTCAACATTTTTGCTGTTAAGGACCAACTCTTTTTTTAATCATTTACAGTAGGATTTGGTAAAGAACAATAGAACTATATGCATTACATATAAAAAAAGTCTCTAAAATTTATCTAACTATTCAGTAGAACTGTTTAAAAAGTCTAATTGCTCGTAATCAGGTTCACCTGACTATATAACCTCCGCACGTTGAACGATATGCAATACATTAAAACAATCCTTGAAAATTATCTACTTAGCAATGAAAGTCTCATTGAAATACGTTTAGTAGAACTTTTTAAAAGGGCAAATATTTTATATTAGAGTTCACTTGATAGTAGAACTTTCCCTCATAACTCTATAACTAAGCAACGTAGAACAACATATGTTATACACTAAAACCTTCTCTGAAAAGGTATAAGAATATTGATAATTAAAATTTATGAAACTTCAAGTTATTTCTCGCTGTATTTTCCGAATAAATACTGCAATTGCGTCAAAATGACGTAATTTAAAAGTTATGCATGCTTACGATTAAATAGTATTTTCTTAAAAAAAGATATTCGCATTTCATAAATAGCGAGTCGCAATGTTGGGCGTGTTTGCAATAAAAATTCTTTGCACGTTCAGAGTTGAAATAAATAGTACATTAGCATATATTTTGACATTATATTGGTAAAACGGAAGATTACCAAAATTATCCAGAAAACTATGTTCCAAATTACGCCACTTCTCTGTAGACTCGATTATAGAATAAGTCCGCTTTAAAAACGAAGAATCAACTTAACCGTCTTTTTAAGTTAATTATATGCCAAACAACTCCCTATATAATTTACTTACTTAATTAATGTATACGGTACACACTACACCTACTTTCTAAAGAGAATCAGTGGTTAGAGCTAGATGTAAATATGTCTGTCATTGTAGCGGTATTTTAGCTTGACCTGCGATACATTATCATAACATTCAATATTAGCAATATTTCTTAAATTATTAAAAGTCCTCGGAGCGGTCATTTTTTTGGCCAGCAATATATATACATATATTAATTATTCACGTGATAGATTACTACAACAATTGCAAGGAAACGTTGTATGTCACATTCCGGGCGCATGTGATAAATACAGTGGCTCACAAAAGTGTTCGTACATTTACATACTTCAATAAAATAGAGCTCTATCCATTAATTAAAATTGATATTCCAGAACGGGTATTTAAGAATAAGATCTATAACGTATTATTAACAAAACTACATAAAATATTTTAAATACACAGCAAAACTTTATTTTGTAGAAATCAATGAACAAAAAATAACAAAAAAGCTACCTCACAAAAGTCTTCGTACACTTTAAAGAAATCGCTACATATAAGTAAATATTGTAACATTTTGTTAAATTAGTACTTAGTAGGGTATCCTTTAGCATCCACAACAGCTTTTAAACGCCTGGGAATAGATTTCGCAAGTTTTATTGTAATTTCTGCATCAACGTTCATCCATTCATCGATCATTACATTTTTTAGTTTGTTTTTCGTTTTAATATCGTGTTTTCGTATTCTAACCTCCAGTTCCCTCCAAATATGTTCTATTCGGTTCAAATCCGGTGACTGATGTGGTGTTTTGAGAACTTGTGGACAATTATAAAGACACCAGAGGCGAACGTAGAGAGCCGTGTGCTTAGGATTGTTATCCTGATAAAAAACAAAGTTGTTTCAGTATCCAAATTTTGGGCTGATAATTTTAAATTGTCTTTTAAAATATTTAAATAAAGAGCATGATCCATTATGCCATCAATAAATACCAAATTACCTAGTCCTGATGCTGCCATGCACCCTCACACAAGGACACCTCCACCACCATGCTTAACTGTTCCAACTAAGTTCTTGGGATTAAGTTCTTCATTTTTTCTTCTACATACAATTATACGCCCATCGGAGCCAAAAATGTTAAATTTGCTTTCGTCTGCAAATAAGACATTATTCCAATACGATTCGGGTTTATTTATCATTGATTTTGCGAAGGAAAGCCTGAGCTTTCTGTTTTTCGCATTAACAAAAACTTTTCTACGGGCAGAACGCCCATTTAATCCAGCTGATCTCAGAACGTGTCGAACAGTTTCAGGTGAAATCGAAGTAGAATATTTTTCAATACATTCTGTAGCAACTTTTACAGCACTTAAAAGCGGATTTTTTACAATTTTTCTAATTATAATTCTTTGATCACGTTGTGTTAACTTTGACGGACGACCTTTTCTTTCTTTGTTTTCGATCCGATTTTCTTCTTTAAAGCGTTTTATCACATACTGTACTGTAGAATTTGATAAATTAACTAATTTAGCAATATTTCTAACTGATTTACCACTATTATGATGAAAGATAATTAATTTTCGAATGCTGTTAGTTGTTTCTTTACGATTACGAGCAATTTTTAATAATAAATAGAATATTACGGACCAATCAAGCAAAATATATAGCCAAACTATTTTTTAATGTCACCAAAATGCAAAAATAAAAATAGAATGACAGACGATAATTTTAATTATGAATTTATCCGAAAATGTTTCAATGTACGAAGACTTTTGTGGCGTTTTTTTTCTCTCCCTCCTTCTATTTTTATTTCTAGATAAAAAAGAAAAAAAAAATTTAAAAAAAAAATGCTGTGTGTTATTTGGAATAACATATAGATGGTGTGAAAAATATTGGGCTTCATATTGTAAATCAATTCCACGGAAAATCCTTTTTACTGCAAAATTTTAAAGTGTACGAACACTTTTGTGAGCCACTGTAGCCAAATATTGTTTCCATTGTCTCATTCCTAATGCATTTATTTCATTTAGAATATAAACCTTTCGCTCATTTAATTTAAAATACATACATGTAAAATACACATATTACATACATTTAAAACGTACGCCTTTCACAAATTTCATTCAAAATACAAAAGAATAAAAATAAGAAATAATGACATAAACCAAAACAGTCTGTTTCATCATCAAAGTATTGTTGCTAATTTACACACTAGAAAAAAAAATTTGTCTTTGCCGAGAAAAAGATGCTGTTAGCGAGATTTTCATCCAGCTAAACATGAAAGTACGGAAAACCCCATCATGTATCGGGTTTCTACGACATTTATAAGAGATTTATAACGAAACATTTTGTAAGAAGATAGTTATGGTCCTAAAAGATACAATTCGGACGCGTGGTGACATTTCGGACGCGACATTTAGTGACTTACAGACTCGTATGGCGTTAAATATCAGTCAGGAGAATTGATTGATTGGACACATTTGCGAATATTTCCCCATTAATTGACGATGGTTAGTCAAATAGCAAAGCCGTCATCCGACATCTGTTATAAACTGTTTCACCTGATTGACTTTATCTCGTTGCTCTATAACTAAGCACTGTAGAACAATATATTATATACTAAAAATTATCTTTGAAACATTTGAATAAAACAAATACTCTAAAAATGCTGTCACACTTGAAAAAACACCCTTTGGCTTAAAATCAAATTGTTTGACGACAAAAGTAAAATCAAATTCGCCAAAAACAAAAGGTAAATTGCCAAATATTTTTTCAATAGCAATCTTGTGCATTGAATAATGTTTTAAGCGTTACGATCATTCCCAAATATGTTTAAATTAAATATTTTTGTTTTATAATTTTATCGCTCATCAAAAGTATTTTTCTTTTTGTTTTGTTTTCTTTCTTTTTTTAATAATTTTAGAAACAGTTTTTCTTTTATTTTTAGAGGGGGTATAGCAGTTTCAATTATTTTTTCTGATAACGATAATCGTCGCCAAAAAATGAACAAGGTAACCTTTTGTCAAAAATAATAGAGCTTTTAACCATAATTCTATAACTAATTTACATAGAACGATATGGTATAGACAAAAACCTTCCCTGAAAAAATATCTACTGAACAGCGCAAGTTCCGTCAAATTCCCTAGAGCAGAATTCGAGTTATAAGCATTCGGAACGAAATTTTCATTTGTATTTTATATATAGAAAAACATTATAAATGTCGAATTTTCAAGAGCTATTATAACATTCCCCAGCCCTTACAAATATTTCTGTTCTTTTCCACCAGTACCCGTAAGGCATGGTGACGTCACGGTGACGTCAGTGTGAAGTCACACTGTGACTTTGTGACCGTCGTCGTGACATCAAGTGACGTCGATGTGAAGTCACTGGGACATAAATGTGAGGTCGTTATGGCCGTTTTCAAGGCTTTCTGTGACCTCACAATGTGACTACTTTGTGAAGTCACCGTGCGACTTCAATGTGAAAAATGTGACGAATCTGCATCGGATAGGGTGACCAGATTTTACCCGAATCCTATCCGGATTGTTCGGATCGACATTTTTTATGCTGCAAGTTTGTGACGTTTGTGACGACACTGCACCGTGTCGGGTGACCAGATTTTACCCGAATCCAATCCAGAAAGTTCGGATCGATCTTTTTGGATTTGTTTGGCTGCAGAATAGATTTGTATTAGTGGTCGGGTGATCTGATTTTCGGGAACCCGATCTGACCCGAGTAGGGTATAATGTTTTTACTGTAAGTCTTGTTCGGAATAGAATCTTGCATACGCGGATGAGTCATGCACGAATCCGGTTATATACTTCTTGAACATGGTTGAATGTCGACTTGAACATGAATGATGGTTGACTGAAATTATATTTCGATTCAACCCATATTATTACCCTAACCCAACAACAACAACAAAAACAAAAAAATCTGTAGGCCCACAACCCGACCGAACCTGATAAATGATTTCGCATAGATTCGGATAACAAGATTTTACCAAATCCGGATACGATCGACGATAAGGATTGGATCGGCAATAATTTGTATTAATGCAATTCGTATTCAAATTAAAACTTTGCATCTGATTGGGATACCGGCCAATGCAGCCGTTAAGCAAGAAAATTATAAATGTAAAAAACGCATACTAAATTAAAAATAATAGATGAATGTATTAAAAATTATAATAAAACTAAATATATCAATAATATGAAATTCTATTGTGCAAATAACAACTTTTTAAATTAACTTCTACTTCCATTTGTTTTATTTAACCACAAAAAATATTGACAAAAATTAAAACTATGCTATTTTGCTGTTATGTTATTGAAGTCTTGTAAATGTGTATACTTTGCGATATTTCCCCTCTCTCAGTATCACGAAACTTTCTGACACATTTATGAACAAATTTTTAAACGTATGGCACTTGCATACCTCATTATTAAAGTGATTTGGATTGAATAGCGTTTTCCATTTTTAGATAAATGAAATACTTAAGATCAATTTCGGTCACGTTTTTCCCGTTTCTCACGCTGCGCGTCGGAAATTCGGTTCAAAACACCGACTTTGATAGTGTTTTCTAAAACATCTTCTTACGTTACCAAAAAATGGAAAACGCCATTCGATTAAATATATTCTGAATAAGAACACCTGCCAATTTCTTGTATTTCCGAATAAAAATGAATTCAGAAATATGTCAGAAATTAGCTATTTTGGATTTGAGAACAACTTTAATGAAATATAAATATGGATTTTAAAATAAGCATTGTGAAATATCTATGTTAGGAATCCATTTAAATAATAGACCTATCTATTGTGAGATATTATTAAATAATAAACATTGTACCAAGCAGTAAAACATTTTTCGAAGCAAATGAAATTAAAAACTTAAGATCATAAACGCAAAAAATATTATATAATTTTTTTTACAAATATATAGTTTTTGATAGAATACTAAATGCAGAACTTAAATATAAATTTTTACGGTAAAAAAATTCGGTAACACAACTGGAAAAATTACCTAAACTGAATAATTATTTTATTATTTTATCAATATTGATTATTTTTATGCACGTAATGTTGACATATCTTGACATCATGCTATAAATCATGCATGGGACCTCTATTTTAAATACTATATGTGTTTTAATTACGTTTACTCCAGTATTTGACTGGTATTACTTTATCTATGAATGATAACTATAAAAATTAAGAAAAATGTTTTGTTAATTTAAAAAAAAAAAAAAAAAAAAAAAAAAAAAATTAATCTATTTAAAAAATATATATTATATTTATGAAACTGCTATCTTTTTTAAATAATAAGTTTTGCAATAGATTATTTTTTGGAAACACCGATCATTTTTTGTTGATAACGCACTGCACCGCAGCCACTCTATTTAGCATCGGATGTGAAGAAGTTGTACAATTTTCTAATAATTTACGATTCATCGATAGTAATATATGATGACGCTAATCGGATTTGAGATCTACTGTATGAGTTTTAGAATGCAGTTTAGTGAACATTACTGATATTTTGAATTGTTTTAACAATACAGATAATTTATATGATACAATTAAAAAATAATAAATCTAATATTAATATCAAATAGTTAACATTTAATTAATATTTAAATTCTTACTAGTATACATAACAACAAAAAAATTTCAAGCTTTGCTGTTGGTTTTCTTTAGATTGAAAAAATAACATTTTTACATACCTTTTTTTTAGCAAACGTAATTCTTTATGGCATCATGGAAGTAATCCGAGGAATGCAAGTGTTTTTCAAGTAAATTAAGTACAAAAACATTACAATAGCATTGACGAATACATATCATAACCGCCAACGCAATTGTAAGCATTTTCGGACTTATATTTTAATCTGAATTCTTAAATCCGATAAAACGACAGTTTTTTCTAGAGAATATTTCTTGCTTGTTCCGTACCAACAATTAAATGTCGTGTTTTACTGTTTAGTGGTCTGCAGTAGCACTAAAAAAAAAAAAAAAACAAAAAAAAAAACATGAAACGAAACGGGAATTATCCTTGCAACTCTTTGACTTAATAAATAAACCCTTCGAATGAAACCAACCGCTTTTCGAAATAGCTTCACCGCAGACGATAAATCGGACGAGTTCATTTTACAAATATTGAGCAGCTGGTCAATTTTCTTAGCAATCATAAAAGAAAAAAAAATCAACTTCCTGTTAACAGATGTGCAATTCACTAAAATAATTCTCTTTCTTTTATTTTATTTTATGTCAGGTTTACTAAATGTAATTTTTAAATTAAATAATGCCGAGAGAATTAATTGTATTTTTTTAAATAAGGCTTGAATAGCTAAAAAAATTATATGGAAATTTCTGGAGATAAAATGAAATAGTTTTATACTTCTAAGGGGAGCAAATTACTTATTTTATACGTTTATGATATTCATAATCTACTTCATCCATAAAGGTACATAACAATTTAAATAAAGCACTTGCATACAAAAAATAAACTTTAATTTTCTCAGTATATCCCATTATCTGTATTTACATTTTGACCACATTGTAACTTCACATTTTAATGGCACTTCGCAATGAACAAGCACCTCCCTCCACTCTGTTATTTTTCAGCCTTTATCAATAGTAGAAGTAATTTATAATTGATACAATTGTTTGAAGTTGTTTTAACACAAATTATTAATTTTTCATAGAAAATAAAACTTTTTTTAAATTAAAAAATAAATTATAAAATTAAAAACGTTTTCTAGTTTTCATATCTAATTACCTTTGTATGATAATCTACAATTGCATAGTTCCAAATATTATATACATACATGCAGATCATTTTTTTAGCTAAATAAAGGAATAAGTGACTATAAATTAATTTACAAGGGGCAACAAAAGTTACTAAGGTCAATGGCTCAATGTATCAAATGAAGAAAGATGGCACTAAGTAAAATGTTTCTTCTCACTTTCAAATATTTTTAAAATTCACATTTTTGTCACAGTGTGAGTTCACTATATGGTAGTATATTTTAGTAACAGGTATAACGTAACATGCGTGACTTTCAATGACGTCACTGTGACGTCACAAAAATTTAAAAATTTTAGAAAAGTATTTTTAACTATAAATAACATGTTTTGAAATAGTACTGTATGATTTTTAGAGTTTTTAAAGAAGTTCACACTTAAGTCACAATGTGACCTCTCTGAATGGTGGCATTTTGGTCACAGATGTGCCGTGACAATTGTGACTCGCAGTAACGTCACAGTGACGTCACTGTGACCATGCATGCTATGCGGGTAATTTATCCTATTATTTGAGTATTAATGTGAAGCACTTACTACATTATATATATTAAACACACTTAGTACATTATATATATTAAACAAACTTAGTACATTATGTATATTAAACACACTTAGTACATTATATATATTAAACACACTTAGTACATTTTATATATTAAACACACTTAATACATTATATATATTAAACACACTTAGTACATTATATATATGAAACATACTTAGTACATTATATATATTAAACACACTTAGTACATGATATATATTAAACACACACAAAGCAATTAGTATACTTTATATATTAAACACACTTAGATTTTAATATATAAAATAATGATATGTTAAACGAGAAAAACAGCAGTATATTTTTTGCTAAGCTATATGTCAGCTATTATTTGGCAGCTAATATTTTAACATTAGATAGAATTTTGGTGTATTGTAAATGAAAATATCGCAATTAATATATTGATGTAGTCTTAAATAAAAAGAAAATGTATTTTTTATTGAGATTAACAACTTACCTCAAATGCATCTACAATGCACAATGTCAGAAGAATAATAGCCTTCATCATGAAACTGGCAGAATGCGATAACAGCTTGATTCTTTGGTTGTCCTTTAAATAGTACTTGTGTGGCGTTTTTTTTTTCGTGGTAAATTCAGATTTGTTCTTAAGGTTACGTCATGATATAATATTTTAATGCGATTTTCACATTAAGATTTTTCTTTCCCTTTTCCTTATCTATATAAACATTTGATCAAGCTGTCCTAAATTATTTTTTAATGCAGCTGGAAAAACTTTAACCTAAAAACTGACATCAAGGCATAAAATTAAGTGATTAAACTAGCGAAAAAATTTGGATTTGTTGAAACAACCTTCACATTTCTTATCTGTACGACAAAATCGTCTTTGATTTCGCATTTTTGAATTTATCCTTTATACGCGGCTTTATTAATGCCTTTCGGCATATTTGAAGAGTGTTTATGAATTCGGTTTTCACGCCATCTGCCTGTCCTTGAAACTAAATCGTGTAAATGTACTTCGATTACCACATAATTGTTATACGTTCTTGGGCATTACTATGGAGAAAGTTCAATACTGAAAATGAAGTGTGTAGTATTTATCAAAAGTATTCCGTTACTGAGAAAAATCGTTTGTAAGGTACTTTAATATTGTTACGCTATTTCAAACATATTTAAATTGATATAAACCATTTAGGTGCACTCCAAGATGCTGACTGTAAAATACGGCGTGCATCCAGCTTATCGTTCATTTACAGGGACATACAAGAGTGTGCAGTTACAGTACTGCCTATGAGCGATTTTTGCTGGAAGTGCGTTTTCAGTTGTGGTATGCACTTTTTAAACTTAACTAAATTTTGTTAAATATTAGTTGATGTTTAATATTATTTTTCTATAAATAATATACAGTGTTGTTGCACAAAACACTTCATTTTCGTTTATTGAAGGAAATTACTGAAAGAGAATTTTCAACTGTGTTATGTGTTTCGTAATTGAATTAAATTTTAACATACTATGTACTAATAATACTAATTTATATGCTATATAATCTATATACTAGATTAGTTTTTACACAATCATTTAAATTGGATAATAAATCATATGAGGTGTAATCACTCAGTTGGTAGAACATTGGCAGCTTCATCCAAGAGATCCCAGGTTCGAATCTTGGCCCAGACATTTTCGACCAGTTGGGTATATTACATCTCATATATAATCTATTAGCTATAGCTATCATATACAGGTCTTCTCAAAACAATATAATACTTTTTCGACTGTACATGGCAGTTGCTGAATATGTGTTTTCAATTTGTTGGAAAGTGTTTCGTAATATATGCTAAATGAAAAAAACATTATATATATATATATATTCCGCATTCTATTATCAGAAGGCAAATGAAGTATTTGTCCATTATTCACAAATATCACAATAACAAAAATTTTAGATTCTTGAATTATAACTTTGTTTAAGAGGTCATCTTCAATATATATATACAGGGTGATTCATAAAAGATGGGCAGAACTTTAAGGGGTTATAGTACACTTAAAGACAAATAATATTAAATAGGAGACTAAGGGTCCCAGACGTATTCCCAAGGAGATAGGGGGCATTAAAGTTTAGGGTCCGAAATTTCAAATGATTATAAAACATGGAAAAATTGGTCGATTCGTTTGCGGTTTTTGCAAAAAATTTTCTTTATGCCAGTATTTTCTTGAAATAAAATTTTAAAGTTCAATTTCAAAAAATGCCGATAGGGGGCGCTTTAGACTTTGGAGTAACAAACAACTATTTTTTAACGTTATTTTTTGTATTTCTTTAAATGATTTCGAAAGCTTAGACTTAAACTTAAATTTTGATCTAAAAATCTGAGTCCTAACGAGTAGTTAAGTAGCGTAAACTGAAATTTGAAATTTGAAACCCCTCTCCCCCCAGAACAAAAATCAGTTATTCCCGATCTTTGTGTCGTAGATTAGGCTCTAACTACTGCCGCGTTTTGCTAAAATTATTCTTTATGTCAGTATTTTCTTGAAAATAAATTTTAAAGAAAATTTTCAAAAAATTCCGATAGAGGGCGCTTTAGACTTTGGAGTAACGAACAACTATTTTATACCGTTATTTTTTGTGTCTCATTAAATGCTTTCTAAAGCTTAGACTTAAACTTAAATTTTCAGCTCAAAATCTGAATAGCTGGCGTGGTTCAGTAGCGAGGGGAGGGGGTTCAAATTTCAACTTCTGAACATAGTTCAGTTTGCACTACTTAACCATGCCCAACGATTCTGTGCTGTGATACGAGGCAAAAATACAACTTTCGTCAAGGACTGCATAGTCGGAATTCACTCATAAAGGCACTGGCACAGTTGGAAACGTCGCTCATGCAAACGTTAAAGCTCCATTCCTGACGCTAGTCACCGGGTGAAGAAGGAAACAGAAAGTATGCAAATGTCAAATGGGGAAGAAGAAGAACACGTATGCAAAATTTCGACACGATTCAGGCATAAAAACCACTGAACGGTGAGTCAAGTGTAAGTCGCTGTAGTAATGAATCGGAAGATGGTGCCCTTCACGAATAAGGAAAAGGCTGAGATGCATTTAATTTACGGAGCGGCAGATGGAAATGGTGCAGAGGCACAACGAATGTACGGAGAGCGATTTCCTAACAGGCGGTTGCCTAACCGCAAAACTTTCGAGCGCTTGCACAGACAGTTGTGTGAGACGGGATCATTTCTCGCTTCCCGGTCGAATGCAGGTCGTGCAAAAAAGGACGAATCAGTAGTTGTTGCAGAAGCCATTCTGGATGTAGTAGCGGCGCAGCCAAGTACAAGTACACGAACAGTGGCTAGCCAGGTGGATACCTCACAGTCCACGACTTGGAGGGTACTGAAGGATGAACATTTGCTCCCGTTTCATGTGCAACGAGTCCAGAAACTGTCTCCAGGGGATTATCCAAATCGTATTGAATTCGCCCGCTGGTTTCTGCAGCAGAACGCGCTAAATCCACATTTTGGACGAACTGTGCTTTTCACCGATGAATGTACCTTCACACGTGAAGGTACATTTAACACACACAATGCACATGTATGGGCGGATGTCAATCCACATGCTACGTATCCACATGCTCATCAGAGACGCTTTTCCATCAATGTTTGGGCAGGAATCCTCGGAGACCACCTAATCGGACCGTACCTTCTTCCTGAACGCCTCAACGGTAAAACATACCTCACATTTCTGCAACATGTGCTGCCAGACCTGTTAAACGTTGTTCCTCCACGCATCCGGCGGGTCATGTGGTTCCAGCACGATGGAGCGCCAGCCCATTACGTACGAGACGTCCGCAACTATCTGGACATCACATTTCCGAACAGATGGATTGGTCGAGGTGGTCCTGTTGCTTGGCCTGCTCGCTCGCCAGATCTTTCACCCCTCGATTTCTTTTTTTGGGGACGATTGAAGGCTCTTATGTATGAGACACCCATTGAATCCCCCGAGGAACTGGTCGCCAGACTTTCCGCCGCTGTAGGGGAAGTGCTCGAAAAGCCTGATGTTTTCGCGAATGTTCGCCGTTCCATTCGTCGCCGTTGTTCTGCGTGCATAACCTCTGGTGGTCACAATTTTGAACATTTATTGTGATTACATGTTAATAAATATGCTTTGGTAACATAATCCTAATTTGTGTCTTTTTACCTCGTATCACAGCACACAATGTGTGGACATGGTAAACTGAACTGTGCTCAGGAGTAGAAATTTCAAACCCCTCTCCCCAGAAACTTAACCACGTCTAACGATTCAGATTTTGGGCTGAAAATTTAAGTCTAAGCTTTAGAAAGCATTTAATGAGACACAAAAAATAACGGTATAAAATAGTTGTTCGTTACTCCAAAGTCTAAAGCGCCCTCTATCGGAATTTTTTGAAAATTTTCTTTAAAATTTATTTTCAAGAAAATACTGACATAAAGAATAATTTTAGCAAAACGCGGCAGTAGTTAGAGCCTAATCTACGACACAAAGATCGGGAATAACTGATTTTTGTTCTGGGGGGAGAAGGGTTTCAAATTTCAAATTTCAGTTTACGCTACTTAACTACTCGTTAGGACTCAGATTTTTAGATCAAAATTTAAGTTTAAGTCTAAGCTTTCGAAATCATTTAAAGAAATACAAAAAATAACGTTAAAAAATAGTTGTTTGTTACTCCAAAGTCTAAAGCGCCCCCTATCGGCATTTTTTGAAATTGAACTTTAAAATTTTATTTCAAGAAAATACTGGCATAAAGAAAATTTTTTGCAAAAACCGCAAACGAATCGACCAATTTTTCCATGTTTTATAATCATTTGAAATTTCGGACCCTAAACTTTAATGCCCCCTATCTCCTTGGGAATACGTCTGGGACCCTTAGTCTCCTATTTAATATTATTTGTCTTTAAGTGTACTATAACCCCTTAAAGTTCTGCCCATCTTTTATGAATCACCCTGTATATATATATATATATATATATATATATATATATTTTTTTTTTTTTTTTTTTTGAGGATTTCATAATATTTGTAATACATTCTTATTGCATAGGGTTAAAAATGTATTAATATTATAGATTGGAAATTGTGCTAACAATTACATAAATAATATAGGACTCTGTTAACATGGTAAACGCAAAAAATAGAGCAAAAAAGTTTTTTTATTCCTTAATAATTCATTTAAAAAAAAAACTATTTATACTATTGAAAATCTGTTCCTAGATTTTGTAAAACATACCATAAAAACACCTTTATAAAAATATCAAGTAAATTGAGAAATGTATGTTCAAGTTTTAGAATTTTCAACATTTTGATAGACTGAAAAACACAAACTGAAAAAAATGCATTTAATAAATTTCAATATACTGAAACTCCGAATCATTTAAAGTGAAAAATGCAGTAAAAGGCCTTTTTCACGTATCTATAATTATAGGATCAATACACAGAATGCATGAATACATTTTAAGCAAAAAAAAAAAAAAAAATGATATTTTCGTCATTTTGCGCAAAATGAAGTCTAGTGAATCTCTTTAAAAAATCTTACAAATAATCTTTACAAATTCTTACAAAAATTCTTAAAAATAAAAATTTAAAGTTTCATATTTCACTTTGTATCTTATAAAAAAAATCAGAACTTACACTACAGCATTTATAGAGCTACGAAAAGTGTAATTTTATGATCTGACGTAAGACATGAAGTATCATTGTTGCCATTGCAGCAGTGTTATACATAATAATTTATGTTATGCTTCCACTAAATTAAATTTCTAATTTTTTTTTTAGAAATACTGATACTTACCTTCATTTCTCTCTCTCTCTTTTTTTTTTGAGGGCAGGGGGGAGGACATAGCGCATTTTGATTTATCATCAGCATTTTTTTTTTTCAAATTGATTACAGAGATGAAATTTTTCCATAATTATCTACTGTAGCATTGTAATACATACCACAAAGATGCCACATGTTATTTATTTCTTCTCTTTTATCAAAGCAACTCAAAACTGTATTCTTACATAACTTCTTTGAAGTGTATAGTTATACTTAAAAAAATTCTTTACGCATGATTGAGATTACAATAATTGTTGCCGTTCGGCCAAAATTGTGTCGGTCTTTGACAATTTTGCCTCACAGTTACGTACAGGAAAGCCATAAACAAAACTATAATACTATACAATACAATAAAATACTTTTTTTTTACTCAAATAAACATACATTGAACAGAAAAGATTATCTAATTAAAAATATCTTCTAAGTGGAAATCAGCAGATTTCAATTTTTTACATTTCGTAAATAAAATGTCGGGCACACATTTGATTATTAGACTTGAAAAAAGAAACGGAAAGTTGTAAACTGTGCGATGCATCCAAGCCCTGATACAAAGCGTGTGTTTAAACACATGCTTTAACCTGAAATGTATGGTTAAAGTCATTTCTGGTCTACCAATTAAAATACATAGCATAGTATAAGTTACATTTTATATGCATAGTTGTCAACCTCCCAATTTTTGTATACCACTTTTGTCATATATAAATATTGGATTTCGATAAAATGCTGGATATTTTAAAGTAATCCTTGACAAAAACGTTTTCATGATTTAAAGAAACAAATACATATTTGAATATAATTCATGAAGTGGAGGAATTTTCGTATGCAGACAAGTCCGTAAAAAAAACTCGCCATTTTATTCGGCGCATTTTAAATAATGCGAAAAATTTCATTCAGAAAAGATAAGTACTTTATTGCAATTACATACAACTAGCAGACCACCGCCCGGCGTTGCCCGGACACGTGATAATAAATTTAAAAAAGAAATAAATAAAGTTTTTATTATTTTATATCTTTAACCCGATTTTGTATGAAATTATATTTTAAGTAGAAAAATTCCCGAAACAATATTGATATTTAGTGATAAAAGCACTCATTTTCTTGTTTTTTTTTTGTTTTTTTTTACGCAGTGTCGTTTCATAGTTTTAAAATAAAAAGTTATTTTTGTCCTAACTCTTTAAAATCTTTATGGTTGATAAATAAAACGGTTTTACAGCCCATGTACAAATTTCGGGAAAAAATATTGTTATCCAGTTGTAAAAGATATGTTTTCTTCTTGCTTTTTTGTTTGTTTGTTTTCGCGTCGGCTCCTTTAACATAGCAATAAAAAAATAGTCCTCATCTTCCGAACTCTTTGACATTTCAATTGGTTATAAATACAACCATCTCCAAGCTCTCTTTAAAAATTTTCAAAAAATATGCATATTTAGTAGTAAAAACATGAGTTCTTAAAAAAAAAAAAAAAAAAAAGCTTTAGCTTTCAACCTCAGAGCAAAAATATATTTCCATCCGTTTTCAATCAACCCTTTTTAACCCCCCTAAGCTAAACAGGTGAGGGTTAATCAATCAGTCTTATCGTTTCTGAGGGGAGAATCCTTCAAAAAAAGTTGACGCATGCGTAAAGAGACGATATTCGTGTGGAATATTTGACAGAATGCCTCTTTCGTTTTAAATATATAGATTCATCACGGGTAAGAGATAGTATTCCAATAAATTTGTCAAACATTTTCAATAGAAAGTGTAATACACAAAGAGTTTCATTTGCAATGTTAGTATTTTCTTTATTTGAGTTTCCTAACTGAAGAAATGTACCAAGAGGTACCAAGTTCCCACTAATCTTCCGTAGTATGTGGTTTACTCTCACACAGGTTAATGACGCTTCACACCAGAAAAATTATTGGATAAATCAGTATTTATTTAATTTCAGGATACTAAGCACAATCTAAGCTCCTTAACCGACATCAACTGTTCAGAAAGTGGAATTTATTTAATTTCATTTCTTAAAATAATTTCTGGTGCGAAACGTGTTAAACCTGGGTCAAATTAATCCACATATTACGTAATATTAATAAGAGCTTGGTACCTCTGAATGTACCTGGCACAAATTGAAAATGTTGTCATAAGTTTTTATAAATGGTGTGATATATAAGTATTGATATGTTAATATGTTTTCATGTCAATTGTTTGTCCATCATGTTTTCTGTCAATCTATTTTCATAACAGAAGGAATGTTCTTGACACATCATAAACATTAACTTTAAAAAGCAAGATATTGTTTAGTCAGCTGCTCAAAAAAGACGTTATGAAAGATGAAGAAATTCAAATCACCTGCTGATTTTTTTTTTCATGTATAAGGATGATTACGTTTTTGAAATGTTATAGAAAAATCTGAAGTGACTCAATTGACTTTCCGAACATTTTATAGAATACCATGGATTCAGATAAATATCTATACGTATTAGTAATATAAGTCTATTAAAAAGCATATAATTCATTTTTAAGACATGAATTTTTGAAAACCCTGCCCCAACGTTATAGAAATAGGTAGGTATACATGAAATATTGGTAAGTTTATAAAATGCTTTACGCAGTCGTTACTTTTCAGAACCGCTATTTCTAATAAATATCTTCGTCTAATTTAATCGTAGAATTACGCAGAAATCGTAAAAATACCCCGAATAAATGAGGCGACGGTTTCTATTAGGATAGAGTGGTACTCAAAAGTAAGTATAATACGCACCCTGTGGTTATTGTAAATAATTATTATGTGATAGAAAGGCTGTACTTAATAGAAGACAAGAATATTCTATTTGAGAAACTTTTACTTTATTATTTCCAGTGATAATTCCTAACAGGCTTTTTAGGGTGCTACATGCATTGTTCCAACTTTTACGTTTTTTTTATTACCTCTAATTTTTAATAGAAATCGTCTACTTATAAAATTGTAAAATTTCTACAATTAAATAAGATAAAGTATTTTTTTACAAAATAGTGGTAAGAAAAAGGCGTAAACGTTGGAACCATGCATGTAGCGTCTTACATAGCCAATAGTCTTCCGAGTCGCCAATGATTATTTCATTTAAATAATGTAGTACTCTATAATCAGAGTTGCCCTTTGGGTGAGTTTTCTGTTCAGATTGATTGGTTGTCACCACTGTTTCTAAAACAGTATACTATTGGATTTATTTAATTTCAGATTAAATGAGACAAATATTGCTATTTTAAAAAAATGGTAGTAATCAAGCATTCTGAATAATAATAAAACAAATCTCGCCTAACCCTTAACGTTGTTTATGATTTTAAATCTAAGTTCAAACATATCAAGAAATTGCTGTAACTATTAACAATAACCAAAAAAAAAAATATTTTTTAACAAAAGTAATTAGTAGCTACATCTGGGACTGATCCTGACTATCTCAGATCATGTGCATATTAATCATTCATATATAATAAGGTATGTAAACTTTCCTATGTAAATATGAATGCATACTTTCATATGTAAAAAACGGAAATATTAAATTTCCATGGATATTTGTATGTCTGTCAAAACATAAATATTTAATTTTTTACTTCTTTCTATTTATAATAGAAGAAAGTATTCTAAGGGGCTGTCCATAAATGATGTCACACTTTTTTTCAATATTTTTGACCCCCACTCTCCCCCTCTTGTCACATGTCACACTATATTACATAAACATATACTTGCAGTTCAGAAACAAAGCACTACGTTATAGGTCATATTTCAAATTTTACTTTTAAACTTTAACTATGCGTTTTAATGACATTTGTGAGCATAACAATAAAAATGATTCGTGCACTTATTTTGTATGATATAAGATTAAGGTTTACAACAAAAAATATAATTAATATACAATAGTAATAAAATATTAATCTGAAGGAGCAATTGATTTTTTTTTTAAAGAAAGGAATATAAGTAAAAACAAATCACATGAAAGTTGTTTTAGCCCCGTTTTAAAAATACCCTGAAATTCTGGTAATTTCAAAATAACTTCAAAATTTATTCTGCTGATTTTAAATGATTTTATTTAAATCAAAATGTGTGATGCCACACTTCTTCTTACCCCCTCCCACCCCCTTTTCACAAACTGTCACAATTTCATGAACCCCCCCCCCCCCTCCAAGCGTGACATCATTTATGGACGGCCCCAAAACGAAATAATTTTTGACGGATTTACGCGTTTTAGGGATCACAGGTACTGAAACACACGTTTATACGAAAATGTCTGTCTGTCCTCATTGTATCATCGAAAAATGTATGAAGTTATGCATAAGACCAATTTCTTTTTATAGGTTTGTGACTACATTCAGCAGGTTCTTCTTGAACTTGGAAATATTCCGTGAGAATGGGGTCGCTGTAATAGCGATTTTTATGCCATTTTGATTGGCGCTGTGATAGCGAATTTTGAAGTATTAGCATGTAAAAGATAAAAAAAAGTTTTGCGATTGGCGCACCCGATTAGTTTTGCTATTAGACATACTTTAACACAGGGCTCCCAAATGTTTCGTTTTTCAGATACCAGTATTTTTTTAAAAACATTTTCTTGGTTGGTTTTACTACATTTGCAAAAAAAAAAAAAAAAAAAAAAAAAATTACATTTGAGGTTGATTTTTATAAAAATGTGAAGAAAAATCTAAAAGGAAGATTTTTATATTTAAATAGTGGTTTTCAAAAAACGGACCGTTTAGACGCTTTGCTAACAGCATATTTAAATCGAATTTCATACAGATTTGACCAAGATTTATATTTTCAAAATAATTCTAAAACTACCCGTACCGGTGATTCAAAAAAGTTTGGTTTCTAAATTAGAAAATATTATTAAATGACGATTAGTGCTGAAATAATCTAACTTACAACATTCACAAAATTCACATGTTCAATCGAAAATATGCAAGATTTTCAAAAACACAAAATATGAATACCTTCTCTTAAGATTTAGGATACTACCTTACTATGTAGTAGCTGCTTTGTGGGTATATCTCACCAGAGGGCCTTAGGCACATGTCCACTGAACAAGTGCAGTAATTAGCACCTGTTTAAAATACAATGTCTTAAAGTTTAAAGATGTTTTATTTTTCTTGATTTAACTTGAAATGTACAAAATATAATGATAGCCGAGATTAAAAATCCGCATTTCACTACATACTTTTTAGCAATATAAAAGAGAAAATAGTTAATAGAATTATTTTTTACAAAGTAGTCGATCTCAATAAACATATTATCGAATTAACAAAATATTTTACTTTTTAATATATTTTATTTTTTCATTTTTTTTTTATTCCTTGAAGAGTTATACGATGTTTTTTAATAAATTCTGAAGAAAATTCGTAATGGGATAGCCTAATTTAAAATATTTGTTTTAATTGAAATACTGAAAGTATCGTGACAATTGTTCAAGTTTTGAGCTAAAATCAATTTAACATAAATATATGTAGTGCATTTACTATATTTTAAAATATTTTAATGTTTGAACAAGAAATAGCGGGTTACTAAAATTTTATTCTATTATTGTCAATTGAATTATTTCTGTATCTCTTACACTTTTGTATTAGTAATTCACATAATATTAATTTATGATAAAACATTGTTTTTGCGTTATCTTTTTGTTTGAAAATATAAGGCAGAAAAAGAATGAAGAATTTACAAAGCGTATTGTCTAAGGTCGGGAAAATTTTTGGTATACAAGCGAGAAAACAACGACTGTTTACCAGTTTCAATATGAAGAAAAAAGAAAAGTAGCTATTTATCGAATATTTAATAGATTAGTCGCAAGCAAACTGGCATCCCTGTTCTTCACAGAAATTTTATTAGAACCCATACTAGGCGAATAATTCTAACAAACTTTAGTACTGATGATCGGCCTATTTTTAAAAGTAATGAAAAATGCATTTTTTCACATTCGATAGTTTGACATGGTCGCGACGATATGAACAAAAAGTGGGTAAGTGTGATCGAAGATAGATCAAAGATCGAAGATCGCTCAATAAAATTTCGTTTAATATTCCTTTCAAAACACTTTATCCTTTCTTTAATAAATTCAAATAAATTTCATTTAGTAACAAAAAAAAGTCATATTTTTTATAAAGTAAAAATTTACCGGTCTATTTGTTCGTTTTTTTTAATATCTAAACTAGCCGCGGGCGAAGCCTGCTATTATATTCTGTCATAATAAGATCCGTCATGCGGACTAAATGCGATATTTAAAAAAATAATTTCAAAATTAAACAAATTGTACACCTTCAAAATGTTAAAATATGCAAATATTTCCATAATTGGATTTTTATCACGATTCGATATGTTTCTCAAACTCATATATTTACTATTCTCTATTGCTCATATTAATACCCGCTTTGTATTATTCTCAAACATCTGAAAAATTCGTTAAACTTCCAATATGACGTCAGATTTTCTTTTTAATTCTCGTGATATTAATGTGATATTAATCTACATTGTGTACATACACATATTCATACTCCTTGTATTATTGAGAAATCTTAGACATTTTCCGTTTTATTACCACTATGACGCCAATCAATTTATTTCATATTTATCTTTTTTTCAACTGGTGAAACTTTTTATTTCATTTTCATTTTTCATGTGGAAATCGTCTGATAGAAAATTAATTATTGTGGAAAGAATTTCATCGTGGATTTTTAATTTTTGGCATCTGCTATAACGAAAAATGTTTAAATTTCATAGGAAAAGACTGTTAGAATTTTGGTTTTTTATCTCTAATTATTAAAATAATACGAAATTTTCAAATTTTAATATTTTGAGCTCTTTATAGCTGATATTCTGCTATATACGCAAAGTTTCAACTCTGTAAGTTATATAGTTTTTGAGAATGGCTCTGTGACAGACAGACAACGCAGCGGGAGTAATAGGGTTTCGTGAGATGAACGAAACCCTAAAAAGTAAATAAAACAGTATCATTAAAAAGAGTCTGAACACTTTCTAAATCTACAACAGAAACCATTCGGAAACTAGAGAATCCTACAATTCCCAGACCCCATGCAGCAGTTAAAAAATTTATTTAAGCGAAGCAATACACTTTAATATATATTTAAAAGAAAAGCAAAATAAAAGTTAAATATTTTGAAGAAAAAAAGAGGAAAGAAACAAAAAGAAAACTGCCAATAAAATAACATGAAATGTCAGAGTAAAAGAGCAAAATCAAAGTGAGTAATACATTTTATGTTTGAACAAGAATTATAGTTACTAAAGTTTTATTTTTATTATTATCAAATTAATTATATATAATGTTTATTACTCTCTTCTACAGGTAATTCAAAGATTACTGTTTTGTAATACAACATTCTTTTTGTTCATTTTGAAAATGTGCTTCATTTATTCTTTTAGTAATATTTTCCCAGTATTACACGAAGCGTTTTGCAAATGACTTATTTTCTTTTTGAATTATATTTTAACACTAGAGCCGTGATGACGGGTCATTTTGACCCGTATCAAATGAATAGATGTTGAATCGAATCGAAAATTGTTTCATAAAATTAGTTAAATATATGCTACCCAAAAATAAATTAAATAAATAAGTGAAATCGTTTTAAATAAAATTTCTGGTGTAATAAATATTTATAAAATTTTAGTAAAATTTCCCGCGGTTCTAGTGTTAAAACAAATAATATAAGAAAAAATTATTGAGGAGTATATGAAATACCTTTTATTAAAGAAGACGGATCCAAGAATTACTACATAGGCATGACCAGCAAGAAATTTAATTGCAGAAAAAAAACATATAGCTGATATTAAATATAATAGAAAAACTACAGCCCTGGCAAGATTATATCAAGAAGAAACCATCCAAATAAATTTCAATGAAAGTAAAATAATATTTCCCTCCAGTCTATACTATCCATCCATAATAAGAGAAACCATAGAGATACTAACACTCAAAAATACAATAGGTAACGATACGGCATCTTTTAATTTACCGAAACTGTGGCTCGAGTGACTCCATGGTCACATATATGAAAATAAACAACCAAGTAAAAATAAAAGATAACGTGCATAATTAAAAAAAAAAGAAAATGAAAATAATAACTTCAAACCCCGTGCAATTATGGAATATTCTCATTTGTTTTTGAAAATGACTCGAAGTGAGTCGAAACATATGAAACAACCTAATAAAAGTTATATTAATTTGTATTATGTTGTTAATTTACACCTTTTAGCATTTAAAAGAACGTATATAGTTTATTTATTTATTAGAGTGTATAGTTTTTTAGTATAATTTATAGTTTATCTTTTTATTATAGTTTACAGTTTATTTATTTATTTATTATTGTTTATTTATTTTATTTCTTTATTTATTTTATATTATTTACCATTTTAAACAATTTTTTGTATTTAACAATATTAAATTATTGTCTTGCACATTATTGGCAACGATAAAGAAGATTGGCAATTGACAACCATTTTTAGCGATCTATGTCCTGGCCCGAATAATACGTAAGTACCAAAACAAGTATCTTACTTTTTCAAAATAGCTGTTTTATAGGTACTTCTCTATTATCCCGTTGACCACTTTTCATAACAAAAAACTATCGCCAAACTGCAAAAAATAAACGCCAAAAATGCAGTCCCATTTACTTTATGTCAGAAGCATTATACGTGTTTGGCATGTCATCAAATGGTTTTTAATTCGACATTTGCGTGTATTTTTCATTATGCTTAACCGATTAATAAGTTATTTCATTAATTAAAATAACAATTGTGTCCTTAAATTCGTATATTTTATTTATTTATTTATTTTGATATTCCAATGGCAACCTTCTCCCGTTTATTTGGCGTTACAGTTTGGCGATAGTTTTTTGTTATGAAAAGTAGTCGACGGGATAACAGAAAAGTACCGTTTTATCTACAACCTTTAATTAGTAAAAAAAGGAAAAGTATGATGATGAAAAATTAAATTTTTAGAAGCTCAAAACAACCAATCAGGATAAAACGGTTCACTCTGAGCTAAACATGTTATCTGAAGGTTATAAATAATCAATCCAGTGTTGTTGTCTACGAGGATAGAAGAGGAGCTTAAATTTTTTTCAAATAAGTAAAATATTAGGGCATAGGTCCACTGTGTACCGGTTTCCCCTATAGTTTAAAAATTGCCAGTAGGCTATAATCTATACTAATAAAATAAAGTTTCGCTCCCTGTGTGTGTGTCTGTTGGCTACGGCTAGGAAAATCTAGCCCACCTAGAAGCCTGAAAATTTAGATTTAGGTAGTCCCAACCCTCTCCTGGTGCACCTGAGCCTCATAATTTTAATATTTTGAAAATTACAGTAGTTATTAATTAAAAACGGATCAAAGATCACATATAAAAAAATCACTCTTCCGAAATCCGATCGCGCATGCTCAGAAACCAATATCTGTATCTTCGGGAATAGAAGAAAGAAAGCATTAGTCTTCCCGTTTTTTTTTTGTTTTTTTTTTTTGTTTTGTTTTTAAGTATTTCTAAATTCACCGTGGGCGAACGGCTAAAAATACGGAAAAACCGTTTACATATTCTCGAAGAATGTATTTGTACGTCTCGAACGATTCTATTGGTTTGAAAAAATTTCACATTTAACCCTTTCAAAAAAAATAATCAAGAAGCATTGAATTCATTTTTTTCTCCGTTTTTCGAGCCTTTCAACCACCACACCACTAGAGATACAGAAAAACAAAGGTCACCAAATTAAAGAGCGGATTTTGCCCTTTTCAAAACCATCTTTGGTTTTAAAAAATATGAAAGTAAACCCTTCGAAAAAGTATATTTTCTGTATGCCGTTTGGTGATTTTTTTCGATTTTGGTAATATTTAAAAAAATGCATTGTCAGTTCAGAGAAAGGTACGAAAAACTAAAAATACCAGACAATATTTACATTTATTCTTTTTTCGATATATGTATTTGTTTTTGAAAAAAAAACGAATATTAACTCTTCGAAAAGAATTCGCACGCAGGACTCACTTTTGCGAATTCCGATTTTCTGCCATATCTAAAATCTGGCATCGGCTCTCTAAAATAACCAAACAAAAAACAAACACACCTAAAGACATCTATGTTCTTTGGTGTTCAGGCAGAAACTTTTAGTTAAAAAAAAATTCACGTTAAGTAATAATATAAACCAAACCATTCAATGAATGCAATCGGAAATATTTGTGTGTCCATGTAAACGAACTGTAAGAGCAACATATTTGATTAATGAATTCATCAATAATACTTGCAAAATCAATACATTGTCTTGATTACGTTTGAATTGGTTAAGTAATTCGAATGTTATGATGACGTTTGGCATGTTTTTATTTAGTGTGTCCCCGTATAACAAACTCATGAATGATATTTCCAAGATCAATACACTGCCGCAATAGATTCAAATTAGTTCAGTATTTTAACTGTTGTCAGGATTTAAAAAATTCCATATTTTTTTGCTTTTGTGTGTACTTTTAAACAAACTATAAGAGCTACATGCTTGATTATCTAACTCATTGAAGATACTTTGAGATCAATGCACTGCCTTAATTAGATTCGAATTGGTTCAGTGTTTCGCATGTTATAGAGAAGTTAAATT